>JAPMOQ010053704.1:1343802-1497158 GCA_026543055.1 Argiope trifasciata | reverse complement strand
ATCAGAACATGCATTTAGCATGCTATTTATCAGAACATGCATTTAGCATGCTATTTATCAGAACAAGCATTATTTCTTGCTTGCGGAACTATGTAATAATGATAAATAAACATAACAATTTTTATTACTCCAAAAAAAAACGTTATCTTGGAAGTTATTTGCACAATCAGAATCCACAAAGAACATTTCTTGTTTTCGGAGCTACGTAATAAAGATCAACGAATATAACGATTATTATTTTTCAGAAAAAAATTTCACCTTCCAGATTATTCACGATGATCAGATTATGCAATGAATAGTTTTTGTTTTATTAGGGCCATGCTATAATGATTAATAAATACAGAAATCTGTTTTTCCTATAAAAAAACATTTAAAAAGTTATTCATCGGAACATGCATTGAATATGCTATTCATCAGAATACGCATGGTACGTGGTATTTATCAGAGTATGCATTATTTCTGTATAATAATAATCAATAAATGTAACAATCCTTATTTCTCAAAAAAAAGTTAAATTAGAAGTTATTGGCCACTGGTTAGAACAAGCAGTGAATATTTCTTGCATGTAGAATTATGTAATAATGATCAAAAAATATGACGATACCTATTTTTTTTAATCATCTTGAAGTTATTCGCTCTAATCGCAACATGCATTGGATATTTCTCGCTTGTGGTACTATCTAAAAATGAACAATAAATATGACAAATCTTATTATTCCAGAAGAAAAATTCATCTTGAAAGTCATTTACACTGATCAGAAAAAGCAAAAAATGCCTTTGTTATCCTACTTTAATTATCAATAAACATAGCAAACTGCATTTATATAAAAAAAAACATTTGAAAAGTTATGCAGACTTTTATCTTTTGGAACCATATTATAAGGATTAATAAATATTGGAATCTTATTTTATTAGAAATAAGCCACTTGAAAGTCATTTGTAATACATAGAACATGCATAGAATACATTTGATTCATAGGCTGTATTGTTAATATCATCAAATATGGTATGATATTTATGTTCGGTACATGAATTATATGTTTTGCTTGTGGGACTTATTATGTTAACAATAAGTATACCAAGTAGTAGTAGTAAAATAAGGGTTTTTTTCTTTTGAGATTATATTATAGCTAAAAATAGTTTTTTCACAATTCATTATCCAAAGAAAAAAATATTTATAATATACCAAATTATTCTACAAAGACCTTTGTCTAGCGATACATGACATTTATATAAATATTTCATAATTCTTTTACATTTATAGAGATAATATAAAATGAAAGTAAATTAAGAATTTAAAATAAAAAAAATTCCTAGTGACATCTTTGAGAGTGGAGATTTCTTCGATGATTTTAATTATTCGTTTCTTCAAAACGGAGAAAAAAGTTGCAGTTTATTTACATTAATATTTGCCTTTTTTAAAAACATTGTTTAACATCTTTCGGATGTTCAATTTTAACTCAAGAGTATATTTTAAATGTAAATAATAAATAATAATTAAAACTCGAATAAATGTATTTTGAAATAAGAATGAATTATTTCGTCTTCTAATTGTCTAACGTAGAAAATGTTATAATTAATTATTGTTAAAAAACTTATATCAACATATTTATTATCAATTTTATTTCTTTCCTTAAAACTATTTTTTTAAGTCTTAGACTCTGTTTCATTTTTATTCCGAATCGTCTCTGTTTTTTTAATTATTATTCTTATATATTTTTGGTTATTAAAATTTTATTTTCATTTCTTTTTATACGGAGAAGAGGAATCATTTGAAAAAGTCATTTTAAAATCGTAGTTGCATAAAAGTAGAAGCATTTATTTCAAATAGAATTTTAGTGTTGAACGACTCTATTTGATAAACAAGTTTTGCCACATATCATCATTGAAAATGGAAAGAAATGGAATATATTCAAAACATTATTTAAGAAGTACGTTCAAATCATTTATTTTTAATACTGCTTTTATATGAAGAAGATTATGTAAAATATTTTTCATACTTCATTTATAAATCGAAAGAATAATTTTAGAAGGAACAAACATTAAATAGAATTTTATCGAACAACTTTGATAACTGTTTTTTAAAGTTTTACTTAAACATCATCGTTTTAGTTTTGCTTAATTGATCTGAGGAAAATTTAATTTCTTGGAAAAGGTGAAAATAGACCTATATAAAAATAATAATTTCAGGCGATATAAGTCTATTGATATTAGGTACAATTCAGTAAAGGAATATAATTTAAGTTTTCTGTGAATGTGAATCTTTCTATATGAATTTGTTATATATTCTTGAATTCTCTAAGTTTTTTTTATAATGTAACGGAAATTTCTTCTATTACTAATTCATAACACCTTTGCATTCACTATTTTTTTATGTCATAAATATTTTTATCTAAATTTCTCTATCGTAATTATTCTTTTTTTTTTACCAACATATTTTTTTCATCTATATTTTCAGAGAAAAAGAAAAAAAAAAAGTAGGAAAATAGATGGCAATTTTCTGTCAGAAATTATTTGTCATAAAGTCGAAAACACTATTACCCTAAGCTTTATCTACTGGTCAAAAAATAATGACCATTTCACTAATAAGACAGAGCAACACTCAAGTTTTTTCAGAGAGAAAAAAAAAGGACATCATAATTTTTCATAGGGTCTTTCCAAGCAGACGATAGTTAATCTTCTTCGGACAGCCCCACGCTCTTCGCACGCGCTTTCCATTCTAGACACGCTCCAGTACCTCGTTCCGAACAAAGTGGGGGAGGGGGGGGGTGAATCGAAGGCAAGGTACTTTACAATACCTGACTAGAAGAGCTCTTTTATGGGTGAAGAATGTAAACAGTTCACTTTAATATGTTTGCGGGAGGACGTACACAAGGGCTCTAACAATAGACGGCCGACACAAAGGGTACGCTGTTCCTTCTTGTTGCTTGTGCGAGGGACTGTTTGCAAAGTTATGCAACGGACGCAAGGTCAAACATCAAAAGAAATTGCTTACATGCGGTGTCACTGGAGAGCCGTAGAACAAGGATATGGCCTTATGTGAAAAGAGGAATTTATTCCAAATGGATGCTTGTATGTGCGTCCTTTAAATTTTAACTGTTAGGTTTTCGTCGTATTGCAAATTAATGGTACTAGTGACTTGGATTTCATACATTCTCCCAATATATCCTCCATACGTTATTGTTTCTTTTTCTTAAACTTTTAGGAACAATTTTCGATCATTATATTGAGCTTACATTCATCTTCACTCTTTTTCTTAGCTTAACTGAGAAGGTTTTTATTTGTGAACGTAATGAAACCAACTAGACGGCCTTTTACAACTAAGGTCAATTTCATTTTGAATGTAAAGATATTTATAGAAATTTTGTGTATAGCCTAATAAAAGAGAACTAGGTAATTAAAGATATCACACAGACAAATTCCTTGAAGTATATTTAGTTAGGTTCTTTCAAATAGAAAAATATAAAAGTCTTTCGTATTTCAGGAAACGAGAGATTAAAACAATAAGGCGTCTATGCACTTAAGCGAATCGACCATCTATGGGCAGTTTGAAGTAATTGTTCTTTGCGCGTTTCTAATACGAACTGTGGAACGGGGTGGGCATCACATGAGCCATCATTTGTTCCTTATTTACAAATGGGAGAAGATAAGGGCGAGGTGAGACGGTTTTTATAAGATCAATATTTTTGCGTATCATCTATTCTTAAAATGCGACGGAATTTGAAAGGTGATGAATCTAAACACCTCTCCACACCTGCGAATTGAAAATCGCGAGATATTTCCCAAAATTTTTGACCTGCAGATGTGTATAAGTCTTTACGTGCATTTTAAGAAATCCTTTATTTTATTTTATTTAATGACTAACTGCTTTAGAACATAGTTTAATGAACTTTTTGCGAATTCATTTGCAAGCAAATAAGTAAACCTCCAAAACATATGGCACACAAAGATACAATAAGATTCACAATAAGATTTTCAGAGTAATTGATAAATCTTATGCAATGATACATCCAAATTAAGGGTTTCATTGTCATATAATTCTAGAAAATAAAAAACTTCAAATGCATCTCAATATAAATATAAAAGCGGTAAAAATGTTTAATGTTAAAAAGCAATCAAAATCTGATTTAAAAGTTGAGCTTTTAATTATTTTTTCTCTTTTTGTTTATAATTATGTATACTAAAAATAAAAATTAATATTTTCTTGAAATTATCGCATCTCGTGACCTTCTCACTGAGTAAAAAAAATAACATTTATGTGGTATATTAGAAGAATAACGAAGATGGGTGAGTTGAATTTTAATGCATTGTAAAAGCCTGGTGTACAAATGAGTCATCAATAAGAATTCATAAAAAAAGGAAGAAAAATAAATTTTCCCGCTATTGTTAATTGAATTAAATCTTCAAATACACTATTTCTTTGTTGATTATAAATCATTAGAAGGATGTCTAGCCAGTATTTTTAAAATACTGATTTCTTCTTTAAAAATAGTGATAAAAATATTTTTACGGAAAAAATATAATTTTCTAGTTAATTTTTCAGAAATATTTATTGGGTACAAATTATTTTTCAATTGCTTTTTTTTTTTCGGCAGAAGCATAAGTACTACACAGCATTAATTTTGTGTTCTTAAGAGAAAATGTAGACAAACATATATTGTAGATGAACTTTTTTTCATTTCTCTAGGAAATTTTTTTTCGATAGAAAAAAAAAAAACTCTGAAAAGAAATTCATAAATAAAAATACCAATTATTAACATTTTATCTCAAAATAATGTTAATTCTACTTTAACCTTGGCTTATTGACTGGCTGCCAATGGCGTTTCAACCACAAATTTTAACTTACAGCCATCATCATTATTGGAATTTTTCCTCCAAGCGAGACACAAATGTGGGTTATTCTGTTCAAGAAATCCTTTAAGAATGCGGCCTAATTCTACAAAAAGACAGTCTAACTTTCAACTAAATCAGATTACTCAGCAACTCAATATTAATTTGCAAATAAAAGACACAACTTTTCCTTTTTATGATAAATATCCGACTTATGAGCTTTGCTTATTGTGACAGAAAATAATCACATTTTCAAAAACTGGTTACATATGAATAAAGTAAATTCATCCAAAATAATCAATAAGAGTGTTGAATTTCGTTGCTGGGTTTATACCTGAATCTGTATGTTGTTGTGTCTTTCGTTAATTTGAATCAAATCTTTATATCATTTAATAAAATAACATTGAACTTTTGCTTTCCTTTGATGTAATGTTTAGTTTATTTTTATTTGCATGTACTTTTATAATTTGTTGGAGGAATTAAAAGCTGATCAGCTAGAAAAATACTAAATGATAGAAAGCATACTTCACATTTGATTTTTCAATTCATTGCAAATTGATGAATTGACTGACTTAATTTTTCTTAAAATTTACACTCCGCTTGGCGTCTCATGTCTCAGGTTTGAAATTTGATGCTATCTGTTGCTTACTCCAAACTCCTTGAGCAAATGCGCATATAATTTCCTTCGAATATTAATTGATATCCTATTGCCGTACTAGCTTCATTAATTACGATAAGCTGACAGTTTAGTTTATCTTAACAACACTTAATTCTCGAATATTTAAATTAGCATCTGACTTGCGCATGCTCTTTCAATGTGGATGCATTCTCAAAGCTGGTAAGGAGGAAACAGGTTCGAGAAAATATCTGGTAATTAAACAGTTATCGGTTCGTAAAGTATTGAACAAATTACTGAATATCGCTTAGAGACGTGCTTCTATTACTGATTGATGATATTCGTTCGATAACCAAGTAATTAGTTTGATTTATTCCTGCTTACAGCTGGTCAAATTAACTATTTTTAGAAGTCTCAAAGCTTACTTAAAATTATTGTTGAAGAATTTCTATTGTTCTTGCTCTAACAGATCTTAGAGAATAATAGCATTGAAGTATTATTTAGGATGTAAACAAAATATTTAACATTCTTAAGTTATCTATGAGAAATTAAGTTGAAAAATAAACCATAAACGAAACTGAAAAATTTGAAACACTGTTTATAATCAAACATTTTAATCCAGAGAAACTTGGCAAAGATAATTAATTACAGTCATTTATTTTTAATTTAAGATATGCAGGATTCTAAGAAATCTTTTTAATCAAATTTCTAGTTTAATTTCAAACCTATGATACAACGATTTTCAAATCTCTCAAAAATTACAACGTGTTGGAAAGCTGTAAAGCTTTTTCATTGGTTACATTCATTTCAAATGCATGAATCTCACTCTACAAGAATTTTCTTTACGGTTTAGATAGTAAAAAAGAGATTAATTATCTATTTAGTTTACAAAATATCAATCAACATCAATTAATCCCATTTTCATCGAAGATAAATTTTGTTAGAGTTTCATTGGTATTTCAAATATCTGATGCTAGAGTATTACCTTTTGACCAATATAATTATTTTTGTTTTCTTAGGTTGTCGCTAAAATTGGCGTCTTGTTTTTGTATTTGGGGGATATCACTGTAATTACCTTTATTGACTATATATTTTTCTATTTTTTCCTAGAGTATCTGTCTATTTAAACTATGACGTCTGTCTGTAATTCTTATTCATAATCATATAAAAGTATATTTCATTGCTAAATTTTGCCAAAAAGAAAAAAAGCACTAAAGGAAATAAATAGGAAACGAGTTTTGTATCTTCTTATCAAAACTTTTACATATTTCCAATTTTTAATCTTCTTTCTTAATATTGTTTTCATTATTTTTTCTAGAATTTCAAGTTAATATTTCTTATAGGTTAAGTCATTGAAAACTTTCTTCCTTTCTTAAGAAATAAGGAATTTTTTCTCAATTTTTTTTCAAATAATAAAGGGTGTGCCAGAAAACGTACTTATTTGAAATTTCAATAAAAACAGTACTTCAGTTATTGTTTTAATTCTTTTTTTATTTGAGAATACAATATCCCATTTTTTTTTTTTTCATACAGTTTTAAAAATTGCATCGGTTAAATGGCGAGCCCAATTGCACATATACTGATTAAGTCGATTTTTGAAGTTTGTGTCCACTCTTTGCAGTATATCAGTCGGTATGTTGGCAATGGAGTCGCGAATGTTGTTCTTGAGGGGATCTATTGTCAGTGGTTGATCGACATAAACGAGGGATTTCAAAGTGAGCTTCGTCACTGAAAAAAACGACCGTGTCTTCAGGCAGGCTGTCAAGCAGCATTTCATATGCATTTTGACGGACCACAAAATCGCGTTCAGTTAAGTCTTGCACAAGAGCCAATTTGTAGAGATGAAATCGAGGGTCTTGATGGAGAATTCGTCGAAGAGTGGTGTCAAAAATTCCCAGAGCAGCTGCATGTTTGCGAGCCGAACGCAGAACGACCGAACTGACTGCCTCACTCTTTCGACATTTTCCGGAATTCTGGTGGTCCGTTGATGTCCATTTCTGGGTTTAGAGATACTCCAGAAATAAATTAACCCACGACAGAATCAAATTACGACCAGGAACGGGTCTGTGAGGAGGAATTTCAAAGCGAGCGTAGAAGGCACATTGCATAGCAACAAGTGAGCGACTGTTAGAAAAGAAGCTCTAGACGGCGAAGACCCGCTGTGCTCTAGACCAGAGCATGATGGCAACTGACTAGAAGGAGAATTAAACTTGGGGACTTTCCCCACCAGTAACGTTACCTATCACCCCACTTCACTCCCGTCTTACCGCTCTGGAGTCTTTTCAAATAAGTTTCTCTGCTGCCCCCTGTAAAATGTAGAAAGAATGAAGTAAATAAAAATTTAGAGAAATACTTAAAATTAAAATGATTTTCTAAATTATTGATATAAAATAATCCAGCATAATTAAACCACATATAAGATAACGCCGTATAAAATTGTTTTCAATTTTTGGGAACCCAAAATAGATAGAGGATTCACCACTTAGAATCAAGTTCTGTCGTTAAAAAAACTACATTTCTATTTGCAAGAAATTTAAGCCTACATTTTGAGTTAGATTGAATGCGAAATAATTTACATTAGATCTAATAATAGAATAATTTACATTCCACTTATAACAGTTTCTAAACATTCCATTCGCCTGTCTAACTTCTAAGCATTCCTTTAAAAACTAATAAATATTATTTTGAAAAGAATAAGTTTGGGAAAGGGTTTGAATAATAATAATTAAATCCAAATTTCCTTGCCACACCAGCGCATTATTTAAAACACAATTGCAAATTTCAAGTGCTTCAAGCTCATTTTTACAGCATGAAGTATTTATTGTATTTTCATGTATTATTTTTATTTTATTTTTTCATTATTTATTCTTTATATACAGTAGATTTTTATAGAATTGAGGCTTCTGTTGACATTATTTCTATAGTTGCCTTCTCTAATCCATAAGATGACCATAAATGCATCTTTATAATGCCTTGGTGTATTCATTATGTTTTCATATTTTTGAAACAAATACAAATGAATATCTTAATTTGCATACTTTATGGAAAAGGTATTTAGAATGTATTCTTTATTCGGCTGGTTCCGTGGAACTCTTACATATTGAATTTATTTATGAATTCCTAGTTAAAATAATTCTGGTTAACAAGCTAGTATAAAATATTAAGGTTTAATATCTGATTAATAATAATGTTATAAAAATGTATCTAGGGTATTAAAGTTACCCATTCATTTAAAGTCATTTTTCTGTTTTGGGGAATCAAGATTAATATTAGAATTTTAATCAAATTTAAAAAACACACAGAATGTATTTGATTTTCTTATTTACTTAAGTATATAATCTTCGTTACCCCTCTTTTTTCAAAAAAATAAAAATAAAATTAGCAATTTGGAAAATAGCACATATTTACAGAAATGTTTTTCTTAATTTTTTTAAATATTTTAATAATAGAATTTGAACAGGAAAGAATTCAGTTTGAATAAAAATTATATTTTAACTTATTTAGTAAATTTATAAGAAATATAAACTACATCTTTATTCCAAAGTTATTTCTATTGTTTAACAATAATATTTGTTTTAGTATCTTTTATTTGAAGTGAAAACAGGTTTCATAGTTATAGTTGTTGTTCGAAGTATTTTCAACTGCATTTCGGTTAAAGATCGTCTTAATTAATACAAAATATAGCCAGACATTTATATAAATATTTCTTAGACAAGGAAATTAAATAGAATTATTTATATATATGTATGTAGTAAGAAAAGCACCATGTTATCAAATTCAATTTTACACTAGACAATCAATTTTCTGTTGCGATTGTTTTCCAAACAAGAATAAAAGGACTGTGCGTTTGCATTTTGCGTTGAATAAATAAACTACAAATATGATAGTTATGAGTTATTTAAAAATTTCCTAAGAAAACAAGTATAAACAAACATTAGTTTTGAATGTTATTTTATTCTTATTTATTAATATTTTTAAAAATAAATCTTCAAAGTTTTATCAAGATTTGATGGCGCAACTGTTTAGTTGAAAAGTAGCTTTATCAATTAAATCGAAATGCAAGTTAAATTTAAAATGTAATTATGGCGAATAACATAAAAAATAATATTTAAATAATAATTCGATTCCATAATAAACATAATGTTCTGATATAAAACAATTAGTTAATATTTATTTATATCTTAAAATATTACTTAATGTGTTATATAAAAATATACATTTTAAATGAAATCTTATAATTCATTGAAAGTGACACATTGAAAACATTATACTTATTCATAACCATATATGCTTTTAAACTCAGGTATTCGGCTTTCACAGTGCAAATTTCCTTCACAAATTTCAAATAGCTATTTTATTAAATTTTATTATAATTTTTATAGAAATACATAATTAAAAAAAATTCAATAAAGTTATAGCAGGAAGGTCAAAATATGTATAAGTAATATAATTTTTTTGAAGAAAAAAACAACAGTGATTCATTAAAAGAATATATGTGAGCCTAAGGATCGAAAAATAATCGAATTAAAGTAAATATAGAAACAAACTAAATAAACCGGAAAAATAAATTTATTGTATTGAATAAAGAGGTTCAAACTTTAAAAAAATTGTTGAAACAAAGTAACAAAGTTAATTTACTGTGTATTTATGTATTGTAAATATAAGGTATGTAACTGCAATATTATGTGCATCATTTTTTATGAAATGACCTTTTATTATAAAATATCATTTCAGTGAGTAACGTTTATTAAACTTGTGAAAGTATTGAATGAATAAATAAATGAATTATTAAAGTCAACTTTAAATTAATTTAAAATAACATTAGGGATAAAATAATAAATTTAATCAAAAATATGGGATTAAACAAAATATATAAATAATTAAATTACTGCAAATAAAAATATAAAAATCAACTATAAACTAATAATTAAAAATACTTTTTATGCTTGAAACAAAAAAAAAGTAATAAAAGATTGGGCGTTCCAAATTATTTCTTTCTTCTTCAATAAAAAATTTGGAATTTATTTATGAACTTGGGAATAAAGCTTATTTTGAAAAATAACCCATCCTTTTTCATTTTATATGTACTTATTACGAAGCGACTGATAATGTGACAACTAAAGTATATCTAGATCGTGCTTGTTCCCCTAGTTCTAGGTCGAGTTCCTGTTGCTCTTAATTCAGTTCCAATACAAAAGACATAAGAGATCATTTAGAAAATTGTCCTTAAGTTCTGTTAATTGCTTTTCGAATTGAGATCTCGATTGGCTAATCGCCTGACAAACAGCTACGGAAAGAAAGAAACGTTTAGTTGTCTTGTCATCAAGGTTCGAATAAAAAATAAAACTTTTAATAATCGTCTGCTGAAATCAGTTTACAATTAATTGAAATATTTTAGAAAGAAATTTCGAATGTTTTGTTTGAGAGCAAACAGTATGGTGTGTTTTTGACCATATTTTATTTTATATATTCTCTATTGTATTATATTTTATTTTCTAAATAAATTTTAAAATGTATAACTATCAACTGTTTTTCTTTCCTTTCTCCTTTGATAAGAAATCAGTCACTTAGATTTTTATTTATTATCTGATAAAATATTTTGTTTTAATTTATTAGAAAGAATATATTAGAAAGTGTCTCAGTTATTAATTGACACTCAGTCAACAACTGAATAAAAAAATGCTGGAAGATTGAAGATTCCACGAAAGTTGCTCTTTATTTATTTATTTTTGTAAGTTAATTGCAATTTATTCGAAATAGTTCTAAAATTTTTGATTATAATTCTAATAAAATTACCATATTTAGAGCATAAAGAGTTTTATTGGGAAATATAATGATTTTTATTTCACGAGCTGAGTAAATATATGTATCACATCGAATAAATTTTCTATAATATTAAATCATCTAATTACAATCAGTAATTATAAAGTGCATTTGCTTATATTTTATTTTATACTTTTTTTCTACATTTTTACTAAAATATTAATATTTTAACAGCTTGATTTGTTGCAATAAAATTCACATACTATATTTTCACCTTCTCTCTAAAAACCATTAATTAAAAAAATATATATAACGTTTTATGCATGCTACTATAAATGCAATCATATCAATAAATTTTGCTAATATTATTCATCTAAATTTGAATGAAATAATGTATGCAAAATATAAAATGTAACAAAACTATTATTTTCAATTAGATAATCTATAAAAATAAAATTTATTGTTATAAAAGTTTAATTATTATAATAAAATTTATTAATTTATTTAAGCTAAAACAATATTTAGATATTATAAGATGGAAATATACTATATCATTAATTCATATATTCGATATTCTTGCGATTTCAGAAATTTTCCCTTTCTTATATTCTTATAAACATTCTTGCGCTTCTAGAAATTAGTATAAAGTCACAATCAGTACATTTACTCTTTAAGAAGAAAAAATTTCTCTTTTATATCATTTTGTTTTATGAAATTTTGTCAAGAATAAAAAAAAAACCGAGAGGATTAGTAAGATCAAGTGCAGCCATTTGGAAGAAAGTTAAATTTAGACGTCCTTATCAATAGTAAACAACTGACATTGTTAATAGTTAATTATTAAACTGTTAACTAAATTTATTTACAGTTGTTATTAAACCCTAATCTATTTTGTTTTAAAATTTTTGAAATTGAACAAAAATCTTAAACTAATACTGTTTAATCAATTAAACTTATGATCTTAAACAATGTAATAAATAATAAAAAAATATTCGAATAGAGCCAGACGCTTCCTTAAAAAAACTAAGAATTTCTAAATCATTTTCAAATTCTTTGAATGGCAAAACTTCGAAAAACTTTCTTTTTTCAATAATATATAGCGGTTAAATTTAATAATAAAAATAAATATAACCTAAACATTTCTTTCAATTTTTTTTCTTTGTAATAAAGGCTTCAAGGTTTTTTAAATTATTGGAAACCGCATAAAAATCGACATTTTCGCTTTCCCGGATCCAATTCACCTCCTATATCAATAACCCAAATTGCATGAGAAATTGGCAACGAAAGTGGTCGTTAATTACTGCGTTGGCCATTTCAAAAACGTGCGAGACAAAAGTGCGTTGGGAACAACTCATATTTACTTTCGAATTCATTGATGCGTTTCTGGCATCAACCGTTCGTTCCATTGCGGAATACCGTTGTGAAAGTTTTTATTTATTCTCCACTTCCGCTGCTAGTATCCGGTTTATTTCTGGTGGTCCATTCTTCTCTTCTCTCAAGGATCGCTGCAAGAATTTCGATTAATGAAAATTGGCCACCTTTGGGAAAAGTTTTGAATATGAAAGTCAGTTTTATTCTCAACCAGTTTTGTAGGTCAGTTCCTATGCCCACTTGTTGATTTCTCATACTTTGCAGTTCAGAAAATCAATGAAACAGCCTTAAAAGTATTTGAAAAATTTTATAAACAGAAAACTTGAATTCCGCATAAAGTTCACAATGATTTTATAAACATTTTTTTAAATTTATTTTTAACTATAAAAAGGGGAAAGTGATTAATAATTCTCAAAACTTCTATAAAAAGAGTAATCAATCCATAAGTTACTCAAATAAGGATATTTGTGCTTATATCGATCTTGTAATCTCGCTGTTGCAGAAAATGACAACTGTCACGTAGACATGCTTATCATTTCAAAACTTTTGTCGAACTAACAAATAAATAAATGAAAACTTTTTATCCATATTTTAAGAAAAAATATTCCCGATAGAAGTTTGGTTTGAATATCCAGTTTTAACTCAAATCATTTGAAGTAATAAGAGGTCAGAAATATTTAGAAACAGAAACATTTGCTAGAAATGATTTCATGAGAAAAAAAAATATGAAAAATAATATTTATGTTATTTTTTTTGCTGTTTCTGGCATGCATGAGAATTTTCGAAAAAATGTGTAACATTCTCATATTTTATTACGTAATATAATAATGAGATGAGTATATAGTATATTCATGTAGATGGCAGGAACAGCGTTCTAAGAACAGTGTTGAATTTTAAAGGGAAAATAAAATAATGGAATAAAAACGTCAATATATTTTATACCTGCTATTATTGCACTAAGTACTCAAATATTTTTAGGCATAAAGAATTCATAAAAATGTTTTAAATATCCATTTTTTATCATAGACATAGCATTTCTTACAATTAATAAGGAATTACGAATTTTTTTCCATGATTTCTATTAGAATTTGAATGTTTAAAGTCTTTTTCTTTCCTTTTCTTTTAATTTTAGTTTTTCCTCGGTATTGCATCTATTCGATAAGAAAAATAGTCTTTCAACCTTTTGTCAGCTTTAAGATTTTACTCGGAACCTAAATCTTTGTTCTAACTTTTGAATCGTTAGTCATTTAACAATAAGGGGCAGCAGGAAAGCGAGAAATAAGGAATTGAATTTAAACATATTCACAATAAAAAAAGACAAATATATACTCAATGGTATTAATTTAAGATGACTATTTAGATTTTTTTAGACTGGCATTGACTTATTCTGTTCATGGATTCACGAATCGTTTTGAAATTGCTTTTCATAATATGAAATTTTGTTTCATGTTGCGTCGAGCTAGTGGTATCTGAAGGGGAGAGAAGAAAAGAGATTCTATTAAAAACTCGCTGTGCATATGGCCTGGTTCAATGTTAAACATGACATCAAACATCAAATTCCATTAATGGCTCCAAAATTTCAAAAAATCGTATTAATGTGCTAAATGAATTAAGCTTTAAATTTCACTTAATTCTTAAAGTTGTTTTTTCACAATTCAAAAGATTAAAGTTATAAAATCCTGGTATGATAAATTAAAATATTTCAAAATATTATGCAACTAGCGAACAGAAGCAGAGACCAAATGATTATCGCTAGTTAGTGTCAAAAAAAATCCTTTAGATGGCTTCCATATGAAAACTATACCTATTAGGTACAGATGAATTTTTTTTTATCCGTCTAACCGATATCTCTACAATAGTAAAATAATACATATAATTCATAATAGAAATTTACAAAACAGATTGATTATTAATTTCTTTTTCCAATTGTCAAAAATATCTCATTTTTGACGGTGTTTTACATTTTTCCTCAACAGTTTTATAAAATATCAAGAAAAGATAATTATGATATAGAATCTTACATTTTTTCGAAATTAAAGACAAAAGTTTCTTCAAGATTTAAGACTCTGTCCTCAATGGATAATAAGTATAATACATTGGTTCATTTTTATCACAAAACAATTATTAATCAAATATGATTTTTGATTAATTTTTGAAGACCATAGAGTTTTTTGTCGACATTCCGTTTAAACATTTATTTTTAAAATTTTACCAAAGAATTAAGATATTATATTCAATTCTAGATCCAAAGCCAAAAGTTTTTAATATCTTGAAGATTTACGCAACTGTCCACAATGGCTAATAAATATTAAATTGCTTTGTTTTTTTAAATATAAAAGTTCCTTATTCAAGTATGTTTTTCTATTAGTATTTGAAGACTTTTCAATTTATTGTTGCAGATATTCCGTTTAAACATTTAATTTTAAAATTATATAAAAAATATAAGCCTTAAACAATCATGTAAATTCTTGCTTGGACAAAACATAAATATATTGAAAGCAAATGTCATAAAAAGAAACACTGAAATAACCCAGAAATAAATTCTCTCAAGGAATCCTTGCATTCTAATGAAGTTCTTAATTTTTATTCTGCATGGAATTTACTCGAATAACGTCACTGCCGAACACTTTTCCCACGTTATCTGTCTGTATGTCTGTCTTTTCTAGGGCATCCTGATTCTGCTCTGAAAGGAGCATTCAGACAAAAAAGAAAGTTGCAGACAGGCTGTCAGATCGCTAAGAATGCGACAACAAAACCGTCTTGAGCCTTGATTTCAGGCAGGGATGAAGAAACTTGCAAAAGAAAGGAATAAATCTTTTCCGATCACAACAAAACAAGAATCCTACCGCAGTTGACACAGTGACGTTGCTGAATAAAACTAGTTCGCTGAAGAAACTCTTTAATAGAGAGGAAAAATACCAGCCTACTTTTTCGATACTCACCTTTTTTGCTGATTTAATTGCACGCACAATTCGTTAACAATCTGTAGCATGGCTATCGAGTAAATTATCGATTTTTGTTTTATTCGTAAAATCGTATTTCGTGACTTGAATTATTCTAAATAATTTTTATTTCAGGTTTACAATTTGTTTATTCTTATTTAATATCCAACACCTAACTGGGGTAGATAAAAAAAGTGAAAAAAAAAGATAGATCATTCAAATAAAAGTTTTTGTATTTCTGTGCTTATTTTATGGAATTAGAAATTTCAGGCGGTTCGGAGAAATTTATTATTTCAATCTTGTGATACTTACATTGATAGTAATAATAATAAAAATAATAATAACAAAAAATTTGACTTATAAGAACATACAAATTTGGGCTACTACAAATCGCAAGAAAAAAGTATAATTACGCACCAAATCAATGGATATTCGAAATACAAAAATTCAATCAGGACACACTATCTAATAAAATATATTCTAAGAATAAGCAACCTTAGGTACAAGTTATAAAATTAGAAATTAATTTTAACTCTTTTGTATAAAAATATCTAAAAAAACTACAATTAACCACAATAATAGTAAAAGATAAAATCATGGATCAAGTAAGAAATATTTTTTTGTATATCAGTATCATTTAACCAAGTGATTAAAATGGAAAAAACATGATACGAAAGAATTAAATCAGTCCTTTCTACTCCACAACAAGTATCCTACCTAAATACAAAAATATACTGCAAATTATATCTATTTTTATAAATTTTCTACGTTGAGTGTTGTCATTTTTTAAATTTACATTTCTATATTGATAAAAAAATTCTGTATTTTAAAATAATAAAAATGTAATTGAATATTATACAGTTCTTTGATTATTTTTAATTTAACGACTGCTTCATAAGTTATAGCTCAAATTAATGCTTAACGAAACTACTTACTATTATATTTCACTCCGACTAATTAACATTCTTATTCACTAAAGGATAAATATTTAATTTTAAAAAATCTTTTTGTTTTGTTTTTAAATTGGAATAAATTTCGTTTTATAAGTATATTCAAATAAATAAGCAAAATGAAAGAATAACGAATAAAAAAGCTTTGACATTATATTTAACATAATTATTAACCAAGCAAGGCAATTATTTTTAAGTGCCTAATTTTCAATTAAATTATAAATATGAATATGAAAATGTTTGAATAAGCTGGTGAATATAAAAAAATATTTACCTTACGACAAAAAAAAATTAAAATAAATGAAGCATTGCTTCGTATGAATAATGAATTTCAGGATTCATAGGTCGACTAAAATAGGGCAACAAACACATTCTAAAACAATGCTAAAGTAAATACCGTTACGCTACGTATTCCTTATAAAATAATTTGTTAAATTTTCATTTTCTTTTCGTTGTCAAGGGAAAACTGTGATTATGAGTTGAACAGTCTATAATTTATGAAATAATCATGATTAATAGAAATATTTTAATAAATATCATCTGAATAATATAAATATTTTAATAAAATATTATGATATGGAAATTTTTAATAAATTCAAATATTTATAATTTTCAAGGCAATTTTATTCAGTTGATTAAAAATCAATTGTCAAATGATTTTCATAATAGAAGAAACATTTCATCGTTTGACCGCAGGAATTATTATATTGAAATTAACGAAGCTGAATATCATCTGAGAAAATAAAATAAAATAATTAAATTAATATTAAAATTAATTTTTAGATGCAATAGCAAAAATCTTCCAATTAATTTTTCCTTTAAGCATTTTATTTCAATGTCAACATATCATTATCGTCATGAGTAGTATTTAAATGGATACGTATAGTTTAATTTATTATTTATAGTTTGACAGCAAAATCATTAATACAACCCAGAAGTATAATACGAATTATGGACATAACTGTCGCATGTTTATTGATTCTTAATTTTAAAAAATGATAATAATGAAATGTAGACCAAGGTTATGAAAGAAAATTTCTTTAATCATGGCAACTATCGCACTTCCTCTAAATTGGTTCAGATTTGTTTCTTCGATTGTTTTTTTCTTTTTTATTTATTTTTCTTGTAGCCAAGCGTAGAATTTATTTCCTCGCTCAATGTCGCATTCATAAAAAAAAGCCTATTTATTTCTATTAAAAAACATTCATGACAGAAATAAATAATAATATTATATATTAAAATCTTTTTTCTGTGATTCGTTTCCCAAAACATTTTAATTCTTGATAGCAAACAATGCTCCTTCATAATAACTTAAGTTATATTAGTAATTAATAACTTAGTAATTAATTGCGAAAAATGTTTATATGCTTTGATTAATTTTTAAAAAATAATATTTTATAAAAGAATACAACTGAAGACATGCACACCATGTATAGATATATATAACTGTAAAGAAATGCTTTTTAATTTAAAAATAGATTTAAGTTAGTAGATGATAATTTAAATTGATTTTAAATAAAGACAGATAATTATTTATAAAATATATGACAAGTTGTAACTGAAATATTAAAAAGTAACTCTCAGTTTTGCATTGTTAAAAATGTTTATAGCTGATTGTTCATAAAGAGTTCGAGCTATCTTTAGAGTTAAATAAACAGTTTTTAAAAAATTATTTAGTCTTATTAGTAATTAAAATTTTAAAATATCTTACAAAGAGATAATAATATTATAGCCAATAAACAATTGAAAATCATAAAATTATTTAAACAAAAAGAAAAATTCATAATAACTAAAGTGATAATAGCACTTTTCAATACTGAAGCATTTACATTATTAAATAATGGATGCAGTAAATTCATCATATCAGTGATTTATTTAGCCATGTGTTGTAGTTTTTCAATTCCTTGTAGAAAACAAAGCTATTTGAGTTAAGAGCTCAATTAAATATACTACGAGAACTCTAGAGCAAATATAGAGCTTAGAGAATCATGCCAGTTAAATGTTTCCAAAAGCATATCTAGCACTTTCAGTTTACTACCTTAGAAAATTCAAATCCAAAAAAATTCTAGAGAAAAGAAGCTACTCCTGAAAGCATGCATTTCTAGTCAAGTGACTATTATTTTAACTTTTTCCTACCAACCTGATTAAAAATCTTTCCAAATTAATTGTAGAATATTCAAGAAAACACAGAAAGTTATTTGCACATTTGTTCTTTAGTTTAGAATGGATATCTCATTACACAGCGGAAGCCATTAGTGACTAAAGACTTTTTCTCCTAAAGAAATTTCTTCATTAGAATTAGAATGAAGCATTTGATACATAACTGAAGAATCATCCCACTACTGTTCTCTTATCTGCATTGTTGATGAAATTATGTCACGGCATTTATTTATTTTTAATAGCTTTCGAAAAAGTTTAAAGTGTTGCATAATTTTACTTCTATTTGGCTATGACTTAGATATAGGCTATTTGATTATAAAAAGAAGTTTGGCCTTATTTAATGTTCTACCTATTATAATAAAATCGCCAATTTTCTTGAATTCGAGATCTAAAATAATTCCATTAATACCACGCACTTAATTGATGTGTAAAAGAGGATATTTAGTGTTCGAAAATAAATTTAATATATTTGTTCAACATACTCCGATAGCACAATGTAGTCAAAAATGAATTATTTGAATTCCCTGCAGCTGTTCATTTTATTAGTATGTGTACTAATTTAAGCGAATGTCATAATTTTTTTCACATGTAAAAGTACGGTTTCTATACAAATGTATAAAAGTAATAGCTTGAAATTTTTTTCTCTTATTTTAAATACTTGAGATGCATATAGCAATTAAAGGAGCAATAAAATATTGACATGAATATACGTCATATGTTTTGAATTTTGAGCCCAAAAATAATATTTTTGAATAATCTTTCTAAATTTTTGTTATTGGTCTTTATTCAATTCAACTCAATTTTTCATTTTAAATTAGCTAAAATTACAAAATCAATGTTCTTTAATTAGTAACATATTCATTACGTAGATTAACTTCAATCAGTTGATTTCATTTCAATTTCTGATCAATTTAATTTCATTTTGACAAAATTGTTTATATTTTATAAATTAATGAATAATCTCAGGTTATTAATCATATAACCAAGAGACCATTCTCAAGAAAATGAACGCAATATTTAATTTAAACATTTTTAAATACATTATTTAACACTTTCATTCATTAAAAGAAGCAAAATGAAATTATATTACGAACGTTTGATATTAATGAAACAAAAGGATCAATATTATGAATTATTTTTATTATTGTCAAACAGCTTTTGTTTTCTAATTTAAATGTTTTTACATGCACCTTAATTCAAATAAAAAAAAAACATGAAAATTATAACGAACAAAAAATAGTAATAGAAATAAAAAAAATCAATCTAGTTAGCCCGAAGATCTGATAAAGTATCATTTTCGTTGCAGGAAATCAATCCAGTATTTTCGTTATGGGATCTGACTATCTCCTAAAAAGTAACCGCTGTAGTTTACCTAAGTGCCCTTTGATAAAGTAACTGCTCTAGTTCATTTTTTCATTAATTTTTAAAGCCTTTGTTCATTTTATTCCTTTTTTATACAATATTTATAAACTATGATCTCCTAGTTTTTTCAGTATGGTTGAGTGAAATCTTCTGGATTTTTTTTTATGATGCAGATTTGTGAGATTCAATTAAAAGGTTCTTACTAATTAAATATTCTGATAATTTGAGTTATTTGAATAGTTTTGTTTTGTTCTTAATTTTTGCTTTAATTATTTTTGGATTTTTTTTTTTACATTTTTTGAATATTTTCTTTTTATTTATGAAAATATAAAAAAAAATTGAAGATTATATAACTTCGTTTATAAATAAATGATTATATAACTTATCTTATTTATTAAAATATTATGTAACTTCGTTTAACTTTTCAAATTAATAATTTAAAAATATATATATTTATATGTTGTTTCATTTGAACTTTTTTGATGATTGATAATGGATTTTCCTATAAATGTACCGACAATATTTTAGTCCCTAAAATTGAAGAATAAATTCACAAATAATTTTTTATTTCTTAACAACAATTTTAATTCAGAAGTGTGAAATAAGGAGAAATTTTTAAAAAATTAAGGAAAGGTAGAAAAAATTAAATTGAATTAGTTATAGCTAGACCGATAATATTTTAAAATTTTGAATCTCTACACCGAAAGTGATCTTTAATAAAGTCTTTGAACCAAAATAATAATTTTTTTTCTTCTCATTTTTGTTTAAAGAAAAACGTTACTAATATTTTGCAATATCTCAACAAGGATTCCAAACCCGCAAGTGCAAATAATTAAGAAAATATTAATAAAAAGACAAAATAAGATAATATATAAAAAGTAATACATATTAAAATGGATAGGTACATGATCTCTATCCCCTTGCAAAATTAGTTTGTGCTCAACTACCTTACTGCATAAATCAGCTTCAAATGTACCTTCCCCTTTCCCGTACTATCGGGGCGAAGGTCACATTTATTCTTCAGTCACGGTTTCCAATCATTGATAATTCATCATAGCTAATAGCAGTTGGAATGATAATCCCCTCCATAATATGCTAAAGCTTTAAATGATGGATCCTTTCGAATCTTCCGTGGAATATTCATGGCTGCATTTTACAGTCACGTTTATATCCTCATTAAAAATAAAAATGTAAATAAATCAACCTTTAAAATATATTAAAGAATTTTATAATTCATATAATCAATGCATTTAATGTTTACATAGCAGATTTTTTATATAAGAATAAAGCCACTGGAGAGTTGTTGCCTTTAATGTAGCCAATTTGATGAGTAATGAATAGTACAAAAATGGTCTATAATCAATATGGAATAATGAATTAAAATTTGTGATGACAAATAATTAATATACTTATAATCAATTAAAACCAGAGGAGATAAAATTATTGCATGATTAATGGTACCATACCTATAAAATTAATATGTACTACATAAATTATCTCTTCTAAATTATTTACTAATGGCAATTTAAATATATATTTATATTATTAACATGTTCAAGTGAAAGAAAGGCAAATATTTGTTTAAGAAATTATTGTGGAATAGAAATTCAAACAATGTATATAAATTGTTATTCCACCTGTAGGATGCATCATTTTAGGTAATTAAACAATAATTATACTAAGATTTTTTTTTGTCAACTGAAAGAAAAAATTCTTCTGCTAAAATTTTTTTCTTCATAATATTAGATCATACGATTTATATCAAATTTTTGAAAAAGAGAATTCAAAAAGTGAAAAGGTTGTAACATCTAATTTAATCATAGCATCTAAAAAGACAGCATTTTTCAGTTTTTGAAAATGTAATGATGTTTTTAGGCTGGTATATAATCTGATAACTACGGAAATATATAATGAGAAAATAATTCAAAATATTTTGCAGAACACAGCGCTAATCTTAGAGCTCCAATTTGGCCATATAGTTATAATCAATAAGGAAGGAATTTCAAAATTTTAATTATTTTTAATCAAAGGTAATTTTATTTAATTATTTTAGAGTATATTATAGCAGAAACAAGAGGAAACTACTTTTTTCCCTCTACTTTAATATAAAATATTGATAAGAATCTTTATAGCGATATCAATTTCATTTCATCGTAGTTTTGCCTCCAATTTTAATCCTTTCATATAAATAAGGCGATAGACACACAAAATTACAAACTTTTTAGTTTTAAGCGAAAGTACTGTGAGTTTTTAGTTTTATATGTATACAAAAGTACATATAGGTTGATAGGTAAGCAATTCATTAATGGATTTCGTCGGAAATTTTATAAATATCCATATTTTATATGTTCATGATTCATTTTTTATTTATCTAATATTTAATGTTTCGTAATTACCATGTATATTTGTAATCGGACAACTAATCTGACAGATTTAACACCAAAGGATTTCATTCAAAATTTGAAAGAAATATGCAAATTCGGTGCAAAAACTACATAATAATTTCGTCCTAAATCAAAACGTTTTTGAGTCTTTGGACCACAGACGAAATAGTAGGTATTAGAATGTTCCAGAAATGAGATTTTCTAATTCGGTAAGCTGTGAAACGTGTAGATGCGGCAAATTCTTATGAAGTAAGATAATAATCAAGGTCCTTAAAAATATCATCAAAATATTACCGGATCGTGTTTGTTTTTAAATTATAAACTATATCATACTAGTAATTTAGTCTTAACTGGAATGTATTCCCCCTTCCGCTATTAGAGGGCTATGATTGATGACTGAGGGTATGGTAGAGTGACCGACTTCTTAGGTATAGTTATGCATTCCTTTCGCACCTTTCACCCGTATGAAAACAATAAGGCAGTAATGATGAAGAGAAGCACAAAGTGAATAAATGAAATGGAACAAAGAAATGAAGAAGCAAATGGCATGGAATCACTGAACTGGAGAGATAACTGCGACATCATTCACTCGTTAATCGGATTTGACATCATCATCGGATTACGGTGGATGAGACTCTAATGATGGACTTTATTCTTGTTAGGATTTTGATATCGAATTTATAAGGAAATGAAAGAGAGAGTACTAACATTCTAGCAAGGCTTTAATTGCCTATTGTGATTTTCTGTAAAAGAGACCAGAATTTGCTCGAACATTCAGATTACTGCCTTATGCTTTGGATAGTCGTAAAAAATTCTATTTTCCTAAAATTTCATTTTAGAAAAGTTACATTTTAAAGAAAATGCATATTTATTTCTTGAGATCATAAAAAGTGTGGGTTAATATTAAGTAAACATACTATTCTGAATTCTCATTTCCCTTCGTGAAAAAATTGTAATATATTTATTATAGAATGGTTTGCCGTTGATTTCCTAAACAATTAATGTGTCTGAAAAAATTATGAAATAAAATAATTTATTTTAATGCAATAACTTTGATGTAAGGAGATTCTTTAAATTGTTAACAGGTTGTTTTCCAACCTACTTTTTAGTAAAGAAGGAATCTATTAATACCTTCATTTGCCCTTGAGTTGCCAATTTATAAAAAAAAATATCAAATTATAAAGTACTGTAGAATTATAATTATTTATTTCTACAAAATTTTGATTTGCTGGTACTTTAAAATATTTTATCAAGTATATATAAATACTTGAGTTCAAGCATATTGTTTTGAACAAAATTATCTGGAAAATATTTTCTAAACTACTTTCCTTTTCTAAAAAGCCTAGATACTTTCATAAATTACAGATTAAAAGAAAATGTTCAATGCTCATTTTTATATATTACGTAATAAGTCTTTGGTTGTTAATCATTAAATCTCCATATTTTGACATTTTTATAACATCATATGTTCTTGTTTGCAAATTCTTTTCTTTACCTTTAGAGATGGAAATGTAATTCTAGTATCGCTTTGTTCTAGATAAGATGATAATATAGACAGAGAAAAATGAATTTACTTAAAAAAATTAAATATGTTATTCTTTACACTTTTGAAGCTTATGCTTATTCGTCTTCTTTCATCTTTTCAGATGTGGCAAGACATCGAGAGTGTGTTATTGGGGGACATTCACCCATCAGAGCACCAAATGAAACCACCAGTGTCAATGAGTTCAATGAAGCCCATGCATTCAAATCAATCACAAACAATGGACAGTGTTCAAAAGAGACTAATGGCTCCACCTCTGAACGCTCACATCGTCACAGAGGATACAACGCCTGCCAATAGATATGAAGACATTGGTGCTTATATGGATTTTGTTTTAAGTAGTTCCTCCACTGGTAATACGCATCCATCTGTGATCTATACTGACGATGTTAGTTTTGATGACAGCGTGAAACCAGACCTGTGTAATAATACTACAGGCTCTATAAACGAAACGGACGCAATGCCGCCGTTAATTCCAATTGATCACGGCAAAGACAGGTTTTCCCAATTAAATAACTGTGTCCCTTTGCAGCAACAGCAACCCAATCCTCACGTCGTAGCACCTTACACGACGACGATATCCCAAAACATGTGGGTGACATACAACACAAATACCAATGCAGTGATTGCGAGTCAGATGTCACCTCCAGCGTCACCCGAACGGACAGGTCAACAACTGGCCATGAAAGCTGCAAGTGGGTTGTTAGTCGATGGATTCATGTCCCCGCATGTCATGAATCATACTCAAACTCAGTTTGGTTCACCTTCGACAGTGTCCATGCCATCAGGACACCATGGTCAACTACCCCAGCAGCAACCTCCCCATTTACGGATGGTCACACCACCTTCCTCGCCTCATCTTGCGGAATTACTCAACAACAATCGTGCCACCACTGCTGCCGCTGTGACAACCGGGTTCACAACGACGCATCAGACTGTTTTCGCCAATTTGCCAGACATCCCTGATCCACAGCAGCAGCAACAACAACAACCTCCGGGAAATATGGTTGGTAAACCGAAACGTGGAAGAAGAAGTTTCGGTCGGAAGAAAATAACGACGCACACATGTTCACATCCAGGTTGTTCCAAGACTTATACAAAGAGTTCGCACCTGAAGGCTCACCTGAGGACCCATACAGGAGAAAAACCATATCAGTGCAATTGGAAAGGGTGTGGCTGGAAATTTGCTCGATCTGATGAACTTACTCGACATTACAGGAAACATACTGGAGACAGACCCTTCCAGTGCAGACTTTGCGAGAGAGCCTTCTCGAGATCCGATCATCTCTCGTTACATATGAAAAGGCACACGGCTGTATAAATAGATTTTTTCGCTCTTTTTGTGTTCTTACTCTGCTGAGTGGCAAACAAGCTCGGTTCAACAGTGATTTTTGCTTTTCCGATTTCAAATCAATCGATGAGCACAGAAAACACAGGTTTCAAAGGTGAATTAAATGATACGATAAATAAAAATGATTCAATATCACTCCATTTTTTTCTGTTCAATCAATGACACCCTCTTTCAGAAGTTTAAAGAGATTTTTTTGCAGCACTTTGTAAAAGATAGGGGAATTAAAGCAAAATATTATATAGTTTCGGAAAACTTTTAATCCATGTGGTTTTTGTGTTCATTGATTTGAATGTTTTATAAACAATTATTCAATACAGAAAAGTGTGTACTTGTCTTAGCTTAATCTGCATTCCGAATTTCTTACTTTGTTTTGTACTACAAATTAGTTTTTGTTTGTTTTTTATGAAATCTATTATTTATTTTTTGATAATAGATAACTTTATTGGTTAATGATCGCAAAATTTATTGAATCCAACTTCAGTATAATTGTTGGCATCATAGGTATGCTGTTTAATATCTCTAAAGATAATAGTTTGCTCTCTTTGTTATAAGCATGTTATTTATAGCAATATGTAACAATATATCTAGCTATATTCTGAATGTTAGAATTTACTATTTTAAGACGGAATAGAGGCATTTCCATCCATCCCCCTTAAAATTTAATACTATCACTGAATACTCGAAGAAGTAAATGTAAAGATCAAATAATAATAAAAATAATATTTTTTTTCTTGGCAAATTCATTGTGATATAAATACATCACGCAGCCTTTAATACAAAACTGTTTCTTCTTCTTCAATTTCTTTTCCTCCTATTAATATAAAGGTTTCATATTAAAAAATAAAATCCAATGAATCAAATTTCTAGTCCTATACAAACCCGTCCTACAGGAAGAAACAATATATATATTATACATATGAACGTATGCATATATAAATAAAATTTATAGAAAGATTTATAGAATTTTAATATAATTAATAATGTTATAATGAAGATGAGATATTAGAGATAAATGTTTTAATTTTTCATTACTTTTTTGTATATTATCAGAGTTTAATGTAGTTTTTATATTTTGTGGCATATAGTAGTTTATTTATAATTGTACAAATCAGCAATAGAGTTTTTTTATTTCTTATTGTTGTTGCTTTGTATATGTGTGCACATTATATTGCTTACAACGCTGGTGCTTTTTTTCAACAATAGTTAGAAGCGTTATGCGTCTTTTTTATTTTTGTTCAAACACTAAAATTTTAAATGATCTCGGAAAGATGTTAATATGTGTATTTCGATTAAAAAACATTTTTAAGCAAAAAATTGTTGCTATTGATTAAACTGTGACTGTTCTTCAATACTAAACTTTTTACTTTTAATGTAAAAAATTTACAAATGAAATGAAGTGAACAAATATATGCAAAATAATGAAAGTATTAACATCAGCATTTATTAAAAGAAAAAAAGGCTTGAAGAAACAATGCTGACATATTAAAAAATATATATAGCTTTTAATTCAAATCAAAATTAATATATAATTGAATGGTAACGAGATGTTATTGCAAGTGGAAGTACAAATTATAAAAATGAACAATAATTTTGTGAATAGTTAATGATTTGCATCATACATTTTTTTCTAAAAGGCGTGCTTTTAAACTGGAATTAAAATTCATATTAGATGCATTTGCCTTTTTTTCAAAATTTTCATTGTATTCAAATACATTTAAAGAACAAATTCATTTACCAAACTGATTTGATAAATTTAAAAATAAATTTTAAGTTAAATAAAATCAAATATTTTAAGAACAAGTGCTTTTAACTTTCTAATTATTTTTATTTTTCATTATTGGTGTTATATAGAGTCAGATTTAACGCCATAGATATATGATTAAAAATTTTTTTCATATTTTACTTATAAAACATGCAACAAATTTTTCCCTTTTTTTCCATATCTGATTTAATATGTCTTCTTTCATAATAAAGTGTTAAAATCCTCACTTGATATGTGTGGTGTACGAAAATAAATAGTATTATATGTGTGAACAAAGTCGGTAAAGGCAATTTGTAAATGAACCAAATTAGATAGATGCAACAAAATCTATGTTTTGTTAACTGCATATTTGTACGAAAATTTGAATAAATCTTGTAAAAAAATGCACAGTTGTAAAAGACATAAAGATGGTTTTTGAATGTATATTTCATTTATAATCATCTATCATTTCCTTCTATGAAGCTCTAAGACTAACTTCAATGACTTGGATACAATATTTTCATGAAATGAAAGGCTTGTTTTGTTTTAAGAAATCAAAATGTTATCTTTGCTTTAATTGTTTATATTTCATTTTTCCAAACACAGTTTCCTAAATCAAACAACAAATACTTCCTTAATTAAAAAGTGAAAATATGCAATTTATTTAACAATGAGTATGAAACACTTTTTTAAAATTAGCCTTTTGTATCATATTAAAAATTAGCCTTTTTATATCATATTAATAAAATTGTAAATGTCTAATTATATTAAAGTCTCTTTTTAAAGACGTAGGAGATAAAAATTATCATCACACTTTAATAACACATGTTTGTTAAAAGTTACGTTTAAGAACCACGTGTGGAAATGGCACTCAGTAAATTTCACCCGTAAGCCAAGTTAAGTTATCAAATATATATTGAAAAAATTAAATTAAAATTTTTCATTTCCAAAATTATACATATTTTTTTCAAGAAGTATTTGTCTTAATAAATGCGAAATCTATCTAATTTAATAGATAATCTTTTAAAATAAAATGTGGAGAGTTTTAAAAAATTCACTTCTTAATTTTTATTCACTTCATCAGTTCAACACATAATCGTTAGGTATAAATAAGGCGGGGCTTTATATATAAACATTAACGATCTTTCTAATAAAATATGAACAAATGTATGGGAATAATTTATTATTTGCTCTAATTTATATTTACAAATACGAATTATTCTGAATTCATTGAAACGTCTTTTGCTCTTTTACAACTGTATATACATAAAATGTCATGATTTTTTTGCCAATTTAAAGGATTTATTTTACAAGCTTGTAAATAATACAGATGTTTCGTGTTTTTAATTGATATATACTATTATCTTAATAATTGACTATGTGTGTACTTATACAAATATATATACATAAATGTGTGTGTACAGAGTATTGATAGTCGCAGCGCTTTGTGTGCCCTTTTGCTGTAGGTAAAATATTATCTATAAATTATGAGTTCTCAACATATATCTGTGTTAGTGATTTATTTCATATTTTTTAATCACTTCTATTACATTTTTTAAAAACTGAATTTGATTATTCTAGATTATTTTCATTTCATTATTTCCAAAGAAAATCCTTTTATATTAAGTTAAAACGATGTCCTGTTTTTTTTTTTTTTTGCCAGACAGTAAAGACAGACATTCGATTTAAACAGCCTGTCACTTTAAATCAGACATTGCAAACAGAATCCGGCATAACATTTTCTTGAAAGTTGAAAGACAAATTTAGCTTCTTACTGTGGTAAGGATATTTACAAATCATGACGGAAGGCGGATGTGTGAGAAAGGAACACACCCTGTACGTCCGTTATACAATTACATTCTGCTTCAATGCGCATTTCGAGCTCTTTTAAATCTTTTACCGATTAATTGTTTTATTAAAATTTATTTATTATGAAAATGGAAAAATGTTTTGTCTGTCTTAATTGGTTTCGTATGTAAAATAATCAGTTAAATGTGTGTGCAAAGTATTCTCACAAAATCAATGTTTGATTTGATAAGCATAAAAATTTTTACTTAGAAAGAGCGATTGAAAAGTGAAAAAAAGACTGCTCGCATCAAAAGACAAAAGATTTGGCAATAGTCCAATTTTCTAGAAATTAGATATTCGCGCCGTTCCAAGTAAAGCTTGTTAAGTAACCATTCCGAGTTCCAAATGTAAAGTTTTTATTTCATTTTTTGTTTATGTTTGAACAAATATAGATGCACATACAGTAGTCTTTAGCTTTTATTTAGTACATTTGGAGATGTTTGAAAACTCTGCCATTCTAACACATTATTTTATATATTTTCAAACTAGTGAATCACAGTGTTTCGAAAAAAATATTTATCTCTAGAAAAGAAATGAATGCATTAACTACAATAAAAATTTAAGGAAAGTTGGAAAGAACGCCATAACTTCCAAATAATTGCCCTTTATAAATAATTTAATATCGTACTTTCAACTAGTTCACGAAGATTGAACGATTTTCTTGGTCATTTTACTTTATTTTATTCTGTTAAAACATCTGCAGTTTTGTGCAACGAGTTTGACTCATTTCTTTCAGATATTTATACATTTTGTTATTACCTCATTAAAGATAACCAATAGATAAAAAAGTTGTTTATCGCCCCCCCCCCTTTTTTGCAAAAGATAAAAGAAATACTTTTTCAACTATTTTTTCTTGAAAGTAACAATAGTTTAAACGCGAAACTATGTGAAATGGAAATGCAAGAATGCAGTGAAAGAGAAGTATAATTTACAGAAACTAACTAATTTCAAGCTTGAAATTTTGTATTGCTTTGCCAATAATCAAAGTAGTATTCTAATCATTTTAATTAATAATTAAAATCAGTTATAACGGATTTTAATAAAACTAAATAATGAAATGAATGATAATATTACAATAAAAATCAGATAAAAATTTTATATTTCCCACTTGATCATACTACTTGAATAATAATAGCAATAATTTACTACAAATAATACACGATCTTGATTTATAAAGAAATTCATAAAATAATCGTAATTCTTGTTCTATTTCATTAAATATTTTACAATACGAATTAATTTACGACTTAAATAGATATACCAAACCTCGATTATTTCCTTTGAGAGCAAAAGAAATAGTTGAACAAATTCAATAGAAGAAACTAATAAATAAAAATAATAAAATCTGTGTGATTAATAAACGAGTTGTTTTATTTAGTTTCTTTCTCATTATTTAAAGATATTTAATGGACTTTTTTGAATTTCAAAAAGTTATAATAGTTTCAATTGTTACACCTTTTTATAACAAATAAAATTAATTTTTAATTAATTCGAAAATAATGAGGAAGCCTGAAAGAATATTGTTTATTCATTCTATGTATTACAGTTTTGAAACATGAAATTTATTTCATTCAGAAAGCAATTGAAGCATTAAATTTATTAAAAAATCTTGGAATATTATCATATAATATTATTTGGTAAATAAGGAATATTTCAGATCTTAAAAAATTAATCACATAAAATGAAAGTGAAAAGTTAATAGCATAAAATAATAATAATAAATTGGAATTCAACTGAGAATTCCTAATTTAATTAATAGAATTAGTCTAATCAACAAGAAATAAAAAGCTTTTAATTGCCGAGTATGCAGATAAAATACTAGATTTATTAAAAATAGTAATAAATTTTGCCTTTTATGCTTGATTTTTTATATGAACTGTTAAAAAGATATTAGTGAAAAAATAATATCAATTCTGAGAAGAAACTTTTTGAATTCCATTTGCATAATTCATTCCTTTTTTGGAGGTTATTATAAACCTAATCAACACTGTTCATACATTGCTACATATCAAGGAAAAAAATATGCTTAATAGTTTCTTGAAACTTAAAATATAAATGTGTTATGGGAATAAAAGTTTCAAATTATTACCAAATAAATATGTTACGAAAACTATTTTATTTTGTCTCTGAGTTGTTTTTCCTTATTGATTTGAAAAAGTACAATACCAAAATTCATTTTAGCTTAGTATTCCGCTGATTTTCTGTTTCCTATTTCATAAGCAATTGAAATAGATTTCATAATTCTGCATCTTTCAAAATGTTTAGCAGCCATTAATAGATATTATTATATAACTATTATCACTGACTAGTACTCAATAGAATAGAAAGCAAACATTTTATTTTTCAAACTGATATTTTCGACTTTACGTAAGGAACAAATATGAAAGATTAAAAAAAAAAAAAACTAAAGAACATAGATATTATTTATAAATATATATAATAGCAAATTTGGCTTTAAATATTATACGAAAAGTCATGGAAGCCGGGAAATGTGCTAAAAATATGTACATTGAACCTAAGCAATTTGCAAAGATATTAATGATCCATCGTTCTTATTATAGGTTTAAATGTTTAACTGAATACAGATGATGCCAAAAGGCTGCAGTTAAAGTATACCTTTTCTATAGCAAATGAACAAAGAGAGAAAAATACTTCAAACAATGCATTTCCTTTCCTTTTCTTCACTTACGAAAAAAAAAAAAAATGCCGGACTTTGCGATACAATAGCTGAGTATCCAAAAGACTTCTATAAAAAAAAAGATCTGACCTCAAGGTCTTCCAACAAATGATAGAAGACAGTGAAATTAGGAAGTTTTGGGAGAAGTAAATCCCATCAAGAAGACTAGCCAGGGAAATTGTTTCCTCGCTCTGATTCTTGACAGCGTTTTTTCTTATTACATGGACACTTATCGGTTTTTCAGCTGTCGAATATAGATAAGAGAAAGATCTACAATAGAAAAAAACCATCGTTATAGTTGAGCGATCAGGATGATAGCAGAAGAAATTAGGTAAAAAGTCTTCAGAAACAGTTGGATTTCAGCGAAGAGCTTTTCTGATGGCAGAGTGAAAGTTCTTCTGCGAAAAAATAGGTAATAATAGAGTAGTTAAAAATAAAATCATTTTGGGTTTGCGCGTGCTGAACTAAAATGACAGTTTCTGCAGGAAAAACAATGAGAAAGGGAAACAGCAGGAAATTTCTGCAGGATCATTGATATAAAAAGATCTGAACGATTTAACGGGAGATAAGATTTATAGTCCCAATGTCGCACAAAAGGCAGTTGATTGTAATCTATAAAAAGAAAATGCTCAATTAATTCTGATATTTAAGGGGTATAGCTTTATCTGAAAATCTTTTATTGGATAAAATAATAAATAATAGAAAAGAGTTTCCTGTCTAGTGATCAAAAATAAAAGAAATTTTCCCCCCTCCGCAAGAAAATACTTATTTTAATTAAAAAGTCGCAATAAATATTTGCAATTAGAAATTGAGAATTTTTTAACAAGAAATGTAAATTCCATTATCTTAATTTAATTTTTTTCTTGTTGTTTAGTGACTCTATAACGGAGATAAAAACATTGTTTAAAACAAGATGAATATTTTATTATTTTACTTTTATTCAAAAAAGACTTTGTTGATGAAAGTAATAAAACATTTTTATTAGTTGATGAAGTTTAAAAATATACAACACTTTACTTTAAAAAAATATTGACTATGAAATACTCAGAAACCTTTAGAGGTCTTTCCAATTCTATACAAAATTGATAAATGTTATTATTATAACAAATTCCAAATTATAGTAATAGTTCTATTAATCCAAATACTCTAATGTTTCCTCCTCCAATGTTTCAGTATCCAGTAATAATTCCAAATTACGCTAAATAGAGCCGGTAATTCTAGTTAAAATATCAAAATCGTTCAAATTTAAAGTACCAAACAAAACATTTATCATAAATAATAGAGAATAACAGGGTCATTGTCGATTACGTAAATAAAAAATTAGTAAATTAAATGTTTGTTTAAACTTTTTTTCCAAAAAACAAAAAACAATATCATGTTAAAAATGAAGGCAAAATTTTACAACAGCAGCGAGTAAAATTGAATTAATCCGTGGCGTGGCTTTTCTTAATATGAACTTCAAAATTTATCCTTTTTTTCGTGCTGCTACGAAAATGAAGCACACTAATGAACTTTATAGAATTATTAATAATTTTAAATATGTGATGAATTTTCCCAAATTATATGTGACTCTAACAAGAATCATAAAAGATTTCAAATATATAACTGTATAGAAATAAAATTATTAATGTTTGTCGTATCAAGCTGCTGTTTTACCTTCAGAATTCAACAGCTTTATAAATCAGATCTTTTTTCGTCACATTTGACTATGATTTCGAACATTTTCACCGTTTGGGTTCTGACATTCTTTCAGAACTTTTTGATATTTAAAAATTATTTTTGTTGCTTTCAGAAATACGTAAGCTCTCTTCGTAAAAAAATTGAAATGTATTTTTATCAATACTTTTTAATTTAATTCAAAAAAGCATGGCAGTAAAGTTGAAAGTTAAAATAGGGATTACTATAAAAGAAATAAATAACCCTAGCCATAAGTTATCTTTTTTGAATTTTGTCACAAGTAATACAATTTTAATTTGAATATATTTTCAAGCAAACTGCAAACAAATGTGAAATTATGAAATGAAGTTTTGAGATGCATTTGAATATTATAAATAAATTTATAATTCAACATTAGCAAATTTATGGATAACATTGATTTATTTATATTGTCAGATCATTTTTTTTCATTTTTTGCTTTTATTTCTTAAAGTAAGCGCACTGACCCTAAATTAAATATTATATCCCTTTTACGCACAGGCATCAACAAATTTCAGCATTATTCTAATTATATCATTACATGAATTGCTCTGGAAACTGATTGGAAAAGAATGATACTCTTATGATTTTAATAAAAAAATTTTATACATTAAATTTATTTCGGCTTTTATTATGAGTTGTATTTTTCTATATTTTCAAGTAAACAAAAACTTATTCTTGAAGTTGAAGAGAATATCTCTATTAAATTGTACAATATTCTAAAAATAAGAATAATACAATCTTGAATATGTTTTATAATACACTTTCTACAGAAAATTTACATCCAGTATTCATAGAATTCATTTCAAAACACTTTCAGGTTGCAAGTTTAAAATAAATTAAACTTCATAAATCTTTAAATCAATCCGAACATTGAACTAACGTTTTCAAAGTACTAGACTTGACAATAAAATAACTAAAACTATAGAAATATATACTAAATGACGGATAGTAATGTTAATGCATTCATTGTTCCACAAAAATAAATATTACGATATCTTTGCTGAATTTTTTACATATGAAAACATTACTATTTCCTTTTATTAATTCGATATAGCTTTAAATTTTATTATTTTCAAAAGAATATGTATTCTCAGTAAATGGTAAAATTCTTAAAACAAATGTAGCGCACTAGTTCGTCCAAAACAAAAACAATTTCTATGAATTGGATTGTTTATAAAATTACATTACTTTTCTGTCAAAATGTCGTCCATCGCACTTTTCCTTCGCTAATAGCGTGTACAGGGTAAAATCGCGTTGTGCAATCATACGCTTCAATTGCTACCCTTGCTATTGAGTAATCGTGGCCATTTTCACCGGGGCTCTTCGGATGGGCACCCGATACGCCCCACTTACCGGTTGCCCCGTGCCTCTTTAACAACAAAAGGAAATATTTCTTTCTGAACGAAAAATTGCTCCTCTTTTATTTGCCTCACAAAGGCTTGTGAGTATTCCATTTCATTCCACACGGCAGAAGAAATAAAATGGCGGAATATTTGCTTCTTCTGGTCTTTTTTTTTTTTTTTTTTTTTTTTGCTGAAGACTTTCCAATCTGTGAACTTGTCTCGTGGCAAAGGACATTGACGCTGTGCCTTTTGTTCCTCTGGAGTCGAATGTCGAGGTTGAGAGCAGATATTCGAGAATTCTGACCCAAAAGTCGTTTTTCAGTCCTTGGAGAGACGAATTCGAGTTTATTTTTGAACTTTTCTCGAGTCAGTGGACTTCCTGGAGGAACTCTTACAGCGCAAAATTGTACCGATATATTATTATAATATATAAAATCCGAAATCGAAAACCTCTCATTGTTTAAGCTGTCACTGACACTTACCGGAAAAGCAATAATTAGGCAATACCTTCAAAAGATCATAAATGCCTAAGCTTTCAGTTCTGACCATAAATCTTGATCCCAAATTAATATCTTTGTATTGTACTAAACTGTCTTAAAAATAATTAGAAAACTAGTTAATTTCATTAAAAATTAAAGCTGCTTTAAAAATACTATGCAAATCACAAGAAATAAATTTGGAAAAGTAGAAAAGAGAGAGAAGAAAAGAAAAAATAAATAACCGAGAAGTTTAATATTTTTAATGACTCAGGGTTAAATTAAATTAACTTATAGAATTTATTAAAAGGCTCCTACTAATTGTCGTGCAGTGCTTCTATAGAATGGCTTGTTGATTTACTTTATAGCGAAATGAAAAATAGTATAAAAATGCAATAATTTAACATCCAATAAAAATTATATACTCTTTAGTCTGACCAACTAAAATATCTGAAGATATGATATCTGAAGCAAAACTATGAAATTGAGAGCATATCAGAAGACTGTAGGTATTCATAAATTTGAAAGAGTATTTGTTGAAACGAAGTGATTATCATAGTTTTATTTATTCATTCGCCAGCTTCCTGGCTTAGGGACAGCGCGTCGTTCTTGTGTTCTAGGCGTCCAGGATTCGAGTCCTGGATCGGGCATAATTGTTCTGTGTTCTATATGTGAGATGTGCGAATGTGCCCCGTCCTATAAAAAGGGATTGTGTAAGTGAATTTATGTATGCTTCATCATCATTTGAGCTTGAAGTTAGGCTTCTGTCTTCGGGTGTTCAGGGGTCTTTACCTTCAGTAAGCTACTGCACCCCTTTTCATGGAAACAAGGATACGGCATCGTCACCATCATCATTTATTCCTACTGCGTTACAAAACAACTAAACAGAAGTAGAGGAACGGGCGGACAATATGACGAATATATTGTTCGCACATATGAAGAATAATACACAAAGTATTCTATTATACATTTGAATTTAGAATAAATTGGATTTAAATATTTATAAATAATCTAGCTTTAAATATATTGAAATAAACTAGCTTCAAATATTTAGACATTTATAAGCCTATATCTCAGTCTGACGGATTATGAACCGTCATTATTACTAAGGATATAAAAAAATTGTTGAAGAATGTTACATCAACTATTGCGGATCAAATACCCTCATATGAGTGTAATGTTAAAGTTTAGGCACTGCATGAGGTTTCAGGTTTTATCTTCGTCATCAAGTTATAATTTAAAACTGCAAGCACACTCCCAAAATTATCGCAATATAGCGCCATAACAGTACATCATTACAAGCAATCAATGGATGCTCTGCCTGAGAGATAGGCGACAGAGCTTTATGTATGGCTCATTGGGTAGAGATGAGAATAATATATAAAATTCATATGACTGAAAGGGACAGAGGCATGAGGCTTAAGGTGTCCTTTACATAAAACTGACTAATGACTTAAAATTCAAAAATTTTTAAAATACTTGATTTTAACCTATCTTTCGATAAAAATGCTAGTCAGGTTTATTTTTTCACGATATGAGTATATATTCATTCGTCTTCACTGAAACTTTTAAGTTGCACCCATCCTACCACTGCAAAATCTGCAGATTTCTTTCTAAAGTTATAAAAGCACAAAATACTTCATCATGATACCTCGTTCCTCTGTTCTGCCTTCCTATTAACTCTGCTCTATTCATGGCTTGGACAAAGAACCTTAATAATACAGAAAAAATTGACTGTTTTCTAGAAATTATGAATTAAATTCATTTAAAAAAACTTCAAATCTTAAATTCAGAGTATATTTTACTTATATATCAAAGAATGATTTATAAATTTAGTTATTCTCATAAGTTTTAGCTGGAGTTTTCCAATGATGCGAAGTTTATTCTAAACATTTCAGCCCTTTTAGTTTTCAGAAACTTTAAAATTTAAGTTTTTATTTATTTTAGCTTTTTTACTTATGAAATCATAATACCTTTTTATCTTAAACATTTTTTTTGTGTGTACCAAGAATTTTGAATTTCACCACTTGGCTATAGCACAAAACTACAATACTACAGTGCTTCTCCAAATAAAAATTTATAAAATTATTTCTAAGTTTACTGTGGTAGATAATCTAAATTTATTTTGATTAGTAATTTTTAAACAAATTCATGTGTAATTTTAATGAATAAATATTCTTAGAACATTAATTGTAAATTAATAATTTTTATTTTTTATTTAACATTAGAAACATTTCACAACAAACATAATAATTTTATAAATATATTTTCTCATCACATAATCAGTAAAACGCAAACAATTAATAAAGTTAAAACTACAAAAATGCCGAATCATAAAAGTCTAAGAGCCAAATGTGTTCCAATGTTATTCAGTTTCTAAATTTTCTTGTATAAAAAGCAAATCTAAAATCAGTATGAATATCTAATTGCCAATAAGGTGAAAAATCTTGATAACTTGTTCCCTTTTTCGACAGCTCTTTTGCTGTTTGCTTTCAATTTAATTTTATATTAAATTCATATTTTTCCCCAGGTTTTCGAATTTCTACAGTAGAATTTAGATTAAGTGCATTTTTTTAACCTTGTTACATATGCAACAAATTAAAAGTATAATAATTTTTAAATGAGCTGTCACATTTATGTTTCTCAGTTGGCTAAAAAAATAATATAATGTAAAATTCAGAGTGATAAGTTAGAGGGAGATTTGTCCAAGTTTTACAAATAATATAAGCCGAGATATTTGTTAACCGTGTCACGCATAATCAATCCAGTCATATTGAGGTTGGTGGTGATGAACAAGACGCTCTGGAACATGTTACAAAGACCGCCGTAAGACAGTGGGCGTAATCTGGAGTTGTTACGCCCACTCTTATATCTAAGGAATAAAACTATGACAAAAGAGCTATCGGTTTCCCAATTTTATTTGAATATATTTTGTTTTTGTTTTATTCAAGAATATAAGGAAATGGCATTCATATTTAAGAAGAAATGAAGAAATTATCGGATTAGTAAGTATAAGAAAAATGTGTTAATCCTCAGATTTATATAAAATTTTAGAAGCAAGTATGTGCGTAATAAATACATTAAATCCTAAAGAAAGAAATCGTAACTTTGTATCTGATACATAAGATAATCAATGAATGTTTTATACATCAGTTATTTTGAAAATGTTCTTTTCTAAACTTATACTGATAATAGTCATGATATTACATCTTAGAAACAGGATTGCATTTACCAACTAAGTTAATATTTCCAAGAAAATCATATGAAAATATATTTGATACAAAAAATTGTGGGTGCAAAATGTGCTTTAGGTATCATATATATTAAAAATTTGTTTGAGGCTGTGTTCGAATTAATATAAAAGTAACTCATTAGTTCAAGTACTTAATACTTCAAAAGCACTAAAGTGAGACGAACGTTACTTGGAATGTTTTTCCCGCTACTCTTTTGTATATCTATTTCATAATATAGCTTGTTTTGCATTTAATTTCATTGCATAAAGAAGATTAAACATACATTCTGCGAGTTAATTTTACCTATCTTACCAATAAATAAACAAACAATACGTATGAAATGTAATTTTTTTTGAAAAAGCAATGTGCTTTTAATTCAAATGATGGAAATTTTGTCTGGTATCAATTACTGGAATAGGAACTTTGCATCAAAATCTAATTCCCCTTTTTTAAAAATCTGTTTTGTTTCGTTTTTTCACTTATCTTTTTTACATAAGTGCGGACTAATAGATAACTTTGAGTTTTTAATCAAACATTTGATTCAGGAATTACAATTTTCGAGCAAATATCATGTATTAAAATTCAGCATAGAATGTACATAGATTGTCTATCAACGCATTTCCAGGGGTGACTGACGGTAAGGGCTCAGCTTCAGTGGTGGGGAGCTTCAGGCTCCAGACCCGGTTCCACTGAGAAACATTTGAGTAAGCGAGTCTCTTGCAAAATAAATCAGTTGAGAACAAACATCCTCCCACTGGCGGCATCAGAAGTTTGGTGAGGGAGGTGCCAAGTCAAGCGTCATCCCCGACATCTGACGGTGATTCAAAATTAAGAGGTCCGTGTTGTCCTGGTGTTGATTTAAAAATGCGACGTTATTATAACTAACCTGCCCACTGCTATCTACTTTTTCGTACATACGGATGGATAGACAGAGATATTTCTGATTGATGGATAAAAAAAATGGTGATGTATTCAAAACCTGATGCAGAAGTTACATATTAAATTTCCTTCGTCTAGTTTATCTACATTTCATTTCAATTTCTTCAGTTTCTTCCGTTTACACCGACATAAGAAACATACTTTCATAGATGCAAGAATGCGTTTCTCCCCCCACGCTCAGGGACATTTAAAACATAAAGATTCTCGAAATCAAATTTTTGAATAATTATGCTCTTCATTTTTACAAGTGAAAATAAAAACTTGCCAACGATAAACTTTTTATGATTTTTTGTTTGTCTTAACATTCTTCACATTGTTCAATTGTTCCCTTGTTCAAATGGATAAATTTAGTTTTATTTTTACCTCTATAGCTAATGACATCTTCCACCTAAGCTGAAAAATTATGCTATTTCTTAATGTTATCTTAGCTGTGCAACTCGCTATCAAGATGTAAATATATTTTTTTTAAATAATGGGTGAAAGTTAGAGAACAATGGAAAATTTATAAACTGATGTCACAATTTCTATATTCCTTTTGTTTTACTATCAGCTCAACTTTTCTAACATGTTAAAGAACTGAATCATTTTCATACAAACACCTGTTTCAGCGCTACATTTTTTTACTTTTTTTGAAGTGGCAATTTTCAAAATTGCAGAAGGAGGGGAAAAAAGAGATACAGAAAATATAAAAAGTTTGCAACTTTGGATGAATGTCCTTGCTTATCACGTTCGAAAAAATAAGCGTACATTTAAAGTGACATTTCTTTTTTTTAAGGGAAGGAAATTTAACAATAAGATCTAATGAATATCTTCAGTTTCTTCGAATTTTGTACTCTGTAGTGGCAGTTTTATGAACTTTTCATAAAAACTGGCCTACTTTCTGTCAATTTCGAAGAGAAAAGAAAAAAATAAATCTCGGATAGGTAATTGTAAAGACTGCTATTAAATTAAGGTTGTCACGAAATTTCTTTCTGTAAATTGTAATCGAACATATCTGTCCGCCTAGCATCAGATAAGGTTGTATAGAGATATAAAAAGTAATGCGCAATGTTTTACAGAAAAAAAAAGTTTTTTTTTCATTTAGTTGGATTTTGGTGCAAGGGAATTGAAATTTAATTTCGAGAAATTCAATTTTTTCAGTTTCTTTTCAATAAAATTAGATAAGAATAAGTTTGAATGCTTTTTTTAAAACTATTAATGCAATTTAAACACAAATGCTTTTTATTTCAATTATAGTTGCTGTCTGTTTTTTCCAGTTCCTTTTGAAAACTGACATTGTGGGGTTGTTTTTAAAATAATAAATTAATTACATTATTTGTATGATTTTCTTCTTCATATTTTTAATCTGTTCGGTCTTTGTTGATATTAAATCATGATAAAATACTTCCCCTTGAATCGATTAAAATATATTACAAATAGATGTAGAATGAATATTAATTGAAATGTAAAAGACAAAACAAAATATTCGAATTCAATTCTATAGAGTGATTAAAAAAAGAATTTTTTTCGAAATGAATGCAATTATATTTATACTATTTTTATAATTTGAAGAATTTTAAATGGTTTCAAAAATAATATAATTTATTTTTCTTGAAATAATGTTGCCATAATCTTTTGAGATCTAAAGTTTTTCAATGTTTAATTGACCAATATAAACTATGTATGAATTTTTTGAGAATTTGTAAGGATATCATATCATTTCTCGCACAATTTGAATAAATTTATTATTAAAAACATTGATTTTTTAAAGTACTAATTAATGAGAATAATTTGGTATATTGTACGAAACTTGAAAACACCGATTTCTTATGGATGATATTAAACTTAAATTAAAATTTGTTTTTTAAAGGCATTTCCTAGTGCAACATTTTATCAAAGTTCCCTTTCCTCCCTGAATAATAAAATTATTATTTTAGATTTATAATTATATCATACAAATTTTAATCTAACAATTCTGCCAAATTTCAGAGCGTTACCCTAGTCGTTTACCCTAGTTTCAATTAATTTTAATCTTTCCCTAAACTTACAGGTTTATAACTTATTTTTCAAAAATTAAAATGTGGAGGTACTCGTGACCACTATGTCACACCGCAGAACTCTAAAACTTCAAGACGCTGCCATTCTCTTATATATGCTTAAGGAATTTTAAATCTTTTTTTTTTATTTAAATAGGCCACACATTAGTTTAATTGCGATTTGCGCGAATAAGTAGAAATTAGCTGTTCTACTTCTCAAAATAAAGCACAGGAAAAATAATTTTTTCAAAATATAGTCATTATATCGTAATCATTCAGATGAAAGTCCTTAAGTCCAAAACTAGAGTTTTGTGGTATTATGAAACTTTTAAATATTTATGAATATTATAAGATTGTTTTTTAGACTTCCAACTTTTACAGAAAATTTACCGGTCCTGAATGATTTTAGGAAATCAACATATATTCAGTCACCAATCAAAATCCTCAAAAATCTCGCTCAATACCGAATTTCAGTCGTTGTCATTATGTCGCCAACCCTTTCCTGTCCTTTGACCTTTAGTGATCACCTTTACAGGTTACTGAGAGAAAATATGTCCGTTCCCTACAATATTAAGGCAATTATTAAATATCCTGAAAGTTTTATTTGAATTGACAGTAAATCTGCTGAAATTCGTAAAGCAGATAATGAACTGTCCCTGACAATATAATTGCCTATAGATAAAATAGTGAAATGTGGACATTTCTTTTTTTCCATAAACAAAAATAAAAGTAATTAGTATCTTTTATCACATTACTTAAGTGTTATAAAAGCTGTAATAAATTCTTAACATGTGAATAACTTTTAAATTTTTTTGGACATTGAATTTTATTTAAACGATAGCGATATGTACTCGAATATAAAAACATTTAAGCAGTGTAAAACTTATCTTGAGTATAGTAAATATTTTTTTCGATAAGTTTCAAATAAACTATTATCAAATATATTTTATTTCGAAATCCGGAAACGCACCGCGCTATCCTTTCCATTGCGTTGTACTTTTTCGCTAGAAATCACAAAGAGGTCTGCGAACCTAGCAGAAACTGTATGTAAACAAAAACCTCTTTATTCATATTTTCGCTCGGCTTGTGTTTTCATTCCCTTCCACGTTTTTACTCGCACCGTCAATTTCAATCTCTTTGTTATCGCCGAGATCAAGTTCCCATCTTCACTTTTTTCGCCTCCGAACACTTAACAAGCGATAGACCTCGGAAGCGATTATTTTTTTCGTATTCTTTTCTTAATCCCCCCTCTCCCCTTTTCCTTTTCTTTTTTTTTTTTTTTTTTTTTTTTTTTTTTATCTTTGGCCAGGTGGAGCGAGATTTTGAAGGAAACCGGTTCTGTATGATGTTTTTATTCCATAGAATGAATTGGATCTTTAATCAGATTCTATGAGGGGTGCCGTTTCGATTTATATTAAAAGGGGATCTTTCTAATATTTCGATTGATAGAAACTAGTCACTGCATAAATTTTCTTTGAGAAGCTGCAAGCGTGTTTAAGTTGGATTCTTAATTTTATCTTCTTTTGCCTTTTCTATTTTTTGTTACTTACTGATAATTTGTATTTCCAACGATCATGATGGTCTAAATTGAGGACTAAATATTGAATATTAAAAAAAATCATTATGTCATATGGAAAGGTCCCAGGTCTATTCCAATTTTTCTTCGTTTTCTGCTCTATTTAAAATGAACGCTCCAAAAATCAATGACTATATAAATGTGCTTCTACATTCTATTATAATGATCTTCTCATTGAAGTAGATTTTATTTTCATTAGATCATAGTACGAATATGCTCAAATCAGCTCTTTCCATAAGTCAATGACTATGAAATGTACTTCTACTGTTTATAATGAAGATATTCTAACTGAAACAGATTTTATTTTCATTAGATTTTAGAATGAAAATCGCAGACCTGTTCGAATCTCTCTTCCTTTTAATCGTAGTTTAAATTCAAACAAAAAAATATATGTCTAATAAATGTATTAAAAAATTCTATAAAAATATTTTTAATTGATTCCGAAACAGGATCAGATAAATTTTCTACTTTTCTACGTAGTCTACATTCAGAGCAAAATGAAAACAAAAAACAACGATTATTGAGATTATTTCTATGTTCTAAAAAGTTTTAAAACCAGATAAAAAAAACTAATAAAATACTACCAAAAATATTTAACGTTATTCAAACATTTGGCATATCTTCAGAATTATTCTTATTTATTTCATTGAAAATATTTTCGTTTCAAACCTATTTAAGAAAACTACAATCAACATTAATTTCTAAGAATTAAGTGTTTCAGATAACTTATAATAATTATTAACAGTACAAGGATCTTGCAGATTTGTACAAATACTTTAAATCCAATTGGTCCAAAATATAAAAATGTTTTCTAATTTCAATAAACAGAATTTTACAAATATTTTTTAAAGAATGTGAATATTAGTCATCATTTGGAAAATTCTGTCAAAATTTTAAAAAAATTATTTATTATTTACCAGCATTTTTTACTACTATTTAAAATTATTTACCTGACTAACATTTATTAGTATTTTAACTTAGGTAAGACCATAGAAATATGCTCAGGCGTATTTTTGTAAGATCTGTTTTCTTATTTTTTCTTTATTGAATGATATGTGAAAATGTTTTATAAAATTACTAAACGAAGCTAGATTTTCACTTTTAACACAGTGATAAATAAAGTGTTTTAAAATGAAGCATTTTCTTTTCCGTATGCCTCATCCTTTCAACTTTGAAATCCAAATTTCTGAAATTATGATAGTCATATATTTCATAACAAGAAATGGAATGATTGTTGAGTCCAACGACTGTTTTTAAACACTATATTGTTGAACTCTCAGAATCATGGTAGAGTAAATATCAGAGCTTCCGTTTTCTTAATTCTCTTTTTATGTTATGATTTGGTTAATGCCCTTATTATTGCCTTTTATTATTTTCCCTTATTCTTATATTATTTGCCATTATTTTCCATGCCCTTATTATTGCCATTTCTAATAGATTGCGATTCCCTTAAGCGTTCAGATATCCGTGATCAAATCCATTAACGGACACGTTTCCTATTTTATTTGGAAGCAAAATAAAAAGACATGTAATAAGTTGAATATGAATAATTAATTTTTTCCTTTGCAAATTTATTATGAATAAGAAGAATTTATTGTATCTAAAAAAAACAAATATATATGTTGTGACCTATAATATGCCACAGAAATTATCTTCTTTATAATATACTTATTTTTAAGCATGGTGCTTTCTTTCAACATTTGTTTCACTTCAAAAAGCAAACAATAAATGTATATTTCAAGAACATTTACGCTTCTGACGACGCATTAACATATATTATATAAATTTGGTTTTACATAGTTGTATTATTTTATATAGTTGTATTATTGGTTTTACATAGTTGTATGTAATATTTTTCAAACTAAAAATGAATTCAAAAATAATTAAAGATAAAAATTATCAGCCTAAATATAATTTTAATCTTTACTTTCCCTAGATAACGCATTAAGACAGTAAAAGCTAAGAAATTTAATAATAATTTATTTCATTTAGTTAATATATTTTCAGTATTTATCAAGTTTAGAAAAAAAATTCCAAAAAAGCTTTTTTATTTACTAAGTAGATAATAATAAATAGTATAGGAATACATTTTCATTTATATTTTTTTGGGGGAAAAGTAATTTTGAGTATGAAAATGTCAGATTTTATTTTTTCTTAAAGCATAAGTATATTTTACATAGTCATGGATTAAAATAATTATTATTGTAATATATCTCTTCAAATTTCTTAAATTTTGTATTTATTATGGTTAGTACTGATCAGATACTTTTAAACATAACAATAATACCATTTTGTAGAGAAAATACATAATTTAGTTTTCATTATGTTTAATTATGTTTCAAATTAAATAATTTTGGGGCAAGATATATAAATTAAAATAATCCGTCTTTATTAAGTTAATAAAGAAAACATTAAAACCGATATTCTGCTTTTTCGAACAACGAAACAAATCCTGCTCAAATTGCAATGAAATAAAGGACGTGTTTTAATAATCCTGTTCACAGGAATTTATGTTTCATAATTCTGATTATATAGTTATTTTTAATCATTTTTAATTATTATAGGAATTTTAATTTATTTACGAACTTTTCATTTGATTTGTAAATTATCTTTTGAAATATTTTAAACTTTCTCAATTACAAGTGCCATTCTTTGTAAATTGCTTTCATATTAGTTGAGGATACAGTTTTTTATTATTATTTTAGAGCAACTTAGTCCTTTCAAATGGAAATAAACACTCTGTAATATATTGTGCTAAGGAGTAAACAAAACCATTACATTTAAATTAAGTAGTTTGTCCAATTTGATAGTAAATTATTCGTCCCATTATATAAATGTGATCATAAAGCCGAAAAAGAAAACAGCTTTATATTTTCTTTCTTACGCAAAGCTAAATTGTCTGTAATTACACCGTGTATATACATGTATTAATATCGATTTAGAAAACTGCTATGGTACTTAATTTTCACTCATTTATATTCCAACCTATGACACAAATATTGGCGAGCAAAATTTTCCGGGAACGCATTGCTCATCTGCATGCAAGTCATTTCCCGCATTTTTCAATAACAAAAATCTGTATTACTGTAACAAAAATTGGATTGTCGCATGCGAATTTGATGTAAAAGAAAAATTAAGGGAAAACTTTGCTTCACTCGTGTAGTTTACGACTTTACTTACATTTGCTCGGAATAAAGATTTCGCGGAACAGATGCACACACATACCGCCGGAAAACCTTTTACTTTAATCACGCAATTCCCAAATCCCAATCTCCAGAATAAAGGAAAACAGGAACATCCAATCAGATGGATCGTTGCTTAAATCCCCTTCTTGTAACGTGACCTGTGAATGGCCTACGAGCACGCTGTAGATGTGTCGAGCGAATCAAAGACGCTGCTTAGCGCACTGATATAAACGGTTCATTGCATTATCGATTTAGTTGTTCAGGTAAACCATTGAACACTCTTATTCGTGTTTATCATATTAAAATCGGCGCATGCGTGGATTTGGCCAGTCTGGTAAGCGTAACTATGGAGAAGAGGCTTGTAATATAGATATTGATTTTTCGCTCGACTGATCGATACGGTGTTTCAACAGGGGAATTCCTTTAGGTTTTGTGAAGACATTTCTTTGACACGCGCGTTGTGCATTCGGTTGATTCAGATTCATACTTCTTCAACTCATGGCGCACGAAAACGCAATAAACAGTTTTATTGATTTCTTTTATCGATCAGATATATAGAAGGGGTGTTAACTGTAGAATCCCCTTGATTTTGAATCACAATTTGAACGCGTAAAAGGACCAGTGTAATATTTCATAACAAAGTGCTGAACCATTTTATCGAAGATTATTTTCTCATAATTGAAATAAACTTAATTTCAATTCTGTTATAAACTTAATAATTGAATAAAATTTACCATGAAAGTGGCATTAAATCTTTATTGTTAACTTAGAGAAAATTATAAAATTACAAAAAAAAGTTTTTTTTTTAATATTAGGATTTTAGCGTGACATGTTAAATTTTTGTCAATTCAGATCAGTTTAATTTTATTCAACCCATTTCGGCAGTTGCACGATTATTGCACACTATTTGTGGTGTAGAGAATCATCATCATGCATGAAGTATCTATTTATGAATTTAATATAATTAGTACACCATATATAATGGATTGAAATTGGAATTTAATCTTTTTCTTGCTCTGTTTGCGAGGTAGCTACTTAACTGCTACAATTCCCTTTGCGTAATCTTCACTGTGAATCATTTTTTGATGTCACTGTAATCAGAAATTGCTAGGGTATTCTTGACATGTACTTATTCGAGTAGTTAAAATAACTCACGTTTGCGGTTTTTATTGATATTTTTTAAACTTACCTTTTAATATTTCGTTGTCATATATATATTATTATGGTTTTATATCATAAATCTTCGTAAATAAATCAAAATGAATGTATTAATATTATGAAAAGCTGGATCCTGAATCATTTGAATAAATAAGTCCAATAATCTTAACTTACTTTTTTTTTACAACTACCAGCTCATCGTGGTATTTTGTAGTATCAACAGATCACGCTACTAGTTTTGATGCAGCTGGGGTTGTGTAAAATCAATATGAAAGATCATGTGCTTAGTTTTGATACATTGTCAAACAAATTAATATTCAAAATGTCGGAATAAATCGTCTAAATTCATGCAGAGGTTAAATTAAAGTTTATCGTCAAAATTACTGATTTTGAAACAACAAGGCAAAACAAATAATCAGAATAAAATGATACACCGAATTTTATCTGCCGGTTACCAATCATCTGAAAAACCAAGTCCTTTTATCTTGAAAATAATTCACATTTATTTTTACCTTCTCTAGTGAGATTTTAAAAGGTCTATGGCAATTATTAAATGAATATTTTGGGAATATCTCTGTTTCCAAAACAAATTAATGTCAGAAAAATGATAGTAATTACACCCTGAAACTCATGCAGAGGCTGAAATATCTATGAATTAACGTCCATCATCGACATTCATAACAAAAAATAAAGCAAAATGAATCATCATAATAAAAATGAACTTCATCTACTATTTTCCGATCATCTGAATAACCAAGACCATTGATCTTGAAAATAACTCACATTTACTTTAAAGCTACCTTCTCTCGTGAGGTTTTAAAAGATCAATAGCAATTATTAAGTGAAGAGTTTGGGTACATCTCTGTTTCCCAAACAAATTAATGCTGAAAAATGGTCGGAGTAGGTCCAAAAATTCCTCAGGGCAGACTTATCAAGAAAGGGTCAGGTCAAAAACCCTTTTCTAGATAATTTACCCAACAAACTCCGGATGGATCTGATCGAAAGAAAAACCTTTAGGGATATTATTTTCATGCCTTCAAATGAGATGATCGAAATTTCTTTTTAAAGTTCGTGCAATTTGTCACGACATGGATAATATTTTTTATCGGCTACTGGTCATAACAATAGCTGAAATAAATGAACTCAAATTCCAAAATGTAAAATGAATATAGCTGGGGAAAAAAGTTGATTAATGTAATCTATCATTAATGCTTACCTCTTTTGTGCTTGATATTCATAGACGATTTAAACGATTATAGTTTTATGGTTGAATCGAACCGGTTTTATCTGGCAACAATAGCTTTTCCTTACCAGCCCCCTTCCCTTTTTGGTTTGTTTTCCAGATAAGAAATCTCTCCCTTTTTGGAAAACGATAATTGCTGGCGATATGAAATATTTTTTAAAGATCTATGAGTATTTATCTCCCAAATATGCCGCATTCTGGGAAACAGTATTTTGTCTATCCTTATATTTTTGTTCGATCGTGCCTAGTTCACTAACTACATTCGTTTACCATTTTTAAGATCTGAGTTCGATCTAATGACAAGCTGTTGGCTGCTAGGATTTTAATGACTTATTTTTCGTCTGGATATCATAAACATGTTCCAATCTATAAATACTTCATATAATCAGTGTAATCTATAGAATCATCACTTAGATAAAGTGCTGTCTTGGGATTAAAATTATACTTTTTGAGCCTGAATTTCCTCATACAATAGGTATTTGAATGACTGATTGCTCAATTTTGCAGTCAAAGTATTTCATGACTAGATTAATATACAATTCGAGGATAAAACTGTTAAATTTTGAAAAAAAATACAGTAAAAATTGAATAATTGAATAATTTTTTCTTTACTAAACATTTTTAAATTTCTAGAAGCCAGAAGCAGCATCATAAAAGGGTAGTCTATAAAAATGTTTTATAATATTAAACTATATTTCTTTCGTTATTATAAGATAAAATCAGCAATATAATTCATGAAAAATACCTTAGATAGCAAGAATAACCTTAAAAAATAAGAAAATTTTCCTTACCTGAACAATATGTTCTTCCACTTGTAATTAAAAAAAAAAAAAAAAAAAAACATTGACTTTTTTAAAATTTTTAGTACTTTGCAAGCATGAGAATAAGGGTATATCAGCTAATAAAGTTAATGTGTTAAAATCATTTTTCTTACTAAGCCATAATTATCATTCAACGAATACTTCGAAAGTTTATAAATAATGAATATTGCAAAATAGATCGCAAGAAGAATGCACGGAAGAAAGGGCATTAATACTAAGGATTTTCAAATTGCCATGACGGTCTAAGTTTAAAAAGTTTAAACATGTCCTGACAGATTTAACGTGCAAGAGACCCCCCTCTTTCGACGGTTCTTCGATGGAATCGAGTCTCGAACCTGAAACCCTCCACTTCCGAAGCCGAGACTTTACCACCATGCCACCGCGGCCCTGATATAAAAGGGGGGAAAATGACTCATATATTTAAAGTACCTGTTTTAATTAGGAGATGCATTCGTAAAAAGGTAATTGAATAATTTAAATGTTAAAACTTATCGTATAAAAAGAAAACAAAAATAATCTGCATTAAAAGAAAACAAGGATTTTTCATCAACTACACACAAATTAAACTTAAATGTTTAAACGGCTATAACACCTTTTCTTAAATATATATTTTCCTTGTTTTTCATTAATATTACTTATTATATTTTGCAAAAATTTCCTGTTACTGGCATTATATTGGAATAAATCGATGAGATTTTGTGGAAAAGCGATGAACGAGAGAATAATCATTGGTTTTTAGAAGAGTTTCAGATACGAGCCAGGTTTTAAATGATTTATGATAAAAAATTGTCCTGTATTTGTTACAGACTGTTACGTTTGTTTTGGGTGAGGAAAAAAAAATTGAAACTTTTATTGTACAGTTATATATGAAATCAATCCTTTTCAAAACAGTAAAGATCAGTTTGTTCCGTAAAATTTTTTTAAAATAAAATTTATCATCTAATAGGATTCCTAGTACAGTCTATATTCAATTTTTACAACAGTAATCAATATAATACTTAAATGCATCCCTAATTTAAAAATAGCTTTGGTTCCCTCAGTAAAATTTTGTTAAAAAATTAAAATGATAATATTTTTAAGTTGTTCAAATTTTCGGATGACATTAATTATTTCTTTATGTCATTGCAAAAGTATTATTAATAAGCAATTCATTTAATCAAAAAGGAAATTGACATTCCTTCTAACGAATTGTTTTTTTTCCTCTAAATCTATACAGTTGATGATGATGGATTTATGAGAATTTCTTATTAGAAAAATTTTTAAGTTCTATATTTATTTTATTGTATTAAAGCATTGAAAAAATATGAAATAATGTAAATTGAGTTTTTAACACACTAATATTATATTTTACAACAAAAAATCAGTAGTTATGCACATAAGCTTTGAATTTAATTTATTCCATAAGTTATAAAAATATATGTTTCATATTTAATTTTCAGGGGAATTATGAAAAGTACAAATAAATAAAATAATTATAATGTATAAATAAAATAACAATAATAAATAAAAAGTAGCTAAAATAAATGTACAACATTTAAAACATAATATTTGAAATATTACAACAGATCAATTAGACTACATTAAAACGCATTTTAATACAAACCTTTCCTTCGTTAGAACATATAAATTTAGAGTATTTATGATACTGGATATTTGAAATTTAGTTTTAAAAGGAATCTTTAAAAATGAAACGAAATTGGTTAAACTATATAAAAATCACAATAAGAACATTTCAAATATTATAACAAACAAAAATTTAGCTCTATTAATTTGAGTATTACTTATTTTACATCAAAACGAAAACCACCCCCATCCTTCAACTACGACTTCCTTGACAGCTCGAACCAATAATTTATCAGTGCTCCAATTAAAGCTGCGGTATCCTAAATCAAATTCTCAAAAAGCTCAATTTAATTATGAACTGAACAATACATCCACGCAACCCCACCTTTTCTTATACCAAAAAGATTACTTTTATGAACTTTCCCAAATTCCTGTCTATCAAGAGTAAGAAAGGATATGGGTTCCATCGCAATAAGCCTTAATTTCCCACATTAATGCCTTTGAGCCGGACGATCTAACAATCACAAATTATTTTGCTGCAATCACATCGAGAAAGGTTGGTTATTTTTTGTTATTGTTATTATTGCCACCGATCCATCATGGCAGTGGCAATTAATCAAATTGCTCTACCAAGTGTCACAGAAAAGATTGAAATGTGTCTACATTCTCAATTTGTTATCTGCTCTTAATCTTTTTCTATTTAGGAAGCATTTTTGGCTCACATACAAGCGACAAATCCAGGACCTTTTCAAAATTGGTAATTGGATTGGATTGGATCACTGATAGGATTGGTTTGAAGTATTTATGGAGGAACTCATCTAGTTCATGGGGAATTGAATCTTTTAATAAAAGGTTTGTGGGTCTAAATTGCTGTTTTCAGCTATTTGGATCTTATGCTTTTGATTACTTTTGTTTTTCAAGTAATTTAGAAAATGGAATTTAACTTGCTTTGTTTTTCTACACTAGTGCTTGTGTCATGTTTACTTAAGTTTGGTTAGTAAAAAAATGGAGATCTTTTTTTCTCTTTTTGTTATTATCTTATATGCAGGAAATGGAATGATGAGAGCATATATTTTTTAAATTTGTATAAAAATAAAACTGGATAAAACGACAAGATAAAATTTAAACTAAAAAATTTCGTTTTTTGTTTTTTAAAAATAATTATTTTAGTTTTCAAATATGGCAAACTTCTTATTATCGGAAGATAACATCATTTCCTTCTTTGAAAAACATTATTTTAAAAATTTTTTTTGAAAGAAAGGATTTGGAAACAATATAAAAAGCGTTTAGGTGTAAAATTTGAACAGGTAGGGAAGTTCAGTTATATTAACGTCTCACTTTAAAGCAACGCCAGGGCTATTTCGGGATGGACCTCATAATTTTAACCCCCCTGTCAGATGGCGAGGACGACACCTGAGCTGGCATGCCTTCTCTACACCATACGAGTGGGAGGCCCCAATGTTTAACGTGCAACCAAACCTACGAACACGATAGTCCATCAGTGGAAAAGAGTCCCGATCCTGAAACCCTCCGTTACCACCAGGACACCACGGCCCCAAACAGATAGTGAAATGAACTGAATAGATTTTGACACAAATATGAAGGGACACTTCTTTCAAAGTCTGTGTTTCATACTTAAAGCAAGAATTGTGCATCATGACATGTTTTCAATACTCATCGAATGAACAAACACGCTTTATAATTGCTAAATTCGAAAATTGAACTTTCTTTTTGAAAAATGAGTTAATGACTGAACGATTTTAATAATTTTTTAAAACAGCATTTAATTTTTTTTGAAAAAGAAAATACCATATTTTATTTTAATTTTACAACCGTTTATCGATCTTTTATCAACTTATTACTTTGAAATACTGTTCTAAATAGTTGTTTTAAATGTTGTGATCTATCATTTTCTTCACACGTTGAACTCATTGAAAGCCGTTCAAAAAAAATACAAGACGGTGGCAATTATGTAATTATTTTCAAATTAAGAGCAGAATTACGAGTTGCTTTTTTGTGTGTTTTATTGGGAAAGTTGAGCAAAAAGTATGGTCGGTGTTAAAACAATTTAAGAGGTGGACTGAGTCAACCCTTATGCACCCTTAACAGTCTACAATCTATAAAGTTAAACTAAAAGAGGAAATTTCCATCGATTTACAGATTCAAAAATTCCTTAAGTGTTCAGATTTTGCTTAGGAATAGTTTTTTTTTAAAGTTCTTTACACCGTTATTAGGAATATCTCAATCAAAAGAATTTAATAAACTGGATTTGAACATATTATCTGTATAAAAGAAACTTATTTATATAATAACTTTTAAAATGTCTTGCCCATTTCATTTAGACATCTTTCTTGAAACCGTATCAGAATAAGGATGAATAGAGCAAACATTTTATACTAAAGAAAAAAAGGAGAAAAATATGAAAGAATTTGATTCACAATAATGTTGGCATGCTGTTATTAGATAGTGTTCAATGATGTATTTGAAAAGTGAAGTAACGACACAATATCAGGAAGTAAATTGATAAATACATTTGTCAATAAATTATATCATAGTAAAAATATTAATATGCAAATAGAAATGATACAATGTTTCAAATTTGTAATATCAAGTACTTAACCAGTAAACCAAAAGCACAAGGAATGCACAATCGAAACGGCACTGTTGTTAGAAATGAAGGCTTTATTCGAAATGTAAACCATAGTCTTGAGCACAACGAGTGTATTGATCAGCGATCAGAAGGATTCCTTGTTCCCAGAATTTCTGTTGCCATGATGAGACGCAGTCCTTCACAACGTCCTTGAGTTCCGAATCCGAATTGAAGCGCCTCCCTTTCAGTTCTTCTTTTTAAGGTACCAAACACTTGAAAATCGCAGGGCGACATGTTCAGGCAGCTCCCATTTGAACTTGATGAGTCCTGCTTATGTGATCTCGGAGAATGCGGATGCGAGTTATCATCGAACAGAACCGCACCTTCCGTGAGTAGTCCCGATCTTATATTCTTGATGGATCTGCGTAGTATTGTGTCTCATAGTACACACAGGAGTTAATGGTTTTTCTGTGATCGAGGAGTTCACCAAGTAACGGACCTTGGACGATTTTCTTTATAAAAACCTCTGCTTATGCATCGTTCTATACTGGAGCATCGCATTCTAATCGCATCCCTAAATATCTAGCTACGTTTTCTTATAGTGGCATGGGCAAATATTTTAAAGGTTACGTTGCTACGACGTTTCGTACTTTTTCATTTGAACGTCCCTTGTAATAATAAACAGTCATTTTAATCACAAAGGGGGGAAAATTGAAATTTTTGTTCTGTTTATTTTTTACTCCAATTAATTTTGAAACAAACATTTTTCACTATTTTTAATATTACTTTACTTTAAAAAAGGACTTTCTCAATCGCTTTTTAGAGAAAAATTTAACCTTTCAAATTCAACATTTACCCTAAAAATAACTTTAGAAAATCACAGTACGGCACATTACTAAGATAACGATGATACAAAAATATAACAGAAATAAAAGATGTAAATGGACTTGAGGAAAATTAAAAATATAATATACAGACTTGTCAAAGTATAAGGAAGTAAGTGAAAATATTTTCTTTTCTAAATTACTTCGAATCGTCTCTGGAACGGCGCCATGGTAAATCGTTTGTGGAAGATCAATGAATGAATCCTCTTATTTGAGTTTAAATAACATTGAGTATTGTTGAGCAATAAGATAAAGTAGACCAAATCGATTACTTTGTAGCAGATGTCAGCTTCCTGTATTCCCCAAATTATTAAAGGATGGCATATCGAAAATTTAATCTCAAAGGTTTCCCACAGAAATGACCGAAATTACAATCTGCAGGTTTAATTTGTCATCATTTTTCAACTTCAATTTAACCGCAATCAACAATAATTACGACCATACACTGACAAGGCTTAATGTCAGAATAAACTTCGTCCTGAACTTTTTTCTTATAATCCTAGCACAGTCTGTTGGGCTGTTTACCCCATCAACCTTTTCTTCTACTCTTACATTGCTTTTAACAATTGTCTTCAATTAATAACAGATTGACACATTTTCTAATCTATTTAATCTTAATTTAACGCGCATTGGCAAAAGTTTGTTTCCCCACTTACTTTTTAAACGTTTATTTTTATAATTCCATCTGTATTCGGTTGATAACTTAGCCAATTACTCGCATCGGTTTTTTATCAATTTCTTCCAACTAATGATTGCATTGATTGCAATTTTTAATCTGTGTAATTACCAATTAAATATCGATATATTTTCTTTTCTTGGAATTTTGGGATGAGTTATCTTCTTTGAATAGCTAAGTTTTATAACTTATTTTATTTAACTCTTCTTCTTTCTGACAGTTATTTACAACTGTTTCAACAGTTTTACTAAACTAATTATTTTGACACAGCATAAACTAATTTAGCCATTTTTTTATCTAAAAGTTGCTTAAGAAATCTTGGAATATCTTTTGTAACACATTGTTTGCTAACTATTATCGAATGGTCATATATTTTCATCAGATTAATTTTTCATAGAACAAAACTCCAAGGAAGTTAGCAAGTTCATTTTATCACATACCAAAAAATACCAGCCAAACTCAAAAAAATTCTATCAATTAAATTTCGTTCTAAAAGTACTAGTAGTTCCAGAAGTTAATTTTTTTAATTAGTTTTCCTCCCAAAAGAATATTCTGCAAATAATGATAACATTGATGCAACTAGTAATCTGTAAATGATTCAATATATTTCCAATATTTTCTTGAATGTCTTTAATCTCCATGGTGAATATCCTCGAATAATCAAGTTTTATCACGATTACCCTTTTAGCTCATGAATGTTTAAACAACTATCGTTGGATGGTCAAATTTTTTCTTCTAATTAGTTTTCATAGAACTAAAATCTAATGGAGGTAAAAAGTCCATTTTATAAGATACAAAAAATTCAATAAATTAAATTTCGTTATAAAAACATTAGTAGTTCCAGTATTTAATTTTATCTTTTATCAACTATTTGTTTTCCCCCTAAAATAACTTTATTTTAATAATAATCTGCAAATAATAATAAAATGGAGATTAATTGTAGTAATCTGTAAATGATTCAATAAATCTCGAAATGTCTTCTTGAGTTTCTGGAATCTCCCATCTTCTTCGAATAATCAAGTTTTCGAAGATATCTCCAAATAATCAAGTGTTTTCGACTTATTAATAGCAAAGAGTCAAACCCCAAGTAAATTTATTAATTGGGTCTACCGTCAAACGAATCACTGTTTTAGAAAGAATTTAGCGAACTCGCCTTATCAAACCGTTTACCATTTCCACCCAAAGGCTAGGAATTCAGAAAGCCCACGAAAAGAATACATTTTGATATCAGAGCGCTAAATGGGTTTACCACGGATGATTACTTGACAAGTAATTAATTTAATCCTTAGGAAGATTTGTCACGTGAAGCTTGGTTGTTTTCAGATGGAAATTTCTCTGCTTATTACATTTACTTTTAATCCAGTTCTCAGTGCTTAAGAAATGACGTCTGAAGAAGGAACTGCTAATTCGAACACATCAAGAAATGATGAATCGGGAGTTGCAAAAACCTCGAAATCCTTTTACAGATATAAATTAATCTGTGTCAAATGCTTTTTAACCTGCTTACTTCAGATATCCATAATTGTAAATGCTAGATGAAATTTGAACTTAATGCTTTCATTTGATGCCTTTGTGTATCATTTCCTTATAAATCTGGTAGGTTGGCTTATTTATTCTTGATATTTTATTGGAAAGAAACTGGTTAAAGTGCAGAACACAACTCTTAAATAATTCGTAGAATTTGCCTGAATAAATTTCTATGAAAAGAAGGAACTCCTACTAAAACCTCGAAAAAAATCTGTTTTTTTTTTTCCAAAACATTTTTATTTAACTTAATTTGTTTCAGGTTTGCAACAATAGTCATTGATTTTCCGTTCAATGTATTACAATTTTTAATTTTTTTACACATGCAGATATTTATTTGAGTCATATTACATTTAAAATTTAATTATCTAGCGTCGGCCTTAACTATAAAGATTATTATTAGCAAATTAACATTATTATTAGCAATTAAATAATAAGCTTTTTCTAGAAATCTTTTCTGTAATTGGAGTTCTAATTTTAAGATCTTTGTCCTTTAAACTTACTGTACTTTGATTTCATAAAAACAAAACGTTGTTTGTATTTTGACCTTAAAGAAATATTTTGTTAATAGACCATTTGGCAATAAATAAATACCACTTGTTTGGCGCAGCATGACCAGCTTTGGCCCTTGCGCCATAAAAATCCAAACCTCCATCCATCCATCCATATAAAGAGGCTTGGGTGCAAACAGCCTTTAGAGGCTTGAATTTTTTTTGCAATAAAAAAATCACAAATATGAACACACTTTACAATTTAATATTTATTTAATGCTTGATTTTGTTTTCTCCATTAATTACTTCAGAAAAAAATACATTTTTGCAACTTCTTTTCCGATGCTTAAACATCTTGCTCATATGCTTAACCGAATTCGCTGCACTTCTGAGCCTTTTCTATAGTAACTGGCAACGGAAAATGTGTTTTAACATAGTTAATCCATTTTAAAACAATTTATTAGAATTACTATTCGATGCATATTGCAGTATGTCCTGGATGATATATAGATCCCTTTCATTCAAAATGAAATCTTGTAGTAAACCAATTTTCTGGATGAGTTTTTCACCCACATCTTCATTATAAAACTTAACAAAGTTTTGGGGATTTTTTCAAATTCGAATGACTTATATCAGTGATTATTTTTAAATTCTTTTGAATCCATCTCCTATCTGTACAATAACAGCATTAATTACAGTGTTCATGATCATCTTGGGCCCTTCAATAGTGGGGGCCCAGAGTCGGCCTTCTTAATGAAGGGACCCGGTTCAAGAAGTCATTTAGGGCCGTAATTATTTGTGAAAAATTAGAAGCATGAATGCATGTTTATTTAATACATGTTTTTGTTTTTGCTAATACATCAATTACTTCAGAAAAATTGAACTTTTTTGCAATATCTGTTTCGATGCTTAGCGTAGAAAGTGCATTTATGCGTTCTGAACACATGCTAGGCCGAAGATAATTCTTAATTAATTTTAATTTGCTGAGAGTGCTCAACACTTGCTATAGCAATTGGCGACATAGAAAAAAGTTTTAACACAGTTAATACATTTGGAAATAGCTCATTATAATTATTATTTAGTATTTCTTTTTTTTTTACACCCAGAGGGATATTTCCTTGGCGTGGACATGGTTATATCTAAGAGTATTAAGCAGTTTATAGAATGAATTATCTAGTTATTGTCTATATTATAAGCTATTACCTAATAAGTGAGATAAGTTATTGTAACTTACTTATTTTGCATATTTGCTCAAGACTTTAATATATACTATTAACTTAGAATATATTCAAATCCACCAATTTTTAATTTTTAATTTCTTCCTTGGTTCTTTTCATTCCGGTCATATGAAGCAATAATGCAATGTGAATTGCTAGGTATTCATCGTTTAATTTATATTCATTTTACTTTCTGTTATAGTAGCTTAATATAAACATGCATGGATGCACGCATAAAAAATTATATAGCTGATGATTTACAAGTCCATTTGAACCCAACCTCAGTGCCCAGAAGTCGCAACGTTCTGTCTTAATATACCTGAAGGGAATTTCTGTACACATAAATCAACACCCTTCCCTCCCTTCTCCCTTTATAGGTATCGCCACGATCATTGCTTAATAACATTGTCAGTCGACTCTTAGCCAATCAAGTGGAAGCAAACTTTTATATTTTCAGTAAGTATAAAAACTATTCTTGTCCAGAACGCAATTTTAATTCTTAATCATGGTGCTCCCCGCTAAGTCTCGAGGCTGAGATGAAAAACACCTCCCCTTTAGATGGCAGGCCCTGCTGAGACTCCGAAGAGGGAATCTGATGTCCTTCCCCATATGGCAATCACTGAATAGATAGAAGCTTCTTAAATTTGAATAAACCGGTTTTATTAAATGTATAAATAGTATTTGCTAGTTTTATCTCAGTCACGACGCAAAGTAAAAAAATTCATGAAATTATGAATAATAATTAATGAAATTAAATAGAAAATTTAGAAAATTTATAAATATCAATGAGTGCCATAAAGTACAGAAACTCTATGAAATTCATAAATAATAACAAATAACATGAAGCATAAAGAACGTTTCTGAAATTCATAAATAATAAATGAATTCTTAGCAAAGAAAGTTGCATTTATTGTTTGTTATTAGGGATCATTAAAAGAGCTATGAGAAAAAAAAATGAGCAGAGAAATAATTAATGTCTTTATCCATAAGCGAAAAATACCAAATTTGTAGCAAACATAGCAATTTCTTTATCATTCCCTAATAAATATTTAAGTAAAGAAAAAATAGAAAAGAAAAATTGTTATACCGACGCTACTTTCGGCAATTTAAGGACTAGTCTTAGATCTCCTGTAAGATAAATAGTTCATATCCTTTGCTGAATCAAAATTTAATGAATAAGTTTCGAGTTCTAAGAATCTCATAGAAAAAAAACTGCTTTTATTGAAATTATTTTAAGAAGTATGAAAGATTGATGATGAAAATGAAACAATTTTAATTGGTTCCACAATTATTAATTATTAAAAAACTTTTCAAATTAAAAGTATTGGTAGAAAATCTCAAAAACATTTGAGAAAATGTTTTCTTAATACTAGTCTATATTTTACAATCAGTAATATAAGGAAACAAAAATACGATGCTTACTAAGAAAGATTTACAAAAAATCCTTTACTACTTTATTAGCATTTAAAAAGCAAGATAAAGGATTCCAAGAAGACTTTTTCCATTTAAATCATGATTTAAATTACTTTATTAGTTATATTTATTTGCAGAAAATATTTGCAAACGTCTAAATAGATAAAGGTGACATTAAAAGGTTATTATACTCTTTTATCAGCAACCATCGTCTAGAGTCCATATATTATTATCGATTATAATGAGTCCAAGATTTGCAGGACTATGCTATGCGATTGCGCCATAAGACTTCATTTATAAGAGGGATGAACAATTCAGGCCTTGGTGAAATTTTCATCTTATCTACTTTCTATCTGCAATTATCACTGAAAGGCTACTTATTCAGAGGCATATTTAAATAATTTTCGAGCATAAACAGTATACTTAAATGAGACCTCTCGCTTAATAAATTGAGCAATTTAATCTCGGATTCGACACATTTTTTAACCTAATCAACATGTTAATGATTAATAAAACATGCCTGCATTTTTAGGGTTATGTTATGTTTTTTTTAACTTTTGGTTATTGATTCCTATATATTTTTTCACATTGAATCTAAATATGACATTAGTTTGTTCCCATCAGGTCAGAATATTTTGCAAAACGTAGTTTTCGCAATTTGTAATATGTTGCAAAATGCCAAAAGTATGAAACATATCGACATATTTAAAGTTTTTTTATAAAATGTATTTAATTTAATTAAACTTATAGCTTATAGTTTACAGAATCATAGCCAAGAACATCAAGAGTCCGTTGGGTGAGGGGAGGCAAAAATTTAATGAAAACAATCTAAATGTAACAAATTAATTTTGGTACACGAAATTTTATATTGATACACTTAATTTTATGTACTTAACTTTAAATTTAATTTCAACCAGTCTTAATGATAGTGTATGAAATAAAAAAAATCACCTTTCATTTGTGTCGTTGTCTCTTTTGACCAGTCATGCCGTGTTGGCGGCTTTTCCGTCCATGTGCCCTTGTTGGTTCATCGCGGTGCAGCATTCAGCAATAGTCTGCCATCATTGAAGTATTCCATTTTCCTTGATAACGATTTTCCATTTTGCTAAAGTATCAAAATTTAGGTTTGAACCATATGTTTGAAGACTCATTTTCTAAATTAACATTTCGATTACTTTCCTGAGAATTTGGGGTGCTGTTAGTAAAGAGATGAATGAGAGATTCCATCAGGATATCCAAAAAATGGAAGATGGAATACTTCAATGATGGCAGACTATTGCTGGATGCTGCATCGCAACGAACCAACAAGGGCATAAGGACGGTAAAGCCGCCAACACAGCATGATTGGCCGAAAGAGACAACGGCACAAATGAAAGGTGACTATTTTTTTCATACATCATCATTAAGACTGTTTGAAATGAAATTTAAAGTACATAAAATTAAGTGTATCAATATAAAATTTCGTGTACCAAAATTTATTTGTTACATTTAGGTTAATTTTGTGGTAGTTTTCGTTAAATTTTTGCCTTCCCTCTCTCCAACGGGCTCTTGATGTTCTTGGCTTTGATACTGTAAAGGATAAACCATAAGTTTAATTAAATTAAATATATTTTATAATTAAAAAATCTTTTTAAATCCGTCAATATGTTTCATGTCTTTAATGTTTTGCAACATATTACAAATTTCGAAAGTTGCGATTTGCAAAAATTCCTGACGTGATGGGAAAAAACTAATGTCCTATTCAGATCAAGCGTGAAAAAATACATAAGAATCAATAATGAAAAGTTTAAAAACATGACCCAAACAGGCTTGTGTCATTGATTATTTTTTTCATTTTTCTGAATTTTGTAAGAATGCATTTGCTCTCATTTTGTTATATTTATTTAGATCCATGACGAAAGGGCATCCGCGTGTGTATATAATATATTTAAGCAGAACTCTCTCTATATAAATACTATAAAAATTAAATTAACGTTCTATCATAGATAAAAACCGAAGCAGATATAGATTTTGTAATCTATTCATAAATTTCTATAAAAATTCTGGATAATTTCTCATTACTATTGCTTTTTTTAAAAAAATTTTGAAACCAAGTAATTTTTTAATATTAATTTTTTTTTCAAATTAAGTAAAGGTGCGAAATTTATTTTTATGTCATCATACTTTGGGTAGCTTTTCTGGAAAAACTCCAAAATTCAGCTTAATTGTTAATCGATTAAAATGTCCAAAAATTCCTCCAATGTACACATTCTCATACACAAGTATATATGTGCTGAATTTGGTATCTTTAGGTAAAATGCTGTAGAGCAACAATTTGCTCATAGGAACCCAGACACACAAATTAATCTTTACTATTAGTAGAGACTTCAATCGGAGAAAATCTAAAATCTTTAATTTGTAAACGAATGAAAATATAAAGATAATGTTTGTTTAGAAAGATGAGAGGGAATTTCTTTTCAACTCGAATTCAGAATTTACTTATACTTTCAAGTCTCAGAGTTTCCAACTTGAGAAACAAGGTCACAATACATTTAGTATAACGATGCGTTAAGCCGGATGTTCACTATCACTCTATATCATTACAATATAATAACGACATTCCAAAATTATTCTCATGAAGAAAACCTGGCCAGAATTAGCATATGTGTGTACTAGAGGTTTCGATATTTAACTTGCGCTAATATCCAGTCGATCCGTTTTTATAACATTATACAATTTAACTTAAACTTTTATCTACACGAACTAAATTTTTCATAGGAGTAGTATTTTTTTTCTTCTTTTAAATAAGACGTTATTTTGACCATATAGTTATTTCCAAAGGGAATCAATAACAATGAGAAATGATATGAAAATAATAACATCAGTAAACAACCTCTTAATGAATCCAGATATATATGATGCTTAATTTTTATTAATTATGTTCGCTCATTATCCAGCATTTATCAGTTTTTGTTTTAAAAGTGAGATCTTATATGTATTGTTGAGAAAAATCAACACCCGTAAGTGCAGAAACAGAGTAAAATCAATTTGTATATAACCCCTTTGTAAATATAACTATAGATGGTATCTAATTTATTTGAAATATCCAATATCTGTAATTTATCTAACGCTTCTATACTTTTGTCCTAAAAATGACGAGTACAGATATTTATTTGAAAAAAAGTCAAATAGGCATTGTATTAAAATAAAGGCAATTTGTTGATACTCTTAGTGAATCCAGCTATATATTATAACTAATTCCTCATAATTAGGCTAAAGACGTATGTTATCCCACATATCTCTACTTTTGATCTAAAGATGACATTTTCTAGGTATATTTGTTGAGAAAAAACATCAATCATAAGAAAAAAAAGCAGAATAAAAGTAGCTTGTATACAGCTCCTTTATGAATCCAATTGCAGATGATATCTAATGCATCTAAAATAACCAATACTTGTCGTTTATACAACATTTTCTAATATTGATCTAAAATTGATATTTTACAGATATTTGTGCAAAAAAAAATTCAGTTGTCATTGAAAGTAAATGCAATTTATGTATAACCCCCTAAGGAATCCATTGTAGATGGTATCTAATTCATTAGAATTATATTCAAGACTTGTAACTTATCCCAAGCTACACTACTGTTGATTTCATTTGGTATAGCTGCCACTCACTTCCCTACTCAACATTCAGCTACATGTATCAAAAACGAAGCAAAATATAAAAAGTCACGTGCGGAGGATTCGGAAACATTTTGGCAATTCATTTACACATTCTGGCGGCATATATTTTTAATTAACTATTGACAGGAATGATGGACCACTTGCATCAAAGTAAAAAGTTTGAAAGACAAAATGAAAGAAAGTTAATTTCGCAGTTGAATAGGATGGCAACTTTCTCGATCTACTTTGCAACATTGTGCGTCGTTACAAAAGAGAAATGTATCAAAAGTTTCGTCTGATTTTGATATAAATTTATAACATTGTATATCAGACGTCAAAAAGTTGCCCTAATGAATTCGTGAAGATGCAAATGATTTGAGGGATTCTGGCCTTTCTGTAATTTGCACTTCTTGTAAACTAAAAGAGAATTGAAAATAGGATTTGAATTTAATTAACCTACTATGAACCAACATGTTTGCCATTCAGATCTGAAGAAAGAGCAACAAGATTTGTTTTATTTTTGTACATCATTTTAATCCTTAGATTATTTTTATAAGTGGGTGTGCTTAGTTTTTGAAATATCCGTTTAAGCGAAAGCAGAAAAATATGCAAGGAAATCTAAATTAATATGAGCAGGAAATCTGATTTCTGAACTCATTTATTTGCTTTATTTTTCTACTTTTAAATTCATTCCATCTACTACTTCATTTAAAAAATGTTTGCAGCGAAATAATAAAATAAAAATAAATAAGCAAAAAAAACCAATAAACGAAGTAAAAAGAAATCAACAAAATAAAATTATTTTGTAGGAATTTTTTAAATAATTTTAAAATGTTTTCCAATTTAGAGTAAATTTTCATCATTGTTTTTGAGTACTGGCATAAAAGAGTTTGGCGTCAAATTAAAAATTTGATGCAAAACCTTCATACCTAAATGGGGAAATAATTAAATAAACATTATTCAACAGTTATTGAAGAAAAATGTGCTATGAAGAGATTATTTAATTAATAAAAAATTCAAAGTAAATAAAATTCTATAGATCTTCCATAATTATTGTATCGTGATCTTGCAAAAAGCAGAATCATGCTTGTTTCGATCATGTGATCACTCTTAGTTTCCTAAGTTTTGATAGCCTAAAATATTTTTACAGTTTTTTAAATAGTAGATTAATGGATAGAAGTCACTAACTTGTATCTTTCTTATTCTCTATTAAGGCGGTGAAGGAAAAATCTTCACATAGCGAGTAATAAATTTCTAAGAGAACTTGAAAATGGCCTATAATATATTAAATAATAAAGTAAAAAGGGAATAGATAATTTATCAATAATGAAATTCTCAAGAGCAAAAGTATTTTAAATTCTCAAAGGACAATGATTAATAATTCGTGGTAGGATAGCGTGTTGCACAATATTGTACAATATTGCAAAACACTATATTACGTTAATCAATAATCAAAATATTATACAATATTGTGTAACATCATGCGATATTGTGTTATATAAGTGTATTAAGGAACATAAAAATGGCCTCTGAGTGAATTTATTTAGAAAATTTCTATTATGTGTACTTTAAAATTAAACGATACGTAAAATATTATTTGTTTTGCTCATTAAGTTATTGATTCTGTCCGTAATTAAACCCATACCAAGGAAATATATGCGAACTAATAAGCAAAAAAAAAAAAAAAAAAGATTTTCTGGGATTTTTGGATTCTTTTTGTGATATAGATATATTTATAGGGGATTCTCTTCAAATTCTTGACATGGAATTTGGACAATTATCATCTCCGCTTTCTATCTGCTGAAGATGTAAAATAACTATAGCGGACAAAAATCATTTGAAGTATAAAATAGCTTTATATCATACATAAAAACACTCTAAGGAAAGTTTAAACTAAGATTTTCAATATGTATTGTTCCAAAAGATTATAGCAAAGCAACCGAAGGCTGAGTCGAAACAATAATACATGACAATGGGCATGTCTGATTCTTATTAGTTTCACACTTCTTCTAAATGAAATTCACAACTTTACAAGGCTATCAGAAGAAAACAAAGTATAGCCTTGTTTCTCGTCGGAAACAAGAAGAAAAATTAAATTCAACGTAGATATAAGTATTAAGCTCAGAAAAAATGGACATACGCCAATCATGCATATCTGCAATCTCTCAAAGCTTCACACAAGATATGCGTAAGAAATACGAGAAGATTTATCGCATCGTCCTTGCCATCGTTTGTGCTCTAGAACAGCACACGTATAGCACTTACACATGTGTTGAATTTAAGCTTTCAACTATTGTATTTCCCCAAGGAATAACAAAGTTGTATTTAGTTTCATTTTCTTATAAAAACTCTGAAAAGTTGGGAGGAAAGGTTGTATAATATAAATTGATACCACTAAAAATTTACTGCAATTTAATTAACTTTACATACTCTGAATCTATGAAGAATTATTTTAATTAAGGACTTATATCTCCAAGTATTAGTTTAGTCTTTGTTACATATGGCACTTGCCATAAGCAAATCCATAGTTGAAGCCAGCAATTTAAGCCTGGTTTGTGTAGTAGCCTCTGATTATATAGGTCTCTGGGACCCCAGGGCAGAAGTCTGACTTCTTGTTGATATGAAGATGACAGGCACTCACTTGCGCAGTCCCTTTTTGCAGGGGTCTGTTTCGCATACCTCACAGATAGAAAACATGGTAAAGAACAACTGTATCCGAACACTGGAGCCTAGATCACGGGGAAGACACGCTTCTCTAGGCCAGGAAGGCGGCATTGCAGCTTTTTTACAGTTATCACAGGATCTAAAAGAATGCAATACCAATATCTGGCAGTAAATGGTAGAAATTAACTAATTTTAAAGATCATTCATTCAAAAAAAGAATAAAGATGATACCAGATTTAGTCCAAAAGAATTAAAGTATTGTTTATATTAAGAGACTGCTTTACGAGAACACTCCCAAAATTTTTTTACCGGGCTCCCCAAATTTTTTTTCAGATGCAACAGCCTTTTTACTTCTGCCTCTGATAACATTTATCATTCACAGTCTTTAATCATTAGTTAAATAATTATAATTAATAATAGAACTGTTTACCTTTTAACAAGATATCCAACACTAAAAATTATCTAATGAAACATAAATACGATTAAATGTCTCAAGTAAATTAACTCAGAATGATAAAAAGTGTCTAACAAAAAAGCGTAGTTTACGTAAGAAAATTTATTCTCTTCTTTATACATATATGAAAAAAATAATAAAATACATCGCACTTCACTGATTTCATTTATTACTTAATTTACATAGTTGGTATTTACTTTACATTTCGGCTTTAATAAAAAACATAATCTTTATATTATTAACATTTCTCGAATAGGAAATGCCAAAAACAAAACATTTAATTTTTGTTGAAATTTATATATTTTTCAAGAAAAAGATATTATTAATTATAACTCATGATATTACTTTGTTTTATTTGCCACAAACAAGCACAGAACTTTTCAAGGCTTACATTCCACTGTACAAACATTTTACGCTCTTGTAATTTTCTCATTAAATTTCCAATTCTGAGAATTTGAGATTTTTAAAATAATATTTCAGTTATAAAAACTATATTGTTAATTTAAGTAGGTCAAAAATATATAACGTTTTGAAAAATATATCTTAATTAAAAACTGACCTTATTGTTTCGAGATATAATTTATTCTGTTATTATTTACCAATTCTTTTTAATCGTTTTACTAACTCAAATATACCTATAATTAGAGAATTTTAATTTATGGTTCATTCAAAAATTAAACAAAAATTTAGCGTGAATAAAAAGTTTTAAATCTAGGTGTAACTAATTTACATTCTTAATATTTGCTTTACTGAACGATATTAGATATAAGCATTCTTAAATTGCTACTAAATATGATATTACATTACATAATTATGAAAACATTATGGTGGAGAGGGTTATTTTAAGCTATCTTTACTCGAATTTGCGTATTGGAATTTTTTTTAAGACTGGTTTACTATATTAAAATAGCATTATTTGATCTATGTGGTGAAATTTTCAGGAAGTTCTAGGGGCAAAATGTTAACCAAGGGCTTTCAAATGCAGTATGCAGTTGTCAAGGATAGCTCACCAAGTTCAAATATTTGGATTTTTCTTCCTTACAAAGATTAACTATCTCAGTTTCGACTACTGATCATTGGTCGTCAATTCTGTTCTAGCAAAACATTTAATGTGTTTCTTGAAAAAATTCAGAAAATTTGATTAATTTTTCCCGATAGAAAAACTTGGATAAAATAACAAAAATATCTACGTAATTAAAATCAATATCTTTTCCTTTAGAATTTCCCTTGCTAAAGAAATTAACGATTTCAGCAAAAAAAATATAACTTAAATGTCAGTAAAAATACACAACTTAGTAAAATCAAAATACCTTTCACTAGAGACACCCAAGTTGAATTAGAAAAAATCTATCTCATTCAAAGAAAGTTGAGACTTTAATTAAATTAAATCAAAACTTTTCCATTTCTTGCTTTATTTATTTCGTTATGCTTCCAACTTAAGGTGTTTGGTTTTCTCCCCCCCCAAAAAAAATCCACCCTACTTACAATATACCATGACACGTTTGATAAAAAAATATAACCATATATTAAAAATATAAATACTTTCCTTTAAAGCCTTTTCTATTGAAGATAAGAGAACCCAGCATTTTCAACAACGCATAATACTGGACAAAATAAGTACCGAAATTATTGAAATCAAATTAATTTCTACAAAAGCCTCCAAAATTGAGTTTCACGAATCATGCACTTCTCAGCAAAATACAGGATTTGATTCAAAGAAATAAAGATAAAAATTTATGAAACTGAAATCTCTTTCACTTTCTATCATGAGTATCATACATCCTACAAGATAGACAGGCACCAAAAAAAAACAAGTATCTAAAACAAAGTCCATGATCAAAGTCATATGTGTGAAAGGAAAACAATAACCAAAGTCAAAATCATTTCCACATGTAATTGAAATTTTTTTATTACGGAGAATATTCACCATATTATGATGAATGGTCCAAGTTTTTTGTTTAAAAGTTATTGTGTATATTATCAAGTTATACAAATTAATATGTACTGTTATCTGTATAAATTATGTCGTCAAATGATTTTATTTTTATTCTACTTATAAATCGGGATTAATAGCTCACGTCCCATTCCCAATATCTTAATCGTTCTGAAAGAAAATTATCATATTCTATCACTTCAGCAATAAGTTCAACTTGAGCTAAAGAAAATGTAGGTAATACATTAAAATCAAAATATTTTTTCCCTTCTGGTAAACAACTCCATTTTCACACTTTCAACTTGAAAAAGTTTGAGGGTTTCATCAAAAAAGCAAGCAGTTAATGATCAAGTTCTGTGATTAAGGTCATATGTGAGAAAATAAAATCATAACCAAAATCAAGATATTTTCGCCATGTCACAATGTTTTATTACAGAATATAGTCACCACATTATATGTCACCAAAGTCATCAATTATTAAATGATCTTATTTCAACTTATAAACCGGGATTGATACTTCACTTCTCACCACAATATCTAAATCATTTTCATGGAAATTCAATAAATCTCATCACAAAGAAAAACGGAATCAATGCATGTGAATCAAAATCTCTTTTACTTAACGCAAAAAAAAAGAAAAATTTTATTGACAAGATTCCAACAAGTGAGGCTTGCACCAAAAACGCATCCAGCGAAAAAAAAAAGATACGATCAAGATTCAACCTACGTCCTACCTCTTGTCTCTTGATTTCCTTTTTCCGCAATTATCTAATCCAACTCGTGACATTTCCAACAAGAGAGAGAAATCAGGTTGGTCGATCTCCCCTCGCAGGTAGGTAAAAAAGAATCCCCCAACAAGAACCGAGAAAGGAAAGATAATTCAGAAAGAAATGATTGACAAGGGGTATGTGGTTGCGATATCCTCTTGACGAGTTGATAATTTAGAGAGTTTTCCATGTTGACAGGCCGGCTGGAGAATTAATTGGAAGAAAGGGGAAACGAAATTGTTTTGGCACGCTTTCTACCAGACGGAGAGTCAGGCACTCGAGTCCACTTTTGAGCATTTAACTTGCAATTATGAATCTGAACCTAACTGTATTTAGAGAATTTGAGATGGAAATAGTTTGTATAAAAGAGCCATGCTATAATCAAAGGCTTCATTATTTGAAGTCAAAAACTTTTTAGAGTTCAGGTTCTGTTTTATTAATTTTAATTTTGACAAATCAGAACAGAACCTTACAGAATTTAATAGATAAAGCTTAAGCATTATAGACGAGAAAGATCAATTAACTAAGTTATAACATGGGAGTTGTTATTTGAAATTAAAAGACTTCTGTATTCAATGTACCAATATATAAATATTTATTCTGGTAAGTTACTGATTACAAATGTTTTAGTATTATAAATTCCAATTAGAAATTGAAATTATTATCATAATGATCATAACTTGTGATCACTAATGAATTAATGGTTAGTAATTTTGGGAGACGGAATTTAAGTAAAAGCTCAATAATATTTATTTAGGTATGATACAGATATTTCAAAAGTGGATTATTTTCTAGTAAGTACAAATACCGTGTTTCTAAACTTTGATGAATTACTTCCACTTTTTTCTGCTATCTGTGAAATTTCAAATAATTTTAAAATTTTACTTTCATATCAGATTTTAGTATAACATGTATAAAGATTAAATTAATGCTAAATGTATTTTAATTGTATCAAAATACATATAAATAAGGATTATTTTGTAAGTTTCATACTTTTAATTCTTGGACTTAGTAGAAATTCCAAGAAGAGATCGACACTTTTTCCCCAAATTTTTCATCCTGCGTCTACAAAAGGGAACCTATCGATTGATACAGAATTATCATGAATCAGGGTCACATACTTATAAATCTGTTGTGGGAACAAATCTCTAAAAAAGTCCAAACTCTCCTTCTTGTGTTTTTCAGCCTCAAATTGAGTAATTAGTGTTTGAAGACAATAATGCAAGTCCGTCAAGGACTGGAAAGATAAAAAAGACATTTTCTTACTACAATCTGAAAAAAGTCAGAAATCGGAGTGACGCATTGCTTTCTTCGTCAGATCTTCGTTAACCATAATTAAAAATTTGGCATAAAACAGAATTTATTAAGGATGAGCTAGTACTAGATCATTATTCTAGTTAATAAATTAAATTTGGAAGTTCCTTTTCGTACGAATAGATAAGTTTTTAATTTCGATAATTATACCACAGCATCGATTGGATATTCAAACATAGCAGGTTTACGCCTAAGAATGTTCAGATTGTGAGCGTTTCCCTTTATCTGTATTTCGCTTTTAAAATATTAGAAATTATTTTCGTGAGTTATAATTTATTAGTGGAACGAATATCGAATAAATGCAAAAACATTTTACGATTTCTAAACTAGGAAATTTCATTCTCAATACATATGCCATAATAATAAATTCAAATAGGCATCCATAATAAGTCATTAACGATCAATTAAAATTTATTATTATTTATTATAATATTTCTTATTTATTAGATATTTCTCAAATAAAAATTGAAAATCGAATTACGAAGCTCAAGAGAAAGAAATTAAGAAACGATTTCTTTATTAAAGTTTTATGAATAAAGAAATCAGTTGCATAGGTAAATTTCTTGATTTTTTTTCCTTTTGTCTACTATATTGCAATGTAAAAATAAACATTTTTTTTTTTTTTCTATTTCAATGTCACTGATCAGGTATTTAAAATAAAAATAGGAAATGATATGAAGGAAAAACAGTGAGAATTTTAAGTAGCTTAGGAAAAATAACTTAGGAAATGATGCATGAGATTATTTCAAATTATTTTATTAAATCCAAAATATAATAAACATATCCAGATAATTACAAAATAACCTTGTGTTTTAAACTCATTACATTTTGGAAAGCAAATCAACGATGTAAATCAACGTTATAAAATGAAATAACATTTCAATATTCTATTAGAATAATAACCAATACTCTCTATGTTCTATATACTCTATCTATGTACTCAAAATAAACCATTTCGTCACACATAAATTAAAGTATATCACTGTCGTGTTTATATCAATTGTTATATTAAAATCTTTTTTTTACTGTCTAATATTAAACCAGCAATATCATATCTTTAAATATGGAATTTTCATTGATAATTTGGCTGATATGCTAATTTCTTTGAATTACTTCTGGAGCAGCCTTTCTTTCTATTCGTTAAACACCATAAAATCGTCAAAGCCTTTCTTTTCTTTTACGTGAAAGACATTGTCCAACATGCTTTAACGACCAAGACTTATTTGTTTTGTTTCGTTTCGGAATTTCTGCAAACTGAAGAAAGTGATGATGATTCAGCAAATTTTAAATCAGTAAAAAATTTCTCTATCTTTGTATTCATTTTGAATTATGCAGGATTTAAGCATTCCCCGCATTGAAGCATTTGTTTATAAAGAATTATATGAAAATAAAGTATTAATATCTTATTATTATTATTATAAGCATTGAAGCACGAATTAATAAAACTAAAATTTAAAATTCAGTGACTGTTTTTCTGTTGCCTGAATCTGTTATCCTCCCAAATAAATAAACTAAGAATATGAACATGGTAATTTTATTTTTGCTGAGTCATTTTTAAACAAAAAATGATGACTCACTAGATTATGACAAGTGGTAAAGATTATTTTCAAAATACTATGATCGTAATCAACATCAAAATTTTAGGATTGTGAATTATAGAATGTAGAAAAATATTCGATCAGAAAATTTTAAATTAAATAAGTTAAAGATAAGACTGTTTTCATATCGTCCTATGTAAATACGAAAACTTAGGGAAATTTAACGACCTAGATAAATGAAATTCAATTTGATTTTTTGATGTCCAAATTATAGATATGAAACTAATGTCAGGTCAAATGGAAGAGGCAGCGGTATAACAACAGAAAGAGGTGGTATCGATGCCTTGGGCTCTTCGAAGTTCCACAGTGACAAAAGATTAACGTGATAACGTTACTTTTTGAAGTAAATGAAGGGACAAAAAAATTACATTATTCTCGGGTATTATCGATCTTCATTTAAACTTTAACAACTATAAAAGATGAAAGTATAATACAACTGCACAAATTCCGTTTAAGCTCATTATGCCTATGGGAAGATTTCTGAAATACACACTCGTTTTTCTCCATTCTGCAACGAAACTAGATATTAAAGCAATACACTGAGGGAATAGACTGGAAATTTGAAAGTACAGCAGCCTTGCTGGTTTTTCTTACGTACTTGTCACAAACGCGCTTCGTATTTGTGACAACATTTCATCAAAACAAACGTTAATAAATTTTATGAAATAACTAATAAGTGTTTTTAATAAAGGGTGTCCCAAAATTAACGCAGTAATTGAATTTGTCGTCATTCGTGTGGCAAAGCATTGGCAACTTCATTAAAAAGCAATTTGACAGCTGATAGCTTAGGGTAAGTAAAAATGGAGTGTTACACAATAGAACAACGCGTTTTTATTTTTGAACAAAATTTTAAGAGAATCTAGTGGCCGCAGTTCAAAAATTTAAGAACTGTCTGATAAATCGTAAGATTTAACATTATTAGATTTCTTTTTATGGTGTTATTTTAAGTCAAATGCCTGTGTCAATAAGCCCACAAGAACGCGTGCATTGATGAAGGAAATTTAATGCTACATCAACGAAATTCTGCCTCATTTACGAAAAACGGTCATGGAAAATTTCCGAAAAATTACACATGAGCCAGCAAAATTCTATATACAATTCAATAAGAATATAATAATGTAAAGGAAACAAAAAACGAGTTTTTTTTTATTTAATTCACGTCTTGCATTAATACGTTATTCTGTTGTGTAATGCTCCCTTTTTACTAACCCTAAACTATCAGCTGGTGAATATTTTTTAATAGAACTGCCAACACTTTACTGCACGAATAGTAGAAAATTCAAATATTGCGTTAATTTTTTAACATACTTTGTGTGAAAGTCTCAGGCGGGGACAATATAATTACCTATCGAGCTGCCTTAAACCACTGATGATGACTGAAGAAGAAAGGATTATATAATTGTTTAATTGCACTCACTAAGCTAATGGAAGAGAAATATATATTCCATTCTCTCTACTCTATAAAAAAGTAAATGTCAAAGCAATATATGTTATGCATACGAGAAAGACGATGACAGAATACACTTTCTGGTTTTTCTTACTTTCATTTCACGATCGCAACTCGTATTTGTGACAAAATTGTCCATTAAAAGCAACATTAATAAAATTTATCAAATAGCTAATAACTCTTGTACGTATCATGATGTTCTTATGACAGCTACATAATCAGTTGCATCTATAAGATTATGATAAAAATATTTTTGACAGCAGTATCCAGGCCACCCAGATATTTCTGCCTACTCATGAGTATCTGATTATTTACGAAAGAAGCACTAAAATCAAATAGCAGTTTCTTTTGGTACTTGATAAGTGATTAATTCCCTATAATTAATTCTGTGTCAAGTTGCACTGCAATTAATTTAATTATCATCCGACACCTATGATAAAAGAAGCCATTGCCTATTCAAAATAAACATGGAAGATTTAGAAAGTCTAATGTCATGTAAGTTTCATATTAAGATTTCATTTCATAGACATAGAGTGATAAAATAATTACATGAAAAAATCCTACTCAACATGTTTGATAGTCTTTCCAAAGAGTCTTCAAATCAAAAATTATTTTTATTTGAAAATTTATTTAAATTAGAAACATGTATGTATATTCCAGTCAGAAATGTATGTAAATATTAGAAACTCAAATATATAAGTCTAAAACGTTTAAAAAACTAAATTTAATTTACGTTAACCTTTCCAATTTGATAAGATGTATTTGACCAAAGTTGATAGATATAGTAATAAAATTAAAATAATCACCAAATAACACAAATATTATTAAGATTAAATTAATTTTATGAACCAACTATGTTGAATGCATTTTAATGCAAAAAGATATATTAATATATCATATAAAAGTCTCCATATTATTTTAAATTATGCTTGTGTAATAATAATGGAGAATTCCAAGTGTTCAGCAGTACTTCATATGAGGTGAAATTGATTAGTAACAGAAATTGGTAAAGTTCTCGTAGTTCGGAAATTTCGTTTTGTACACTACGTCTTTATTATTATTTATTTCGCCTAGATTTTTATTGACAATTAATTTTTTTTTTCTTTTGCTCTAATTTCTTATTTCTGACGATTTTGATTTTGAATAAAATTTATCTATTTACTCTAATTTTTTCAAAATATCGCCCCCTTCAAAGAATCATTGTCTCAGTTTTTCAGGCTTAGCAGCCACATAAATAATCCAATTGTTTCGAAGTGATATTAACAAATTCTGCAAACGTTTTTGTCGACACAAACATATTATAGAGAGAGATTTCTCTCTTTTTATTTATTTTTCACTATAAAAATAAATATAGAAACTTTTAAATATAACAAATCTCCTAATATCTCTAATAACAAGTACCATATCATCAATTTTCACCAAAGGGAAAACCGTCCGTTCATCAAACACAGAAAAACTTTAAAAAACGTACTTATTAAAATTGGCAGCATTTAATAAAGCTTTACAGGAGGAAGGAAAACGTATCTTAATTAGCTGCTGCTGATCCAAAATTAAGCAATAGGGGCTCTCCAGATTATTTTTAGTTAAATATATATTTTTTTTTTAATTCGAATGGCAGCTTTATAATTATTTTTCAAAAAAATAATTTAATAAAATGCATTTTTTTTTCCTTACACGTTTTTTTCCGTTTCTTTAGTAACAAAGAAATTTTGCAAAGATTTGTAAATTTTTATTAGAACAAAAGAGATTACTCTTAGTCCAAAACAATTATGAAATATATTCATTGAGAAAATTGATTATCAAGGCAGTTATTTTATTGATTAATATTAAATCAACATTTCTTCCTTAAAATTTGATCGATAACTAACCTTTAATTGAAATATTGGAAGTCCAATTGTTTCATATAACCAGTTTTGAAAGACAAAAAATTAAAAATAAATATCAATCCATTCTTAAACCAAACATTGAAGGATTCTGTATTAAGACAATTTTGTCAGTAAAAAGTTCTACCAGCAGTTAATTGCTTTGATTTCAGAAACTGGAATTGATTAGAAGACAATTCAACTTTGTAAAATCTTTTAATGTGTTGCAATGGCGTAGGTCAAAGGTTGAACATTCGTCAATATCCCTAGGCTGCTAGATGAGACTAGCAGAAAATAAACGGTTAGAATTGTTTTTCCAGAATTTTTTATGCAGCTGTTGCTTAATCTCTGTTCAGAAAGATTCAAGGAACTTTTTTAATTAGCGGAAAGCTTAATTGAATTTAGATTAACTTCTTTGTAAGACTAAAAATTAAAAATAAATATCAGTTAAGCTTCAAAACAATTTCTGAAACAATTGTTCGTTCTGCAGTGGATTTTAACAACAGATATATTGCTAGAAATGGCTAGAAAGTAATGTAACCTTCTCAGATGTATTATTGCTGTTTACATAGAAGGTCAAAGATTACTTGTTATCAGCTTTTTTAATTGAAACATCGCTCGCTAACTGAAGTTTATTTGTTAGAACTTTTTCTAACATTCAAAAATGCCAATGCAATAGTCCATATATTCAATCAGTGTTATAAATTATTCCTAAAATTATTTGAAAATGTAGGAACAATGCAAGTTTTTAATCGCTTTCATTTTTCAAGCTTATTGGTATGAAATAAATATTTAATTATCTTAATATGTTGCCTTGGCAATCTTCTGTTTCAAATCCATACCACCGCTGATCTTTTTTTTATTTTCAATAAAAAGTAATTTTATAACACTTATTTTTAAAAAATATTCTTAACAGTCATGAAAGTTAAAAAAACGCAGATAATAATGATATTAGTTCGCTTTTAACTTCATTTTAATTTTTAAAAAACATCCAAAAAATGTAAAATATGAAATACTTTTTTACTCATTTCGAACAAAATGCATATTCTAACTGGATAACAGAAAAGATTAACATATTTTCTGTAAAAACTTGTATTTTAATGGAAAAGACCTCAAAAAGAAATACAATGAGAATCTAGTCTTTCAGCAAATTACTGAAAATGAAAAAAAAAAGTTCAAAAAGAAAAGAAATCACAAAGAAAAAGAGAAAAAGAATCTCTCAAGTTATCTTTATAAAATATCATTTTATAAATCCGTATGTGCTTTGAAGAAACGTGACCACAAATATTAGATGAAATTGAGCAATACGGTGTAAAATTTCTATCATCAGTTATCTGAAATCTAATGAGAAAATAAAAATACTTATCATCACCACGCAATGTTCGTTTCTCTTTGGATAGAAACATTGAAATTTTTTTCTTTTATCCTTATATTTTATTTCTATGTATCATTACATGTGCCATTGTGACAAGAGAGATTTGGTTCTTTATTTTTACAAGCAAGTGTTGATTTTTCAACCTGTCTTGGCGATAACCCGTCTCTCATAGATTGAATCGATGTGTGTTTTCTTCCTTTATTTAATTTTCAGTGGAGAGGCTGAGGCAAGGGTTGGTTATTGACACACTTTTACCCGCCAACAATGGCCAGTTATTACCGAGTCGGACAGAGATGATATCGCAGCTCTCAATCCGCAGGTGTGTGTTTATGCTGGGCCCCAATTGAAAGAACTATGCAGTTGATTCGATAGAAGCCTAAGGAATCATCGTAATCTTTTTTGAGATAACAGTCTTGCATGTTGCAAGTAAAACTACCACTTAAAAATGGTAGAGTAGAATCGTAAGGAACTTTTTCTTCTTTGTCTTGTTCGAGAGAAATATTTTAAATCAAAAATATCATTTGCATCTTTTGAAAGAAATAAACTTGTCACCATCTCAACGGATTTCGAAATATTTGATATACTCTCGATGATTGATGTTTTCCAAAAATATATTGTTCAATTTGCATGGCCTGGTACCAAATAGGTTAGTGACCACATATTGATGATTTCTAAAAATGTTTTAATTCAATTTGTATGGCTAGTTTTCGAAAGCATGTAGGTTGGTGTCTTTTTGTATTCCATTTCAAATGGAAGAAAATGGTTAGTACCATAACAACTGATTTAAGATTAAAATTTTAAATAATTGTAAGTATGTAAACACCAGCACTTAATTATTTTAATTAATTTTAATCATATTAATTTACACGTTGTAGAGATTATCCAGTCATTTTCTGAACAATTTTAAATTAAGATAATGATTTTTGTAAATAATTCCCCAACTTCAGAAAATTTCTTTTTGATAATTATTATTGAATTAATAAGAGTTGTTATCAATTCATTGGATTCCGAAATTTCTAATACTCCCTTTCAGACGTATGATTTCCAAAAAAATATCCTGATCAATTTGTATGGCGTCATCTAAAATAAACAAAAATTGTCCACATGTTTGAAAGATTCGAAATAACATTAATCAATTTTTACAGATTATTCTTGAGTTTCAGAAATTGTTTAATGTAACTTGTTTTTAACTATAATTAGAACATTTTAATTATAAATGCAGTTTAAAAATGCAATTTTATATTTTTTCTAAATATCCGTATTTAATAAAAAATATTTTACATTTTTATTAAATACCGAAGTGCATAAATTTGTATTCCTATTCTTCTTACATCGCGATGCCTTCTTTGCGAATCGTTCCGGGTTTATGGTTCTTCATTGTTCTGTTCAATAATAGCAAAGTTTATTTTTGACAATTTATTGATTCATAAGGAATCTGGTTTAAGCTTACGGTGTCCATATTAGATTCCTGCCTTATTTTTTAAAGAAATTTAATGGTGAACTAATCTAGAATCTAAGGACTTGATGAGGATTTTGATGCAGGATTGTTCTTTTTTTCTAGAGAGAGGTTCATTTAGAGAAAATTATTAGTAAAATAGTCTCATACGCTATCATATTTCTCCTTTTTCTGCTGAATTAAAATATTTCCCGCAAAAACTAGTATATATATATATATATGACACATAAGGATGACTATATATATATGACTCATAAGGATTGAACTATAACTAAGATGTTAACATCAGTTAATAAAATATAAAAATATAATCTGAAAAAATTTACAAATTAGTGGCATTATCTTTCAATTCAAATTGATATTTACAAAATAGATTCTAAAAATTGCTAGTTTAATTTTTTAACTGCTTAAAATAAAAAAGAACGTTATATAACAGATTATTAAAATTATGTGAAAGAAATTCAATAAAAAACGAGACTAAATTAATTAAAAAGTAGTTAATTTTTATGTGATGATAATATTGTAAATATGTTCTAATATAACTTTCACTGTATAGAGGAGTCCCCAATTAAAATAAATGAATAAAATAAAACTATGAAGTGTAGAATGTGAGCAAAGATAAATTTTGCACACACAAAAAATTGCACTCAAATTTGCTGATGCAATATCATGTACAAAAGAAATGTCAATCCATCGAAAGAATTTCATATCGGCTATGGCATCGTAACATAAATTTTTAAAAAAAATTCTACAAATTTTATTTAGTATGGTATTTATTTATGTAAATTCCTTTTTTATTACTGTAACACTGATTAGTCCGTTTTCTTTGTGGTCTCTGCTATTGTTCCAAAGTATCCTTCATATTTTATTTTTTATTATTTTTTCCTTTTGTAAAATATTTCTCAATGTATCATGTAAAATCTGTGCACGAAATTTACCTTATTTTAACTATAAATATATCAAGATAAAAATTGCTTTAATAACTGCTTAATTTCTCAAATTAGGTGCAAAGAAACTGAGAGTTTTTCCGAATTATTTTGATATTTCTTTGAATACACAACCTCATTTGCATTAGCAGCACTACGTATTCGATACAAGTTCCGTATCAAAATAATTTAATACAGCATTTTGAAATTGATTAGTAACAAAGTTAATCAGGCTAAAAGTAACATTAAGATTTAATTAAAACAATATCATTAATATTTAACATAACTTGGAGCTCAAAATGAAGAATTAAAAAATAAACATTGATCGATTAGTCATTACAAGTCGGTACAAAGTTAATAACTACATATTTCTTATTTTTGGACATCAAGATATCTATCTTATTCCTCAGTGTCTTCCATTTTAACCTAACGTGTTGCATCTAATTATTGTCAACATTCTTTGCAGTATTATCAAGGCTTGGAAGGTATTTTTAATTGGTTGGATGAAATCTACAACGTTGACAGTTTGACAGAGTTAAAAATGTGATTTAAGTGTCACCACTTGATTTAATTTTTTCCCCATAGGAAGCTATCAATATTCAAGATAAAGGAGTACATAACGTTTTTTCCACTCCTTTATCTTCATTTCTTATTTATTTCCTGGATATTTTATTTTACCTATATTTTCTGTTATTATTATTACTTTAAAAATTTTAATAGCCTAGTTCTTAGCAAATAATTTTATTATTTATACAATGTTTCGTTATTTCACAGTTTCATTTACTGTTTAATTTTTTTTTTGTTATATGTTTATTTCAAAACAAAATTCAACAGATGTTTCAGGAAGAGCAGTTTGTTCGTAACAAAAAATACACGATCACTGGAAGCCAATAAATAAAGTGTAGATAAGAAATTGAGAATTTTGTTAAAGATTAGTTTTGATTTTATGAATTAATCCGAATATTATTTAAAATAAGCGACAAAAGATTTGAAAAACAGAAAAATTTCAAGAATTATTTGTGATTAAAATAATTTTTTTATAACTTTTCAGAAAGAAACAAAAAAGATTACATTAAATATTTTTTTTTCATTTTCAGATTTAAAAAAATATGGTTTTAATTATAATTACTTTATATATAAAATTATAATTAATGTCCCGTTTTTAATTACATGAAAACTAATTTGCATAAATGGAATGAGGAATAATGTTATTTTTATTGTAAATGATTTTTAATATGCAGTAAATTTTTTCTTTAAAGAAGAACTGAGAAAAGTATTCGCATTTCGAATTAGCAAAAACTTATGCATTTATTAGCTGTACGTATAAAAAATACAGAAAAAAATGAACTCTAAAAAAACCAAATTTAAGAGTTTGATGAATTTTTATTTCACACTTCCTTAAGTTAGATATGCTTAATGATAATTTCGGGAGTTATAGCAAAAAAACACAAAATTTTTGTTTCAATTTCAGTTAATTTATTTTTAAACAAAACTGTTTTGATTTACACAGTCTCCCTCTCCAAAGTGTACTTATAGCGACTTTAGAAGCTTCAGATCAAACAATCTATCTTGTAAAGTGCCAAAACATATCATGAACGCATATAGACATCGTCTTTTTTTATTTGTAGAGGCTTAAAAAAATCTTAGGAAAAAAAAAATTTATATCATACTCATGAAATGAAATATTGTAAACAGTAACATAATTAGGAAGTTCAGGTCTGATAATATTCTGATAAAGCCTTTAGAACGAAAGAGCCCGGTACCCTCCTCCCCTCCAGCGCACACATAAACATTCGAATAAATTGAATGTTTAGAATGCCGCCACAGCATAGGCGCGATTTCTAGTTCAGTCTTAAAGGCCGTTGCCACCCACTGTACATTGTAGCAGGTGCCGTTATAAGATGTCGGGGAAAGAAGACATAGTAAAAAAATCGGAGAGAGGGGTTAACAAACCTTTATACTGTTTTTGTCCCCGCTAGTACAGAGAGAACCAGTCACCATACCGGAAGTTTCACATTGAAAGTTTTAAAGTTCCTTCTACCCCCCCTGGTGACGACCAAAAAAAACAAACGGAAAAGGCATTATTAGTGTTTCTGTGATCATTTGAATTAGCATGTACGATCAGAGATTTCCAAGATTTTAAATCCGTTGTTTTTTTGCTTTCAACGGTAAATGCGCTTCACTGATAGAACAAACAGCTATTTTTGCGTGATAAATTAGTACATTTTGCATGGTTTTATTTTCAGTTGTTTCATGTTCGTAAAGACAACTTTTCAATTGATTTTCGTGCTATAATTTTGAAATATTTTTTCACAACTTCAAAGTATACAGAATTTAATTACTTGGCAATTGATTAATTTTTATGAAATTTTAGTTCCAAGCTAGTGACTCGAAATAATAGTAAATTTTGAATAAAAGGATTTTATTTTTGTTTACAGAATTCTTTAATACACAACCATAAATCTTACTTCTAATATTGAACTATGAAGACCTATAATATGAATTATAGGCCAAATGTGCAAGACAATTAAAACTAAAAATTCTTTTTTTACTCAGTAATAAAGCAGCACTAATTTTTATATTCAATTTCATTATTATTTTTTAAAGTTTTTATTATTATTAAAAGGAGTTTCGTGCTTGAATTTTACTTCTGACACCCATTAAAAACTTCAGATTAATACAATTTTACTACCCACCCCCTCCTTTTTTTTCTTTTCTGAGAGCAACTCGAGGGTTATTTTGCGGTAAACTTCATAATGTTGAATTATGATCAGATTAAGGACCAATACTTGAGTATACCAATATGGAAATATATCCCTATTTTGATATTTATTTCTGCAGAGGATTAATTAATGAGATTAGTAGCAGTTGCTAATATTTTAGTCACTAAAATTTATTGAATAGGCAACTATAAATTAAGGGGAGGTAAGTAATTTATTTAAAGATTTCAAAAATTATATTAATATTCACTTCTGCTTAATTCATACTAGCATCTTCAAATATTATTTACTCATATTTAAAATAAATAATGACTAAACTTTATATTAATTATTATAGCATACTTATTATAGGCATGAATTTAATAAAGAAGTTACAAGATCTTAATGAAATGGACATATTTGGATACAACTAGAGAAAATTTTAATAACAGTGATACTGCATTTGCCTACTTAAATGCTAACAGCTGAAGTGGATATGGATTGTTCACTTGTACGAATTTCATGTTTTTTTTTTCCTTCTAAAAAGCTAAATTGAAATATGAGTGCAGAGGATAAAATCTGAAGACATAGGCGTAAATAAAACCGTCACTCATTATGGTGCCGTCATTTTTATTAGAGATTCTACAGAACTTCTTGTTGAGTACAGTAAAGTTCCCAATTCAGATTGTTTTTCGTGTGTGGCAACAGTAGGATTTAAAAGGATAACGAGAAGCAGCTGTGGCAACTCAATTCAACTAAAAAGAAAAGGAACGGGAAAAACGAGGAGAGAAGGCGGACATGTTGGTTTTAGGACGGACAAGATTTCTTTGGTAGAACAGCGGATGGGGATGTTCAATGCAGTATTGAAAAGTTGTGACTGTATATAGTTTTTATTTTGTTTTATTAATTTGTGTTTAATGTGTCGTGCTGCTGTAGCAAAATGAATAAAGTAGCAGCTGTAAAATCTTGAGTGATCATTGAGGTTTTCACCGAAGACTTATACGATTTACTTTGTTATGAAACCCTCATATTGGACAAGTTTTACTAGTACCATTTTATTGAAGCACATTATGAACATGAAAATCATATGTTCATGAAATTTCTAACATTTTTTTTCCATGCTTAATGGTTTCTTCAGCTGATCAGCTGAGGAATCAACTAGCACTAATAGTTTGTCCTAACCAAAGGAAATTTGTTATCAAAGAATCCAGATCTTATTTACTTTTTTCTTACAATAATCTATATAAATAAAAAAGAATTTTTGAATGTATGCTTTTTATGCCTTCCTAAACCGTCCATCTGAGTACGATGAAACTTGATTAACTTATGGTTTCCACCTACGGGATGATTATAGAGATAGTACAATTATCTAAAATTTAAAAAAATTCGAATATCAACTGCATCTATTTCCCAAGGATTAATATCCAAATAACTCGCCGAAGAGGTGATAGATTCTGTAGGAGTGGTCGGCTGTATGCAAGAAGATTCTGTAGGAATGCTACATCCAAATTAAAGGTTAATATTTTTTGTACATAAATGTCATGCATGCCATTCTCAGAGGTAGCCGCTTATTACAGACTAGCCGCATTTGACGACCAGCTGGTTCGCCAATTTTACTGCTATTTAAAATTATGATTTAAAAAATTTATGTAACGTCATTGTCAATTAAAAGCTTTATGTGACTTGCCATTGTCAATTAAATACTTTATATAACTTGTCTTTTAATAGCTACTTCATCAAAATATTTTTAAGATTCAAGTTTTAATAGTCAAATAATTCACTCTTACAATTATAAAGCACTTAAACTCGTAACGTACTATATGTCTCTCTAATTATCTGTCAGCTGTCGCAAAATTTCAATTTTAATTTAAAGTGGAAATAATTAAACAGCAAATTAATACAAAAACAGGTTTTTATTTCCGAAACCAAGCATTTTTTTAAAATTATAAGTAAAAGAGAATCATTATGTGTATTACTGAATAATTTCAATAACTTGTGTAATATTTCAGGAATTATTCAGCAAAAATTTCTTAGATTCATCATAAAATTCAGGTTTTAGTTTTACTTTCAAAAGTATTTAAATGATGTGAATAATAATATTTTATTTTATTTTGGTGGATAAACATAATAAAAAATTATTAATTCTAACTTTTATACATCCTTTAGTTCTAAGGAATCATTACGAAATGTTCTTAACACTTCAACTTTCAAATAAATTAATGAAGGTTTTTATCTTTTGCTATCAAATTTGATCGACTTATGAAGTTTTGAGAAGAAATGTTTGTAATATTCAACATTTTCCTTCATAGGTCAGTCAACATTCAGAAACCCTTGGCGTTGATTGATGCATCATATTTGGAATGGTCGATGAAGTGGTTTAAAATTACTAGTTTTTATTGAATAGTGATCTTCAAACATTCATAAATCAGTCAGTTTTAGAAACTTAGTTTATTGAAGTTTATCTCTTTTTATATAAAAGCTAAACATTTTTCATTTTTTAAAGCATTTATAGACTCATATTACATTCTATGTAGATCCTTTTTATGGATGCATTTCTATTATTAATGTTTTAGAAATTCGCCGTTGAACCTTGAATTGAAAAAATATGTATACTAAACCATGTTTGTCTTAAATAAAGCTCACTTATTTAATCAATAATATTGAAAAAGTTTTTCTTTATGTATTCTTTTTTGAAAAGCATTTTATATTTATTTCATTTTATGCAGACACGTGATGAAAATTACATTTTTATATGCTTAATTTGCAATAATTATTTACTTATTTTTTATTTTAGTTTTTGTCAATCGATGGCAACATATTGATGAAAGATAATATTTTCCCATTCACTCGTAACGCGCTCGCTCAGAATAAATTTTAATGTTTTGTCCGAAATATATTTTTGGAAAAATATAGTTAAAATATTTCTTTAAAAATTCGTTAAAATAGAAGCTTACGTTATATGTTAAAACACTGACATCATTAGAAAACTAATTTATTTAGCTTTAATTTGATGTAAAAATCATCTTAGTGCAATAATATTTTCGGGAGTTATAAGCGGAAAATGTCGAGATTTCGCTTAGTTTTTAATTAATTCGAATTCTGATTAAAAATTCAAAAAAGAGTTCTGAGGCGCACATTCCCGACCTCCAAGGTATACATGTACCAAATTTGGCAGCTGCAGATCCTACGGTCTGGCCTGTAGAGCGCCAACACACACACACGCTTACACCCATTGAGCTGTATTATAAGTATAGATCAGCTTTATTATAGTGCGAGAAATCATTGGGAAGACCATCCGGGGGGTATAAATTTTAATTAAATTTTAGCATTTTTCTCAGTAACTACAAAAAATGATCTAGTATAAATAATTTTGCACCATCTTAATTTTCAAAAATTATCTTTTCAACTATATTGAAGATTTTATACATACATATAATTATATTATTTATACAATATTTTATATATGCATATAAAGGTGTATATACTTATATTTTCTACATTTAATTAATTTTAAAAGAAACTATTTTAATCACATTTTCAAAAATTAAATTTGAGAATTCTGAACGAATATTAAAAGAATCACGAAATATAATAAATAGTTTCTTTCATTACAATTCTGAAAGAATACCAAGTTTAATAATTCCAAAAGAATACACAAATTTATTATATAGAAGTAAATATTTGTTTGTTCGCATTTTATATATTGTCATACCGTTATATTCATATACCGTTATTGTCATACCGTCATATTGTCGTACCTATTTCGACAAAACATTGCCAAATTATTGATTGATTGCACTTAATATTATTATTTTCTGCTACAGCATTTAGCCGGGTACCAGCTAGTAGCTTATAAAACTGTCTTCTTGATTATTCCATTTCAAAAGTCTTCATTCCTTTCTTGCACACCTTGTAGAACAGCACAATAATAAGAAATGGTAAGGAATATCTTAATATCTAATAATATCTTTCAATCAGATTTATTACTTTTTATCTACACAAGACTGTCAAATATGAGCTTTAAATAACAGTGAAGTGAAAATTGACCATATATTGCCACAATGTTTTTTGTTCCGAAAAAGATGGAATAATTAATCTAGTCTAATTAAAATTGAAAATATATATTGAAACTGTAATGAAATTGCATTCGAACATTCTTCTGTCATTCTGCTTCATATAACTCTATCCAGATCGAAATAAGTCGGCGGTTAAGTAACAGATAATAGCAATGTAACGCGATACAAATTACCGGTATTTCTTTCGGCTGATGGATAATGTAAGAGCCTCGAATAGATAAAGACTTTGATGTTTCCCTAAAAAAAGAGAAGAAATCGTCTCTTGTTTCTAGTAAAGGTGTCATTTATCACGCTTTTTGGTTCACTGACCACTGTCTCACGCCTGAAGGGACAAGGGTTGCTGTATTTGATTATGGACGCCATTCATTAACCAGTGGCGATCGCCAAATGTGTCATTTTTGTAGTATGTATGATGAGAAGTAAGTTAACAACTGGAAATGAAAAGAAGTGTGACAAAAGATATTGGTTTTATGGACGCCAGCAGAAAATGATTAGTCAGAACTAACAGAATTAGTGGTGTATTAAATATGTAGAGGTTGCAGATATCGAATATGGGAGACTTAATATTTAAATACGATAGTCGGTCAGTTATTGGGCAGCTAAGTGGAAACATTAATAGTATTTTACAAAGAATATGAAATCTGACCATTTGATATGATTAAGTGGCATTTTGAAGCATATTATTAAGGCCTGAAATTTCATGAATGCGCATATTATTCAAATTTATTTCTCACGAACGACTCATTCCTGTAAACATTTAATTTAAATTATCTGCATTAGTGTTCTAAGTTGGGGTAATTGAGAATGAGAAGTATGGTGGTTGGTACAGGAAAATGTGGGGTCGGCTACCTCCCATCGATGACAGGACTTACTCCCCAAGGGAAAGATTGTATCGTGACCGGTGATGGCCCTTCGGACTTAACTACAGTGTTACTGCCAGTGTTGCTATTGAGACGGTATGGTCATTTAGGTTTTTTTGCATCATCGTGTGGGTCAGTGAAGCCGATTATAGGTTACATTATCATTCTGTTTTAAAAATACATGAAAATTGTATTGGAGCTGGTTTTGTAATTTTATTAAGTCAGATGAATAAAACTATATTTCAGCTAACATCTTTACTGGTCCACTGCTCATCACCGGCAGTAGGACGTTTCAGTTTCTACAAGTTCAACCAAGCAGTGGTTAAAGTTTGTCACAGAATCCGATCTACTGCTCCTCATTAGTAGTAGTTCAATTCACTGTCAAAACTTGACCCTAGTTAAACATCATTGGAATGGAGACTCGTACCCTTGATTCTCCGGATATATCACCAGCGAGTCCATCTGATCCTCGATAAATTAAACTAGACTCAAACTAAATTTCAGCGAAATCGGAACTGAAACATTTGACTCTTCTGTCAGTATAATCTACAGTTCCTCATTAGCAATCCTTCTACTGATCTTCGGACATACCCTAGCTGAACTTTATCAGAAGTCTGAACAATGATTCTTCTGTCAAAGATTTGAGACTCTTTCACAAGTTTAAATTATATATCCCATACAGCGACTCATTTGAATATAAAAATATGTTCAATACCTAGTTGAAAAAATTCTCTCAATGTTAACTTTACCCTAACTAGAATTTGATTTGAAGTTATTGTCAAAAATCATACTACTAAATGTTTCGGTAGAAGTCTTTTTCTTTCAGCAGTATAATAATATCATTTGAAAGTGGTACCCAAAAGTCTTGGCTCTGAATTATCGGCAGTTATACCATACTCTCTTTCTAATCCATGAGAGATGTTATGGCATTAGGAATTATTTCTTACAACTATTCAAATGCTATTTTTTCTATAACACGAAGGATTTTAAAACTCTCTAACATTTGATCGAATTAAAAAGATCAAAATGCAATTTTATTTCTTTCCATTAATATCAATAACTGCCATTCAATCTATTTCAAGAAGAATCAACTAACGAGTCCCATTTTTTTATAACAAAGCTTTGAAAACAAATGTATGAAATGGGAATTTCACAAGTATAAAAATAAAAATAAATTGTATCACAAATCTAATTGATGTTATAACAACGTTATATCAGTGCAAATTTAACCAACCAAAAACAAATAGAGGGAATTTTTTCGCATTTCCTTTTTTGATTTAAAGCTTTCTGTGGGGTGACAACTTACATTGGGAATATAGAGCGTTCATCAATCTTTTCAATAGCTTCATATTCTTTCTCATCTCCATTAAATCGCACAAGTTTTGAGCAAGCTTCCAAGCTGCTGGTAACAATACAATAGATTTTTGTGTCGGGATGATAATTAATGAAATGAGGGGTGCATCGTAAAGGCAGTTTGCGCACAGGCCTAGGAGCATCATAATTGAAATGAGTAGGCAAAACACAAATACGCAATTCACCCTGTTTGTTAACATACAAGAAATCCCGCGGACAATTCACATTATGAAATGGTGCAAAGCAAGTAACTGCACCATCAATTGTAATTGAATGAATTCTTAGTTCATCATGAGCAGTGAGGAACAACAAATATGGATATGCACCACACACAAATACCCCCGCTATAGCCTGATATATCTACAAAATAACGTAGCCAGCGTTTGCAGAGAGGGGTAGATTCAGGTTCTTCTTTTTTCTTAGATTTGAATAACTTCCTTTCTCGATTTAAAAGCTCATGATTAACCTTTCTAAATCTCAGCTTTAAATGATTTTCAATTTCAATCGCATAAAATGGAAAAACTTCATATATATGTAAATCTTCACTTGCACGAGCCAGTAACATAGGTCTTGAATTTCGAATGCCTAAACCAACAACTAAAATTTCATAATAATTGGCAAGGCTTCAGGCAATTTCTCTGAAGACTTTTCAGAAGTACTTGGTAATGTTGAAGTTGCTTGACCACTGTCAACCAAATACTTCTGCCCCATGGGAAAATTCTTAGCCTTCTAGCGTCTCACTGGTAGGGGAGTATTGTGGTGACAACTTAATGAGCCATTGGGAATATATAGCGTTCATCAGTCTTTTCAATAGCTTCATATTCTTTCTGATCTCCATTAAATCGCACAAGTTTTGAGTATTGTGATGACAACTTAATAATCCAGTAACAGCCAAAAGGCAGAGACGTACGTTTTTGCCGAGTGGTTAAGTTACTGGACTTTAAATCCGAACATTGCATGCTCGATCCGACACTACACAATTGGTGACATCGGACTATGAACGTTCAAACTGCTGTCATGGCGCCACATACCCGCAGCAAACGCAACCAACTCAAAGTCGTCAGACTCACTTGACGCAGCAGAATCTTCCTTCTCTCGCCATAATGCTTGGAGATATAAATAATTGTTGGCCTACAACCGTCTGACCGGTAGAGGAATAGTGTGATGACAGCTTAATAAGCCCGTAACAGCCAATAGACAGAGGCGTACGTTTTTGCCGAATGGTTATGTTACTAGACTTTAAACCCGAACATCGCAGGTTCGGTCCTTCTCCACATCTATAAGGTTTCATAGAATAAATTCAATGGTAGGGTAATATTTCGACTCGCCTAAATTCAATATCGTTTTTATCATGTTTATAAAAAAACTGTTAGAATTTTTAAAAAATTTTAATTACCTTTTATAATTAAATTAAAATTATTGTAAAAGCATATTAATATTAATAAAATCTAATTTTGCAATTATGTCATTTCAATATTACGATTGAGTAAATAGTGATGACTTAAATATTTTCATGAAAGATTTTTAAAAATGATGTATTCATATTTAAAATTTCCTAATCGAAATCTTTTAACAATTTTTGTAATAGCTTTTGTCAGCTTACAGGAGTAATACCCTTTACTGAATGCTCTACAAACATTTTGGAAGACGCTGAAATCGAGATCAATCATTGGCGGTAACAAATAAAACAAAAAGAAGCCAAGAGTAAGAAAAACAAAGCGCTACTTCTATCTTATTTCTCTTCAATAATCTCATCAAATTGATATGAAATTGACAGGTGAGATGTAAAAAAACAGAATGCCCTCAGTCAAACATATTAAGGACAGACATGACCTCTGCCAGACTTGCTCTCCGATATACATTCAGACGTCTCCCAACACTGCTATCGTTTTCACGAAGCAGGCTGATGGAATCAGACAGATCCGTATGATAAGCCCCGTGAATTGAAGTGCAAGGGCCATGACAGCGAGATAAACTGAGGAATGACATCTAGGTAAATAAGCAATTCATCCGATGCCTTCAGGCTGTTGGATTCTAGGTGATCAGGGGGAAGTGATAACGCAGCTCAGGAGCTAGTTTCCAAGGCATAGGAATGATTTACACTATCTCATTGCTTTTTGTGAATGAGAAGTGTTAATTTATTCACTCGAATCCAACGGGGAAAAAATAAATAGTAGCCCAAGTAGAAAGGAAGCAAATAATACTCAAGTCTGTTATTAGAAGGAATAGTGATTTAGAGAAAAAAATTCGTCAAAAGAGTGTATTGTATTAAAATAAACTGTATGCTTCTGACCCAAATTTCGGACTGACATCTCAATCGCGGTATCATAGCTTTGGAGCTCATTGCAAAGCAAATATTTACACTGGCTGACTGTTACTTGTGAATAAGCACATTAATTTAGTTAAAATTCAAATAAAAAAGACATAATCTGGTATAGATGAATCTGATTTTTAAAAAAGTATGGTCGTATTAGGAAGTGTGGTGCCGCAGAGTGGTTGTTTAGTTTTATATAATGTATATATATGTATATAAATGTATGTAATATATTGTATTAAGATATAAATATGGTTATATGTTGGATTTCCGATTATCCTGAAATTATAATCAAAATTTCGAATTTTTCATTATCCTGAAACAGTGTACCACTGGCGGAAGTGATGCTCTCATAACTGAGGATGAGAAACTTCCGTCATAATGGTTGGTTCTTCTACCCGGATGGGAACAGAAAGGGGGGAAGGGAGTCTAACTCCCTCCATCGACAACGAGGGGTTCCCAAGGGAAAGGCCACATTGTAATCGGTAATGAACTTTAGAATTCAACCACAGCTCCCGCCAATGTTCATTTTGTGGTAGGCCGGTCATTCTGAATGTTCCGATGAGACAGAATAGCTAGTTTAATGCAAGGTTATTCTAAAACAGCTTTAAAAGAAGGCTTCGAAGGTATCGAAATGAGCCACATTACTTGAGTTTATCAGTTTGTGAGTAAATTGTTTCAAATTATTCACAGTATTCTATAATACAGATTTCCTATATGTTTTTTAAAGGAAATGAGATGTTTTATGTAAAGGTAGCAAGCGCAAATTGTCAATATGTTAGAAGATATAAATTAAAACGAAAACAATTTTTCTTGGAAATAAATTAATGACAAATTTATCAGGAATAAATTGATTAACAATTTAGAGAACTAACTGTATTAGAAAAAAAAATTTTGTTTGTGGTTACAGTTAATTTCTGAAAACTTTCAGTTTTCACTTTGAATTTCTCAACTTCAAGGGAAGTAATTTCACAAAATACTGTTTTTTTTTTTTAATAATTTCAAAAATAAAGTTTTTTTTTTTTTTTTTTTTTGCATAATGCAGATAAGAAAGACAGTAAAATATCTAGGATAAATGCATCGATTTTAGTGTTTCCCAAAATGTGGATGTAAACTCTACATGTCACAATCCATTTACCATGGTAGGATTATTTAAACATCAGGTATTTATGTATAACGATACATATAAATAGTTTCACTTATTTTCAAGAGAGTTCAAAGTACAGAAATATAATAAAATTTCAAGATTTTTTATGTAGTTTTTTTTTTCTCAGAGCACAATAAACAAAAATTTAAAAAATGCATAAATATTGAATAGTGATTTATTGAATTCGTTTTATATTATTATGATTACCTATTTCTTAAGGAAGTTTTCATTACTTAATTAAACTTGTGGGAAAATGTATTAATTGATTTGTTATAATATCATTAAAATGAAAGAAAATAAATACTTTTACTGAGGTAAAAAAAAAACCCTAACCTTTAAAAAATGCATAATAAGTAATAGAAATTCAATAATAATTCATCATACAAGCACACATTGTTTTTATGGATTTGGAACAGTCCATAAAAACCACACGGTTTACTCAGCCTTTTACTCAGCTCTTGGATGCAAAAATAATGCAAATATTATTTTTTTTTTCCAAAATGTGTTACTTTTTTTTCCGAAATTATGCGCAGTAATTGAATATCACCGAAAAAAAAAAGGAAAAGTTATATTACTAAAGCAGTGCCTGTGGTTTTCCTGAAACTTCATTGTGTGCTTTCTTGTGACGATGATGTCGTATCCGTGTTTAAACGGAAAGGGTTTGCAGTAGCTTCTGAGGGTAAAGACCCCTGAGCACCCAGAGCTCAAATGAAAGTGACACACACATTTTCTTGCACAACCCCTTTTCACAGGGGTGCTCATTCATACATCTTACCGATCGAACTCAAAACCACCCTGCCCGAACCGGAACTCGAAAGCGGGACGCCCAGATCACGGGCAAGATACGCTACTCCTACGCCAGGACACCGGCAAGCTTTCTTATAAGCATACAATGTATAAGTAAATGATTTTATTTAAATTTAAGGGAGACATACATGTCTCTTTCTCACTTTCACATAAAACTTTTTGCTCTAGGGCAAAGTTGTGGACGCTTCGATTCCTCTAATTTTTATTTTCAGATTTCCTCACATCACAACTTTATATTTCGTAGTTAACGAAAAAATTGCATAATTATTTTATATATTAAGGAATAATAGATCTATTCAGAGATGATACAATACTACACATTCCAACAATATTCAAATATTACGAATGATAAATAGTAAGTAATGCGAACCTAAAAATACTTTTCCAATTATCGCTGCAAAGTAAAGAGAAAAAAGCTGAAATAAATGAACCTAATGATGATCTAATGACCTGATCTTTAATGACCTAAATGAAATCCTTAATATGAGTATTTATGGAAATAAGAAATGACAAAAATCAGCCACGAAACCAGTTGTATGTACCGAACGAATCTTTAATATAGAGCGCACTTCAAGCGCAGGACAGAGCAATAATACTTCAACGTAGACTTTGTGAAAACACTATAATCCGGTAGTTGTTTGTCAGGGATGAAACACAAGCATACATTAGGGGCTTCTATATATATTTTTTGTTTTCATCAATCATCACGATACACATCTAGCTAAAATGCAACTTCGATTTATACATAATGTTATTTAAACGTGTTAAATACAAGATATTGGCATGAAATAGAAGCAAACATTGATAGAATACATATAGTTCCAGCATACTTTTGTATGCGTATATTCTCTATGCATTTCTGCATAATTATAATTAAATGTTTGCTTAATTTGTTAACAAAAAAGTCTACTGAACTCTTTGTTCAAAGTAATATTTCTAATGAGCTTATATTTGATGAAAATAAACGTATCTCACATTTTTTGAATACCTGTTCGAATTAGAATAATAAAAAAGCAAAAAAGAAAATGATTTTTATTTAATCTATTTCACACAAAATTTATTTATTACAAAGAAAGGACATAATAAAAAAATATTGAATATTTCCAAACTTTCTGTAATGATTTTATCTGAAACAAACGTCAACAATAATAAAAATAATAAAAGTGATCCTGAAAAAGTTCGAATTTAGCATTAAAAGAACAATCCTCAACAACCTTCTATCTAATCAGCTTCGCAAAACGAATAAACCAAACTACGCAACTTTCGGCACCAATGAAACCACACTCAAAAATCGATAAATTTCATCGTTTTCTTACAATTACGGTGACCACCAACCCCACACTGAGCAGACCATTTTCTCATCGCAAAGAATAGCGAAAAAAAAGAAAAATCGTAGAAAGTAAACTCGAACCCCAACAATGCCACGGTTGACAGTGAAGTCAACTCATCCATTAAATGGCCGCCGCGTGGTGGCGCAACAATAAGACGCGTGCGGTGCACAATGTGGGGTTCCACGCCACTAGACCGTATTATTCCTATTCCCTCTCTTCCTCCCCCTAAAATTCTCGTTCCCGTTCTGCTGTCCCATTCACCATGGGCTCGCAAGAGGTGATATGATTCTGTTAGTGTATCCCCCTATTATTCTCCGATTCTTCTTCCCCCCTCCCGCACAAGCCATACCAGGTAACGATATAGAAGCGCAGTTTAATTTACCTGATGCAGTGCGGTTTGTGATCCCATGTCCCTGGGGTGTTCAGATGCCATGTGTGTGGCTTTGCGGAAAGGGCATTAAGTATATTAGCGCTCGTTTGCTTCGGGGACTGTGTTTTGGTGAGGAGTGAAAGACTGGTGGAAAAGGTTTTTAGATTTCGAATTCCACATTTGAACGAAACAGGATTTGATTTGCAGCAGTTACTCGAAATTCCTAAAGGAATTTCCAAAGTAGCTGGGAAAAAAATTGAAAAATATGATAAATGAAATGCTGTAATAGAATCTTGATTTTCTTTTCTCAAACCTGTTACATTCTTTTCTTGTGAATTACTTGCTCTTTCTTTTTTTTTTTCTAGCTTATTTGTGATCCTCAATTCATTATTTTTTCCAAGAGTTATCTATATATTTTTCTGACATACTGATAATAATCTATTCGAAATCGAATTTTTAATTCATCTGTTGTGAAATATTTTCTTAACTTTCTATTGAAAACAATTTCTAAGTGTATAAGCCAAACAGTGCGTCCACCGGGGAGTAGTGACCAGTGTAGGATTTTAGAATTTTGAGTTCCATTTCAGCAGCTCTATTAATAAGTTGGTTAGTTAATTTCAATATTTTAACTTTTTATTTTTATTTTCATTGATTTATTTTAAATTTATTTTTTATATATATATTACATTTATTTGTTTATACATCACGGCTTATACTTGCTAAACATTTGCATTTGCGGACAAGTTTATATAAACCAATTCTCATGCATACTTATAAATAAAATCTGCAATAATTAAATAGACATAATGAAACAGAAGAGGACTTTTTAATCGACATGGTTGCTGCAACTCCTATCTGTTGCCTATTTACCTAATCTAAAATCTTCCATTGATAGTTATAGAGGGAAGAATGAAGTATAGAAGATGAATATTAGCCTTTGGAGCATTTTGATGAAAAAGTAATCTTTTATGTCCCCATTTTAAAAAAGTTTAAATACGAAAAAGGGAGGAAAATGCTATGCCAGCCGTTTTTTACATTTGTTGGTGGTTGATGAACACTGGGAGAAAAAAGCAATATTAGGCCCTAATCAACAATTGCCGAAGCTACGTTACTGCCTGTCACAAACTAAAACACGCCAAACATAAGATATGTTTTACGCCCTAGATATAAATTCTGATTTCATTCCCTTTTTCTATTGTTTTTATCCAATCGAGTATCAATTAGATTTGGTTACCTAAACTCTATTAGCAATTTAAATGCCTTATACTTTTGAAATGTGTTAGCATAATGATGTGGTTTAAAATCTTTAAAAAATGATAATTTTATGAATTTCACATGATTTTTTAAAATCAAAATATATAGATTACTTCCAATTTTAATTGAATTTGTAATTTTCTGTATTTACGACACTGTAAATATCCTAAAGTTAAGAATTATTTTGTCATTTGTTTCAAGAAGAAGGGAGAGGGGGCTTTTACTAATATGTAGATTGCATCACCAATAAAGTGTCAGAAGATGAATATATAAATATGTTTATTTTAATGTTATTATTAACAATAACTAATTTTAAAGCTCAATTAGAATTAATAATTACGGGTTATTATCATAATTAACCACCGTTTTTACTAATTATTACAGGAGAAAATACTAATGATAATTATTTAAATTGACGGTACCTTATATCTTTTTACAAATTATTTGTTTGTTAAAGTACGGCAAAACAATATTGTGATGCCAGTATTAATCATACTAAGATTACAAGATTGAAGACTTAAAAAAAATGGATGGCAATTTTCTAACTTCATTTAAATATATATTTAAACAGAAGATTAAAGAGCATCTTTCAATGGATAGAAGCTTGTATAATTTAACCACATTTCTTTTAACACTTCAGACAAATCAAAAGAGAAAATCCTAATTGTTGTGCAAATAAAACGCAGTTCTGCAAATAGTCACTCTTATAACAATTTATCAACTTAATATTTACAGGATACTGAAAACTGCAATACGTTTGTTGTAGGATCCCTTTTTTAAAAAAAATCGAATTTTTTATAAGTTCCGCATTTTTATAAGTGTTTTTATCTATTCCGTATTGCATTCTTTATAAGTTCCGCATTTAGAAAATGCAAACATTGTGTGACAATATTCGTTTAATTAAGTGCCAAGCAATTAGAAATTTTCCCATCATCAATAATTTCAATAATATCTTGTTTGGGAGATTCATTCTTTCCTTTTCATGTTATCAAATATATAGCTTTTATTTATTTTCTTTTATTTCGAAGCTATCAAGTTACAAAATGCTATGAAATCTCTATTTGGTACTGGAAATAATTTCCAATACCATCTCTATTTGGTACTGAAAATATTTCCAAACCACTTGGAGACAGTTCAGTTCAGTGGTTATAAATAAAATTACATCTGGAGAACATTTTTATAAATTTTAAATAACTTAATTTTGTGTTCATAGTTTGAAGTAGGGTTCGAATTATGCTTTAAATGTCATTCAAGCTGCAATGCTTTTTTTCTAATAAAACTTTCATATATTTCTGTTCATTAAATCAAAATCGTATGCCAAAGATTGTCACTAAGTTTGCATTATCAAATCGATTCACCGCAACTTCCGTGAAATAGAAAATGTAATAATCATTCTAAATTCATTATATTTTAAACGGCAAGTTAATAGATTTATTTGACATAATGAAAACTAAGTAAATGCTGAAATTATAAATGTCATCCGTATTTTTCCATAGAACAGTTAATATAATATGATAAACGTATAATGAAAATAACGTATAAACATAAAAACTTATAATGGTTGATTTTAACTTTAGATTGATAATGCAAATATTGATATAACAAATCTGAAAAGAGCACATATTTAACGATCTTATTAACATATTAATGATTTATCCAAATGATTGATATTCGTTAATGCAATGAATTTCATTTTTTATTTAAAAGTGTTCAGGATACATAATGAATAGATCAACTAGACTGAAACTGCATTTAATAGTATAGATTATTATTCATTCTGCAGAAATTTTTAATTAAAATTTCTTAGGTACTTTATAACTGCTTGTATGAAAAGCAAACAAGATACAAGCTACCCTCTCTTAAATATTAAAAGGAACAGAAAAACAAATTGGAGTTTTTATTTTCAATTGAGAAAAAAAGAATTTTTAAAAACATGTCTTGAGGAATGCATTTCCTGATTTTGTTAATTTTCTTCGTCACATATAAAATTATTCAAAAATCGTGAGGATTTTTGATTAACACATTCATTCTGATTTCTTGATAATCATTAAATATTTTGTTGACCTAGAAGCAAAGTACAGTATTATGAAAAGTAATTGCTTTGTTTAGAAAAGTGTGGCTTATTATTCGACTAATTATATCCCTTCAACTTTCTGAATTAAACACAGAAATTCAAAAATACTGGTACTCTAATTTTAAGGTAGGTGGCTATGTTAAAAATTAAATTTGTAAATACTGACTGAGGAAAATTAATGTTCCTTAAAAATAATCATTAAAGAAATTATTTAAACTTCACTAACTCTTTGTAAATTTATCAACTTAAATAACATAATTAAAAACATAAAATTACTAAATTAACTTAATTTGATAATAGTGATAGGCAACAATTTATACGTTTTTATGGTCGATTAACCTTTAGTTTAATTTATGGTTTTTAAAAAGTTAAAATTAATTGACTTATTAGATTTTTATAAATTTTTGTTTACTTTTAATGTGTAATTTTTTTTACTATGCCAGATAACCAATTATGAAGATAATTATTTCGCAAACGCGTTTTAAAATTCTTTTATTTTTGATTCATATATTTCTTTGCTTCATATATTTTCACTTTTTTGTTGTTGTTTCTGATTTGACATCATAAATTTAGCAAATTGTTTATTATCTAATGCTATTTAAGTAAAAGGGGTGAAATGAAGTGACCTTTTTTTATTTATGTTCTAATTATCGATAAGTTTAAAGGAATACTTTGTCATTTTCAGTGTTATTTTTACAATATACGAATAAATATCTTTTATTTGGACTTCTATGCGTCATTTGCTTCGAGAGGTATGAGGCACATTTATTCTAAATATGCAAAATCACAATAAGGCTTCTTCAATTCATTTAAGTATTCATGTAAAGTAATTAATATCCAATGCATTTAAGATTTGAAGATCTAAACGTCAGATCTCATTATATTTTAAATGAGTTCTTATTTTGTAAATGAGATTCAAGAACATATTTAATTCTTAATGTATTTCGAATGTGTACATTGAAAACAACGTCTCACTTTCAATGTTAAAACGGATTCTGAATTTGAATATATCAGTGATCTATTCTCTAAGATCTAGTGCATGACAAAAACCTCTTCATGTTAGTTAGGCCTCTTCATGATGAATTTGAGAAATTTGTCATCGGTACAAATATTGTCCTCTTCATTTGATTTAGGAATAAAAACATAGCTTTAGATTTTTAACGAGTGGCCTAGTGATATGTCTTTTGTTTTTATTAATAATAAAAAAATTACGTTGGTGTTTGGAAGTCAGAGACTGCTGATAGAATTCAATCTACAAGATTAAGAGATTTTGGATCTGATTCACAGAAAATACATTCTGAATGACTCAGCCCACTGCAAATCGAAAACTATGATTCAAAAGTCCTTGTGCTAGAATGACCCGGAAATTTGAGGAACATACTGTTTGCGATAGCATCTTTTTACGGTCCAAACTGAAAAATTACTGAAATTACCACCATGTAGCGTCAAAATGAGATATTAATAAATTAAACCCAACTAAATTGGTGCTTACATTACGCATAGATATTATTTGTTGTTACACATAAGCTATTAGTCTTGTACCGATTTTCTACGAGTGACACGAAAATATGCATTTTCTTTGCTTGTATACGAAAAAAGAAAAATCTATTTTGAGCTAAATATTAACAATATTCAATTTTATCTCGACCCCTGAATGAATTCGGCGCCTATTATAATAGGACTCGTTGATTTTTCAGCGGTCTAAAAACACCTTTGCCGTTTCGAAAGGTGGGTGAACGATTGGGGGAATGAATACCCCCTTGAAAAGCTCTGTTTACGGTGTGGCATATGCCACTTATTTTAATCACCCGGCATAAAAAGAGGAACATGTTCTCCTTTTTTTTTTGTAATTCGAGCAGACGTTAATGGAGTGTACCGGCTGGATTTTATTATAATGAAACTTTTTTAACAACCATGTGGCGAAACTGAAATGCATAACACTTATTTAAACTGCAGACAATATCTTAATCAGATACATATTTATTCATTTCAGTTTTTCCTGGTATGCACTTCTAAAAATTAAAATGAATATACGCAAAACAATAAAATGTAAAATTGTTGTTTTAACTATAATTGTGGTTTTTATGCAGTATTTCTTGACCATCAATTTCCATAGATTATAATTGATGATAATCCAGCTATAGAATATTTTTGAAAGTTTATAAAAGCATGTATACTGGACAACTGTTCTCCGCTTCTTCATTTTAATTTTTTTAATATGAAAAAATCATTCATAGATTTGTGAAACCGAAACACAAATGGTCAAAATCGGAAGAAGAGTCTCTTTTATCATAAATAGATTTACTAATTAAATTTTAAAAAAGACTTTTACAGCACAGAATGATATAATTTGAGGAAAATTGAAGAGTATTTATTTTTCCATTATAATATTTGACCATAATTTGCCGTAAAATTTAATTTGTTTGCTAACTGTTTTTACCAAATATTAAAAAACAAGCGTGTAAAATTATGAAGCTTGTATCATTTTAATCAGAGAAGAATGTAAGACGGATTTCTATTTTATTTTAAAAGAAAAGGCTTATAAGCTGGTTTGCCATCTGTACAAGTTGTGTTGTACCCTGTCTGATGAAAATATCATACATTAGAGAGGGGAAAAAATGGATATTTTTTCTTCTAAAGGGACTTCATTTTCTACAAAATAGAAAAACCGACAGAGATTCCAAATTTGATATATCATCTTGGTGAAATTTACTTTTTAGGTAATAAATGCTTATCATGAATGTATTTTCAATATATTGATTAGATTGTTAATTAGGAATTTATTAAATCTTAGTGTTTTTAAACAATAACTAGATAGGATATTATAGTCCCATCTTTTGCTATTCAAGAGTAGCTCCATAATTAGTTTAATCCGCATCTAGATCTAATAATAAAATATTTAGAACATTCAATTATCTTATTCCTTTGGTTGAATCAGTTTAAAATATAATCTTTTACCATATTCAACTAAAAGAAATATGACACTACGTAAATAATTGACTATTTAGTTATTATGCGTAAACTTTTTCAAAATCTAAAAATTCCTTAAAAAATTATGATTTCGATATTTAGCAAAACTGTAATCAATAAATAAGTGCAGGAAAAATCTAATAATGAATGTTCGGAATTTTATTAAATAGCTTATGCCCCGTTGGCATAAATTAATACTCAGAGGTATAGTTAAAACTGGAACTATATTAATCTGTCTGTCAGAAATAATGAAGGAAAAATTACTTGCCGAAAAATAAAAAACCTGAATTCAAAATATCGTAGTCAAAAATAATAAAAATAAAAGTAAAATTTCATTCTCTTTATTAAAGTCCTTGCCAACTCTGCACTTTCACTATCCTCAATGCCATTTTGATATAATTTTTATCAACTGCCTATTCGCATTCCACAAGCTACTTCCCAAGACAAAAATGAAATGAACTACTGATGTACCTGTTCCCTTTGAGGTACGAAGCCTGCGGTTGTTATTAAAACATTAAGAATATTCGACGAGGCAAAATTAAATGCTAAAATAAGTGACACCGTTGCTCATCTATCATCTGCAATAACGGCGCTCTGTCTAACCCTCGGCCCCTGGAGTCCCATTTTAAACGCATTTTCATATATTCTTGTTGCAAGGAAGCTTCATTTTCGTCTGCCAAACTAATAAATTCCTTACTTATTGTAATGGAAATTGTGGGATGAATTTTTTTAAATAATCGATGGTTGCTGATATGGAGACGAAGAATAATTTTTTTTATGAATCTATTTTTAGAAAGCTTTACTTTATCTCAATGGATACCGAAGGAGAAAAAAAAAAACTTTCCAGCTCGAATTGATTTTTCGATACCACTTTGGAAAATTGCTACAGGTGGTGCCACAGATGATCTAAGAATTAGTTTTTGGAGGGTAAAATGCAGTCTATTTGTCAGAATTTAGACAGAGATTATAGGGGGATAAATGCGCTCCTTTTGTATGCAATTAATTTCTTTAGACCCCCCCTTCCAAGCAACTGATCTTTTCCATTGTCTTCTAGGTTGAGTCTAAAAGTGGACAATTTATATTCATTATCTTAAAGATAGATAGATAAAAAAATTCCCAATATTTGAAAAATATACTTATATAACAAAAAAGCAACCTAGCAGTGTCCTGAATTAACTCTTAGTGACAATTACGACGATCAGATACGTATTTGTCATTTCACAATAATGAAAGGCACTTGACTGAAAAATTCTTAAGATGACATGACTGAAAAACTAAAATCGGTTGTACAGAATTATTCATTCTAACTACAATTTCAACAAACAATTTGTAATTTTTTTAAAGATAGAAATGCGTTTTAACAATAAGTCCTACGAACCTCCCTTTAAAGTCCTAGTCCTGTATTTCATAAAATACTTACGTGATCCAATGTTTCTTTAACAGACAGAATATGCTATATTTCCTCTTTATTTCTTGTCCTTGGTTGAGAGATTTGATTATATATACTGTAATTAGGTCATAAACCAGAATCTGAGGGTTTAATATTCAATTGTTACCAGCTTAGTCATTAGTGAAAATAATTAGATGTTTAGAATATTCATCTTCGATAAAATTGCAGCATATTTTAAAAAAGGGGGAAAAGTTTAACAACGGTTGCTTGCAGTTCGGTTGTATACTGGAAATTTGAAAGTATTCTGATTTTCTTTCAGTCGAATGACAAATTAGTATCAATACTTTTTGAGTGATTTAAAGAAAAAAAATCTTTTTCTGTTTATTAGAATCAAATAAGATTTATATTTTGTGATATTTCGATGTTCTGATGTCGCTTTCACTGCTAGAATATAACACAATCTTTGAAGTGAACCTTCGACTGATAGGCTTGCCTCAAGTACTCGACTTTATGTCATTAAAGCAATTTGCCACTTACCAAATTGCATTGCTTCAAAATTTTTCCTCTTTGTCGGTGAAAATAAATGAGCTTTTTATCTCCAATAAAACTGAAATACCAACTGTAATTTTTACATTACTGGATTACGAAATATGTTTCAAATCATATTTATTTTAATTCAATTTTTCTTGAAATCTTCTTTAAAGACTGTTTCCAAAATTTATAACTAAATTTAGCATTAATTTAACGAAATAAGTTTATCGATGTCAGATTATGTATTGAAGCCATTATTAATTAGATGCATTTTTAATTAGCCATTATGTCACATTATATATTATAACCATCAATTTGTAAATTTTTTGCTTCTAGTTTGCGATGCAGCTTATTAAAATACTTTATATCACATTAACAAGATAAACTGCCAATCATTGAAAAGTAAAGATCTGTGAAAATGAATTTTACAGCCAAAAAAGTTTTCTGAGATAAATAGTTTCTGAAAAATACAAAAAAGAAAAAAGTACAAAATGAATAAACCAAAATGAAAAAAAAAATCTTTAAGGCCGATTTTGGAAAGTTTTTAAATTTTTTATGTACACAAAGACAAAATTATCAATTGAATAAAAAAAGAAAAAAGGAAAAAAGCATTTTTGTTGCTTTAAAACATTATCGCTAAAACAGAAAACAAAAATTACATGACAATGTATTAGCAGTGCACAATATATACTGTTTATATATTGATCCGTACAATTTTTATCTTTTACAGAAAGGCAGTTAAAAAAACAAATTTGATTCTTTTTTTTTTTTCCTTATCACTTCGTCGCAAGTAATTATATGCCGACAGTATGGATGAAAAAAATCTAACTACAGATGTAAATTACTTTACACCAATTCTGTATCAATTACAGATTTGAAGCTAGTAATTCTGATAGAAAAAAGGGCAGAGCAGTTATAGACAAACGAGGTCATAAAATGATTTTGCTCTATCAGACGCGTGTTCAAAACCATTTCATATAGACTAAAATACAGATATTAATAATAATAATAATCTAATGCAGAAAAAAGAGATCAAGTTTATAAAGATGTATCTTTTCATAAAAAAATAAATTGAATAAGAGTTCAGACATTTAAACAAATTATATATCACGTATAATCAATTTTATCTGCCATTTTAGATACAACCAACTTTATTCACATAGTAAAAGAATCTGAACCCATGTTTTATATTATTTAAAAAAGCAATTTATGCAAATACAGATTTCAAAAACAATTTTTAGATAATTCTATATCATTAAATAACCATAAGTACGTCAGTGTTCTTTTTCTACATAATAATGTCATTCTTTATTTATCAATGAAACATCTTGTCTTTATGACTTACATTGAATCGCTTTACAAACAGCTAATAAAGATGAAAATGTGCAAAGAATGTGAATTTAAATCTCGCAATTATAATTGAATTAAATTTATTTATTTATTAGCTAACTTCTATTTAATGTTTTAAATATAATCTTTTACTTAGAACTAATTTCGCATTATATAATTTCAAAAAAATAATATAGATATGGCTTAAATTACTTAAAAAATAATAATACAGTTCATGCAAATAAAGTATTCAAGAATGAAATAATATCACGTCTTTAAATGCCAGGAAGCGAGTTGATGCTCTTTTTATTTTAATGATAGCAGTATTTCTTGTACATCAAAAGAAAAACTTTTATGGTTTCATAAAACCATTTTAAAAACAAGCGAAAAAGTTTTAAAAAGTGCTCAGCTCAACATTTAAATCTCGTAATTACAATCGAGTTAATTTTATCTAGTTATTAGCCAACTTTTACCCAATAAGAATTTTTAAGTGTAATAACCCTTTACTTCGAAATCATTTACATTATATCATTTTAAAAATAATTTGTAAGATATGGTTTAAATTACTTTAAAAAGTAATAGTTTATTCAAACAAAATATTCAGAAATGTTCTTTGATATACTTTAATGTATTCTGAATTCGTATTTAAGTATTCTGAAATGTTTCCTTGAAATCTGGTAAATAAGTTTATGTTCTTTTTCTTTTCAGTTTTTTGAAGTAGTGTCTCATTTTGTATACATCAGCGAAACAATTTTTATAGCATTCTGCAAGTCACATAAGAAACAACTGAAACAGTTAAAAATATCCCCAGTTGTGCATCTCCTTGTTATAAATGAAATAAATTTATCTACTCCTTTTCTAACTTTTATCAAATAAGAATTTTTAAGTGTAATCCTTCATCGAAATCTTTCATAGTATATCATTTTTTTAAAAAAGTAAGATATGGTTTAAAATACTTTAAAATGTTTTGGAATTCATGGTGAAATAGAATTCAGAAATGTTTTTTTTTTTAATCGAGAAAGTAAGTTTATGTTCTTTTTCTTTTTCTATTATTCTCTTTGGAAGAAAGATAGCTGCATTCTTTAAACATTAACGATATAACTTTTATAGTTTTCATCAAATCACTTTATAAACAACTGAAACAGTTAAAAATGTGCTCAGTTATGCATTTTATTCTCACAGTTACAATAGAATAAAATTCATTTTACATTATGTTATTTCAAAAATAATCTGTGATGAGTGGTTAAAATGTTTTTTTAAATAATGCTGTTCATACAAACAAAGGAAGTAAAAAAAAAAAAAAAAATTTTATTTTCATATCATTAAATATCGGTCAACATTAAGATTCTTTCTTCAAATTATAATGGCATTGCATATATCAATAAGACATCGTGTGTTTCTAGTGACATTTATTAAGTGGTTTTCAAACGGTTGATAAAGAACAAATATGCACAAAAAGTATGCATTTTAATCTCTTTTTTTATAATAGAATAGCATATATTTTCTACTTTAATGAACCTCTATCTAATCAGAATGCTAATAATTAAAATTCTTCATCAATCTCTCTACACAATATGTCATTTTAAGAAATATGATTGCAGAGATGTATTTACGAATTTGAATGAGTTATTTTACTAACGTTAAAAGAAACTCTTGCTCCACATTTCGTAAATGAGAATGAAGTTTAAAACGATATGAATGCAAATCACTACATCTTTCAACCAATTTCTCTGTGGATTCTTTTAACTACTTTCCATCGTAGCCACTCATTTCGAAACTGAAAAGTTTCCTTACTTTTAATAAACATAAATTAACTTTGTTCCTCGAAAGCTAATTTATGAAGGGAACCATTTGGGACCAATTAGAAAATAGGTAACGTTTACTATTTTGATGTCCCTACTGTATAAATTAATTTAATCGAAGACATATGCTAACTATCGGTGTTTGAGGTAGTTAGAAATTTAAATTTGGCGATTAATTGCGGCAATAAGATGTCCAGATGGGATGGTAATTATTCTTTGATGCAAACAAGACTTTTTTATGCCCAGTGATATAGTGGATTCTAAGAATATTACGTTCAATTACTTATAAGTGAGCCGTGTTTTTGATGAAAGGATGTCGGAAAACAAAATTCCGATCTTTTATCTGTTTGTTCAATTAGAATGTAAAAAAATAAAAATAGTTAAGAGTTACTTTTTCTTTGCCGTACACGAAGCATACAAAAATAAAGTATTGTAATCGTCAAAAAATATTGAACAACAGTCTTTGATGAATTTTTAAGTTTTAGACCTACTGAATCCGGAAAACACATTTTTGTAATTAATCTATGCATGCAATAATTCAAAAACATCTTGAGCTAAGTGGATGAAATTTGGAATTTGATCTTTGCATTGTGAATTTCAAAAAGGTTTTGGGCAAATGAAATTAATATATGTTTGGTTCAAATTTGTCAGTCTGTCTTAATGCAAATGGTTAAAATAATTACAAAATGTAACAAGCTAGTTCAATAAAATTTATAATACACTAGAATATAGTATAATTCAGAATATTTAGAATATCAAAATCATCAAAATATCTGAACTCGAAACATTGATAAATTTCCAATTTGAAACAACCCCGAGTACGAAAAGCCCTTTTTGTAATTAAATTTGTCTGTGTATACGATAATTCAAAAGCATCTTGAGCTAGATGGGTGAAATTTGGAATCTCATCTTTACACCATTTTATAGATCTGAATGAAAATAAACTTAGTAATTATAAAACGTTACAAGATAGTTCAATAAAATTTAGTAAACAATTTTAAAATCAAAACCTATTGAATTTCGAATCCATTCTGAAGTTTTGAACATCTGTCGACCGCACATTCAAAGGCAAGTAAGTACCGAGTCTCAATAACCCAGCTGAAATAAAAGCAATTTGTTATGTGATTTTGTTACTATTATTATTTATGCTACCTTCATTTATTTTCAAGAATACAAAGCATACAAAAGTATCGCAAACATTAAAAAATTCGAATTCGAGACCTTGAGGATTTTCCAAGTTTTAAATATCTCTGAATCCATTAAATATATTTTCGAAACTATATGGGCCTATGTATACGACTATTGAAAATCACTTTGATCTAGATAAATGAAATTTCGGATTTTATCTTTACACCAATTTTATAGATTTCTTTCAAGTTTTAAACAAATACGTTTCGTTCAAATAAGTTTACCTATCTGTCTGAATCATAATGGATTCAATAACTACTAAACACAAAATATAGTTCAATAAAATTTAGTATACAGTTTTAACAACTTATCCATATCACATTTAGAACCTAATTCGTAAAGTTTTGAACATTTATTGACCTATACATAACCAAACATGTAAGCGCTATAACTTAAAAACGCGTCAAAAAATGAATGTGTTATGTAATGTTACCTTGTTACTGTTATCACATTTGCGTATCATATTTAATTTCAATCAGTTGAGCAAATTGCATGCAAAATGCATATCCAGATTTCTCAACTATTCTTGACAATATATAAAACACTCATAATCCATATTTTGACACTCATAACACTCATAATCCATTATTCAGGGTTTTGTTCTAAGTCTATAATTTTTGCGCGAGTAAAAAGAGGAGCGCAATTTTTTATTAATAAGTGTATAAAACTTCAATAAGGTTATTTCTGTTGGTTTAGATTTTAATAATCTTGCGTGTCTTTTACTTTTTTTGGAATTTTGTGATAGTAATAACCGTGGTAAAAATAACAATGTTTAAAACATAAAAAGGAGAAAATGTATTATGTTTAAAATATAAAATTTAGGAAAAATATTCTTGATTCAAGTTACAGTTTTGATAATTTTTAATCCAGTTTTATCGAAATAAATCAAGTCATCTATCTTTTTTTGCCGAATTAGATTTTAAGGACTAAAAATTGTGTTTTTATTTCAAATATATAAATATTATATATAAAAAAAAACTTATAAATATACACGGCCGAGTCTTTTTATGATACTATACAATTATTCAAGTAAATAAATTCCTAATTTATTTCATGTAAGAAATACAAATCATAATAATATTAAATATACCGAATATATTATAATTTGTTATTGCAAAAAGTAATACTAGTAAAATAGTAGTATTACTTTTTATGACTTTCATATTCAATTATACTTGAATATAAACTTGTTTTCACAGATTTTATCTTTAAAGTCTGTATTGATTTCAGCGTGTAACTGATTAAAGCACAAACTTTCATTTATTTTCAAATATGATCATATTTTTATGCTTTATGCAAACTTTGATTTTACTTGATTAATTTTTATATCTTGTTGAAATATATTTCGAGGGAGGAGTTGCCTGACGGTTGGAGTAACTTGATTAAAATGGCATTCTGGTTTGTGTATTTAAATAATACAAAGAGTGCGAAAAAAGTTTAAATTACTGCTTATACAGATTTAATTTCCTTCACATTTTTGAAATTGTCTTTCTTATTATCAATTGAAAATAACTTGATATTTTTAATTTTTTGTAAAATAAAAATTCGCTTTCCAAATAGATTTCCGGCAAGCACATTTTCCCAGAAAATTCAAACATTTGATGGATTTCCCCAGTATTTTTTAACAGTAATAAATATTGGTGCTTTTTGTTTCGAATTTAGTAACCTTGACTCACATTATAGCTATAATTTTAAATTAATTCTCTCTTAATCTTTTCAAACTGTTGTCAGTATTCGAAAATTTCACGACATTCATATTTGATTGCTTATAAAATATATGAAAGTATACTCTAGAGATAAAATAATCAGTCACAAATTAGAGGAAAAAAACATACTCAAACAAATGAATTTTATTACTTCGCTTCGGCCACGACAAAGCTCTGAGGTGATTACGAAAAACCGGCCATGAAAATTTCACAGCAATTAGAGACTGTTTATTTTGAAGACAGGTTTTCAAAAACAATAATCACTCTCCAAAAACCGCAAAAGAGAAAATATTTGAACAAAACACAAAATTGGAAATAAAACAGTAATCAAGGTAAATGTTACTTTCCTGTACAATTCGTTTTGTCATAAATTTTTAAAGAGGCAAAAAATTTCACCGAATATTTTATTGTTTACTGCTATCTTTCTCACGATTCTGATAGCCTTGAAGAACCGTATATATTGATTCATTCATTTTTTCACACAGCGAAAGATTCATTCTTTACCAATAAATATTGTTATTTATTTTGCGTGATAATTCCGTACAGATCTTTCCCAGCTGCATTATACTTACTCATCGTTATAGCTGACTTTCAAGACTCAGATCGTATATTTCGACTTAAACCATACTTTTTCTCAACCTTCTACCACAGAGTCGACAAGGACATTTCGCTAAATTCTCACGATTTAGAGGCTTTGGGTTTCACTCACGGTAAAACGTGACGAATTCCTCGAAATGAAGTAGTTTGGGATTTAAATCACGTTTTATTGGTAAAGGTGATAATTAGGATCTTATTTGCAAGTGTGCGCGAGCATGTTCGTAGATATCTTTGAGAGCAAAATATAGACATCAAGGTGAAAAAATTAAAACAAAAGGAAACAACTCAGTTCAGCGAATTTGCGAAGTTACCTGAAGGCGTCATATGTTGAGTGTTAGGCCTTTTTTTGCCGTCTATTGTAATTAAGTGACTATTTGTTCTCGGTGGCTGTCAAAAATCCATTTACAATAGACGTAGAAAGTCAATCAATAATCCTCATCTGATATTCGGATGTCGGTGAAATAATTTCTCGTCCCCTCTACGCCCTCACCCTCCTCACTTTTAAAATGTCAGGGACATTCCGTGATGGCCTAAAGAACATTTTACTTAACTGCGCAGGTTTTTAATCTTTTGTTATTCCTCTTTTGCTGACCAGTCAGTTATCGACCACGCCTTCTGCATCGCTTGACATCGAAACTGAACTGAAAGTTCACAGATAAAAAGTTTTAAAGTCGGGAAGAAAAAAATGGTGGGCTGTGAAAAATCTCACAATGAATTGAATTGTATACATTGTTATACTGCTGGGCGGCAGTTAGCTCTCAAAAGTCTGGCATGTGCAATGAAAAGATATGACTGATGTTGTTTTGGAATGTAATGACTGATGGTGGTGGGTTAGTAATGAATTTAGGTCACGTGGCAATGAGCTTACATAGAAAATACTTGAAGAGCAATAATGTTTTTTGAATTAATACGAAATTTTATTTCTTTTTTAATGCCCAAAGATTCTTAAGTTTTCATTTTTTCTTTTCAAATTCAAAGACTCAAATAATAAAATGCACGTTCAAGATAAAATACGTTCAAGAAAATATAAAAAAGAATAAATAAATTTTAAGTCTAAGACATATTGAGTTTTTAAAAATTATATTTGTAAAGAATTTGCTAAACAAAATAATTAAAAGTAATAATATATATTCAAGTGAGCGTGAGAAAAATATTTAGAATTGATTTCAACTCAAAATCGAATGGAAAATAATTTTATATTAAGCTTTTATAACTGTGACTTCATGTTATACATTATTAAACTTAGTGCACGGGCTATTGAATTTATTTGATATCACAAAAGATTAAAAAATAATATATTGCTGATGGATCAATATTTCTGTATTAGTTCAGTATTACGCTTTATATAAAAGTGTCGTTTTTTGCTTATTTTATTAAAATATGTTATCATATTTTAATCATAAAATGCATTTATTTTGTGAATAAAAACTTGAATTAAAGTAAAAATGTGTTGAAGTGATTTTCCTAATTGATTTGATCAGAGAACAAAATTTCATTCAAATTATTTTAAACGAGGAGGATCAAAACTTTCTTTTATTTTAAAAGGAAAATATGTGGTGTATATTTTTTTAATTCATAATCATTTATTATTTAGGAACATAATTTTATAAGAATGCATTCAATTTTTGAAAATTTTATTAAAAATAATTAAAACTAAGATAATTTTATTTGTAGCATAATATTAATTCCAGTTTAGGCAAATAAATTAATTAAAGATGAATAGCATGTTTGGTATGTTTAATAAATCTTTTTTTATATTTTTATTTGATTGAATTATTGATTCATATTATCACAATCAGTCTAACAGTTTGGGAAGTTAATATATGAATGCTGAGCAAAGTTTTTTTGTATTTAATGAATTTATTTACTATAAATTAAATCTTATCTCAATGGAAATACAGAATAATAAAATATTATTTAAATAACAAAGTGCTATTATATTTGTTTTTTTCTGAAATATAGAACAATGATTATTGGAATTAGAGTTTGACTTGTTTCGCTTCAAAAGTGCTAAGGGTGTTGCATCTATCTTAAATATCGCATCAGTTATGAAAAATCCTAGTTCAATTATTTAATAAAATTACTCTTGAAAATTTTTACTTTATTCAAGGTTTAAGAAGCTCAATACTGAATACTACTATTTTTTATCACATTGCTAGCGATATTTATCGAATCTTGGACATTTGTTTCTGAAAATTATGAATATGAAATCATAAATGGAAAGATTATAAAAGATAATTAGCCTGAAATTGCATATTTATATCAATTGGATATTTATATCAGATGATATAAATATTCTGAACAAAAAATGTTATTTAAATGGAAAAATCTCCAGGAGAGAACGATTGACTTAAAATTATATATTTCAAAATGCACACGCAAAAAAAAAATCATTTTAAAAATAGGATTGCAGCTAAAACAACAAAGATGATATTAAGAAATAGCGATTCAACATAAAACTTTTGACCTTGATTCCACTAGTTTGCAACAGTTAACAAAGTATAAACCGTCTGATTCCCTATTTATGGTTCTTCTTGTACCTAAACAAATATGAACTCGGATACATGAAGAAATTTACAAACCTTACTAATGAATTATAGAATACGTGGGCATTGAATCACGATGCAGCTCAATTATTACTGCGTGCATATAATAATAAAAACATGTTACTGCAATTGAATATGCCGTTTTCGACATTTGGCCTGAGCTGATGGCTGGCATGCTTCCAGAAGGTCAGAGGAAATGTTTACCTGACATGAGGATCACGACTCCTTCGTGACATTTTATGTGAGGTAAGAAAACGCATTAGGTGTTGCTCAACGTATACCAGAAGCCCACCTTGCTGCTCTTAAGACAAAGGTCACACGTAAAGAACCATCTTATCTATACCGATATTCAAACAAGCGACAATTTGCATCAAGTCGCCACAGCGGGACTCACATTTCTGCCACGTCTCCTGCTATTTATCAACACCACCAAGATAAGAGGGTTCACAGGTGAATGCAAAAAGTCGAAGAGGCCATGTTGTTCTTGAATCGGGATACTCGCCATCAACAAAAACAGAAATGAATGATCGCTGGCTGTGCCTTCAAATGACTGGAATTCTCTGCTGCTTTTTAAAGTATTTTATCGCTTCCGATCGTTAAAAGTTTGCCTGCCAATCTCGAGAATCACTGAGAAATATGGAAATAAGATGGTATAAATCACTGCATTTGAAACGAATTTTACGATGAGTAATATTTTATATTATAGTAGGTTGTTATTAATCATAAAATTTCGGAAATCGCTCTTGAAGTACATATATTTATTTTACAATTGCGCTTGGCAATTTTTACGATATTATGTAATACTATATGAATCAAGCATAGTCAAAAATTATTGCATAATACATAGAAATTATCTGTTCATTTACTAAGTAAAAAAAATCCAAAAAGTTATTATATAATTAGAGGCCAAGATGACTACTGAAGTCCATTGGTAGTTTCAAAATTTTAATTTAATGATTATTTAATGCACGTTTTGTCATTTTTTTTTAAATATTTTTGATAAACCAAAAAAAAAAGATGTCTTAGTAGGATCTCCAAAGGAAAGAAAACGACTTACAAAATAACTGAAAATGGCACTTTATTTCCACCATTAATCTGAATAATGGATGCTAATGTTATATTTTTATTTTCTAGATTTTGATACTTAGAGCTGAGTTATCATTAAACAGCACCTACATAAAACATTGATCTTATTAACTATTTCAGGAATATTTATAAATATATGTACTAAAAATTAATATTTTCTATTTACTGTTGAATTTTTTGTTGAATTTTACTAATCGGGTTTCACTTAGTTTCTGAATTAAATAACATTTTTATTTAATCTAATTATCATTAAAGAAATATTGGTTAGTCCGAAAATTTTCTCATTTTGAAGAGTTTTTGTCCGGAAACTCTTTGTGGCAAAGGGTGCAATTGTATGAAATCTATTAATTTATAGCTATCTTTACTGCGACTACCATTTACTTCGATTATTACTTAAATAAGTCTCTTTATGACACACATCTGTACCACTCTCTCCATTGTCAAATATGCAGTGAACAATCTGATCCAGATGGGATACATTTCTACCAGAATGCACTCAGCAGAAAAAAAGACCACAGACAGATAACGTATACGTCATTAAGTAATATCTACTCTAATGAACTAGATTTTTAAACCCTTAGCTCATTTTCATAAATTCAAATATTTTGTTCCGGCACTAAAATCCCTTTAACACATTAAGTAATGCAATAAGATGAGAAAAAAAACAGGACAGTGTATAATATAAAAACAGAATAATTTGAAAAATTTTGATACATGCGGAATAACAATAATAAATAAAATATTTCTCGTTTTTGATGTAAACTGTCACATTGGTTTCAAGAGACAATTTTCATTTTACGTTGGATATTCTTTCTCTAGTATAAGAACAGTTCTCAAGGTGAACTAAAAATAATGCATCTAGTTATTTCAAAATATCAGACTAAAATTTATGATATAATAAAAACCTGTTAAAATAAGCATTGTTATTAAATATATTTATTCACGTGTTGGATTCACAGACGAAAGTTTGATTCGTTTCTTATTTTGTTTAATCTTTATGAACATTGACGAACATTAATTTCTTAGTAATTCGATTGATAACAACCTGGCCTCAACAGCTTCAAAAGTGAGTGAGTGATATTTAAATGGTTTTCTTTTTAATATTTCACATTCGACCATCTAATTAAAACAAATTATAGCAAACCAACTTCAACGATCTTGAGGAGATGTAAGAAAGCATTAGGAAGCTGCTCAAATGTGAAATATGTTTTCCAATATCGATTATGAAAAAAAAAAAAAAACAATTTTAATAATTTGTTAAATCTTTCAATACTTTGGGCAACATAAGTTTTGTTATTTAAGTGCAGTTTTAATGAACCTTCATTGATAAATCTCTTTCATTAACCTCGTAGACATCTGGTTGGATATCTGTTGAAAATAATCTTGAAAGATAATTATCTTCTTTTCATAATATTCTCATTCTTCTACAGTTTATCTAAGATATTTTGTTTCATTCTATTCATTAGTTTAATTTCAGATGCCTCCAAGAATGATCAACTACTGGATATTTCATACTTATTACATCATAATAATATCAAATGATTTATTACAATGATAAAATAAAGATAAAAATAAAATGTAATGCAAAAGTGCAATATTTTTCAATGCTTCAGTTCGTCTGTTTCATTTTTCATTGACTTTTTTTTTTGATTTGTAATTTTTTCTTTCATAACTTTAATTCAATTTCCTTTTTGATAAGAAAATGAAACGAATGTAAATTTCCATGTGTGCTACTATAAGAAAAATTCTATGAGAAATTTTTTTAATCATTATTTGAATTTTATAACATGAACTTTGTTATATATTTTTAAAGGGTATAAGAATGAATAGTACAGGGTAAAGTGTCATTAGTAAAAAAAAGGTTAATTTGATTTAAAAAAATTTTTAAGAATGTTTACTGTATAAACTCTCAAATTACGTGACAACTTCTCAAATTATCACGAAATTGTTTTTTAGCATAAATAAACACATTTATTTGACCTTAAAATATCCTTTTACTAGGTCTTGATGGATAGGGTTAAAGTATTTCTTAATTCTATAAATAATAAAACTATTTAAGCAAGAAATAAAAAAAAATACTGAATTACTATAAAATGCGAGTAAAGAACATTTAAATAAAAAAATAATAATATCTTGTATATGATTTAAATAAAGAATAACTCGTAGAATCTATTTCTCTACAAAATAAATGAAATTAATTCAAGGTATGAAAAAAATAGTTAATATAATTTGTTGTTGTTAATTTTGGCACTTTAAAATCCCTCTGATAAATTGTCATTGATTTAAGACGAATGTCAGCACAGCTTCTAAAGGCAAAGTCCCGTAGCGCCCGAGGGCAGAAGTCTGACTTCATACGAAGATGACACACACTAGCTTGCACAATCCCTTTTTACAGAAGAGCTCTTTCACACACCTCACAGATAGAACACAGGGCAAAGAACAGCCATGCCCGAAACCTGATAGGCAGCACACAGGGTAGAGAACAACCATGTCCGTAGTAGGGATCGAATCCGGCACGCCCATGTCACAGGGATGACGCGCTAGCCCTACGTCAAGTCACCGACCGAAAAAAAAATTTAGGTAAATAATAGCTATAAATATTCATTGCTATTAAATAAAACCAAAAATTCAATTAAGCAATAAAGCGCAAAAAATAAAAAAAGAAAGGAAGAATGGCCAAGACCAAGAAATTTAATTAAATTTCGGCAATAAAATTTATGGAAATGAAAGGATAAGGGAAACTGTAACAGGCGGAAATTCTTATAAGTTGGGTCAACTTCAAATGCTTTAAAAAAAAGACCAACTAGTTTTAATATCTAAGAAAGCGGTCTAAATAGGAAGTGCACAAATAAGGTACTTGGCATGTTAAACCCATTACACGGGTATATGACCTATGCTAGCATATATAAAGACGTATCAAAAGATAGTGTTCAGATGACTGATAGAGATGTCAAAAAAAAAAAAAAGACTTGAAATGTTGCAGTGGGCGTATGTGCGAACGAAATTAGATGCAATTCAGAATCAAAAAGGAAATAAAAATATATTAAAAAAACAGCAACAAATGAATAATTCCTGTATATGACCCGAAGCTCCGAGTTGAATTGTTTCAACCATCAGAAGTTATTTACGGATGATGAATTGGTATACATAGACATTGTCCCTCTTTACTTATGGTTTTGTTATTAATGGACATGCTAAAACAGACAATTAACCTCTGGCTAATCTGGGGGAGGATACTTGTTACAAAGACTAATTTTTTATCAACCGAAACTGAGACTATGGATTCCGATCAGCTCATTTTTTATGCGATGATAAATAGAAAGCAAATAAAATGGTAAAAAAGAAAAAGAAATCATCAGCTAATGTCAGTAAAATGGACGAACTTCTTGAAAATAATTGAGTTCTGCTTCCATTTATTTTCCGACTCTCATTTATCAATATTAGCTGAGGGAATGGGTTAAAAATTTTAATCAACTTTAATGCACTGTCAGAAGTATGCCTGAATTCATAATGTCAGAGTCAGAGAAAAATTCGCTCAGTTAAAAGTGAAAAGTCTCTGAGAGTATATTAAAAATAATAATGCCGACTTTACTTAAAAAGGATACACAGACATGTCAATCTTTTTTTTTCCTTCAGGACACTGAGAATGAAGTTTATTTTAGATTCTTTTTGTTTTACCATTTTGATAAAATAATTTATCACAAGATTAAATGTATATTATAATGATGATGACACGATTTTGAAAATTCCTCGATCACTTATGATGGGAAAAATCATCTAATTTGTTTTACTATTTTTTTCTTGTTGGTTAAGTAAGTATATCTTTCTAAACTCTTAATTATGATAATGAAATCTCAAAGGAATTAAAGATATAAATAAATTTGGAAGCAAATAAGTTATAAAAATACCTTTTTGTTTATTAATTAATTATTATCACCGGTGGGCAATAACAAGGGCATCCTGGCCTAGAGGTAGCGCGACTTTCCAGCGATCTGGGCTTTCGAGTTCGAGCATGATTATACTTTACCATTTGTTCAAACTGCGAGGTGTGTGAAAGAGTCCCCTGCAAAAACGGGTTGTTTTAGTTAGTGTTAGCTAGTGTTATCTTCATATGAGAAATAATACTTCTGCCCTCGGGTGCTCAGAAACTACTGCAAACTTCACCCTCAGAAACTACTGCAAAAGAATTAGTCTCTAAAACGCGAGCTTGTACAAAAGTCATAAATAATAACATAAATTATTTTCTAAAATTCGAAACATTAAAAAAATTCTTATATTACTCATTAGTTTCATGCCATGTAACTCTTCAAAACATAAAAAATATGATTTATTGTTACAGATTTTTAACTTTGATAAGTATTAAATTATTTTTCTAAATTAATTCTTAAAAGCATATTACTATTTAGTGACATGGTTACATTTTTGGAAGATCATTTTTTAGTCTAAGGCAGCGATTTAGCTAGTAAACGAAAATAATTATAAAAAGAGAAATCTTGTAATTTTATCAGCAACAATACCAAAATTTTATATCATAATTTTCCGATGAAAAAAAGCGTTATCAACACATTTTACGAAATTAAACATCAACCTTCAAGATCTATTGTTATTATGTCAAATATGGACAACAGTTATTACTTTCACAGCGAATTTAAACGCCCAAAGTAAAAGTTAACTCTACCATTTCTTTTCATTGAAATAACCTGAAATTCCAATTTGCATAAGCAAATTTAACAAACCCCAGTCAATTCCATAAGGCCAGTTTGCAAAACAATCCCATTGCGTCAACGTCTTCATCCAAATAAAAGAGTAATATCCCTTCATGTCATTAATCCGCCTGCACCAAACAATATCACATTATTGATAGAAACTATCCCTCGGCCACAATAACCACATCAGAGACTTTTTGAGGTTGCATCATTAAAGACTTCTCAAATAGCTTGGAGAACAAAAACGTCAGACTATTTATTTTCGACAAGAAATCTAAGTTTACTTGAAAAGTACTACTTGAAGTAACCTTTTCTGTGTTATCCATTCCGAAAAGCTTTTGTTCTCGAATATATTTTTTTGATCGTTGTATTTTTCGATTCACATCGAAGGTCGAATGTTTTTGTGAAGCTAGATTGTAGTCAATTTTTTTTCCCTTTTTGCTTTCTCCTTGAAGTTTTGTAGTTTAGGCTGAAGGGGAAAAGAGAATTAATATTCAGCAGTTTTATTATCGCATCACCGAAAGCTTTCCGAATCCTTAAGGGGTAATTACAGGGTACACGATGGATAGTTACTGTCCATTGTAGATTTTTACTGTGACCCTGAACTATATTTCGCAGCTGAAGTGGATCGTGACCAAAGGATAAAGCCGACCTCTTAGCTGACATCCATCGTAGTCGATAGACGTTCCGATCAAACTTAGCTATATAATAAATAAATTGTAATAAGATACTAGAAAAGTGAAAAACTTCAAATGAGCTAATTTAAACCAATTTGGAAATGTAATGAAATAAGCTACATTCAGGTTTTTCCTATTCTTTATATTACTAATAGCAATTTATCAGATAAACAGTAAACGGTAAACAATAACATGTAATAAAACAGTCAAGGTATCGATGACATATTTGAAGAAAGTGAAGAAATAATATCTTTGATAAAACATTTTGAGATTTTTTTTGTGTGCAAATACATTGTTGAATGAGTGGATTAACTGAGCAATATTTCAAACGAATTAAAATATTTTTGCACTCAATTTATATGTATTAAATCTACCATTCATTCGACTTGTAATAAAGCTTTTCTTTGATATTTCATTATTGAACTCCGAATTAGAAATTTAGTGATCTAAAACTCCACAATTTTGTGATTTTTTTTTCTTTTTTTTTTTTACTATTTATGGATTTTATGGATAATATCAAAACTCTGTTCTTAATTTACATAGAGGCTAACCAAATAATCAAAACATTGTTTTCCCAAGAATAATTTTGTGGAAATATTTGAACTTAATTATTGGGATTATAAGATGTCAAATTTGTACGAAAATAAACCAAAAAAGTTCATTTGTTTTAAAATTAATTTTTTAAATTGAATTTTATCGGTGGAAAGAAATTAAACAATAATTGCTGTTTAAAGAGGGGAAGCTAACTGATTAAACTAGAAATTTTTTTAGTTGCAAAAGAAATTTTTCTGCAAAAAAATAATGGTTAGGTGAAAAAAGAAATAAAAATTTTCTTATGTTTCTTGCAAATGAAAACTTTCAAGAGCATACATCAACAAAAATCTGAAAGATATTGTAAAATGTTTAAAATTTGAAAAAGTTTATAAAATTTGGATACCTAATGACAATCCTCATTGGAAACTATTTTTTAGAAACAATACAGAACAAAAAATTTTTTGATTATAAAAATTCAAAAACTTCTAATCATTTTCGAAAAAAATAGCATAAATAATAAAGATTAATATAACTATAATATGTAAAATGCTTATTAAAAAATAATTATTGAAATGGCAAAACTTGTATTCATACCATAATCTTTTTTGGGATTGATTTGCATAATAGTAAATAAAAATCTATTTAAAATCCACCTGTCATGTAAATTGCCCTGCACTAAAAATATCAATTTTATTAAATACCACCATTTTGTGCACGCAAAAAAGGAGAACAATATTTTATGTCAATTTGTCTTTTTTCCGAGCACTCAGATAGATATTGCGAAGTCTATTTTACTAATTATACCATGTATCATACCATCTTCACATTGTATTTGTTGGGATGTTTGGAAAATTATATGATGCAACAGATTTTGCTTTTGTCTTAATATCAAAATTCGAAATAAACAGAACGAACTTGCTAAATTTATCATGTATTGAATATTCTCACATTGTAACATATATTTTGATTTTTGAAGAGTGCTATGTTATCCGGAAGATTGCAGGTCCGAGACCCGATTTCGCTGAAGAACTGCCTTGCAAGCAGGTCTGATCATCACTAAATTCGTAGGGGCCAAACGTCTTCCAGCTGGTGCTGTGGGAAAATTTGAAAATGAATGCCAGTTCAGGTGTCTTCTCCCTCATCGGAATGAGGTTTAAAGTTAGGACGTTAGTATCAACATAGCCCTAGTGTTGCTTCTAAACGGGATGTTAATATAAGAGAACTAAACGTTAAATATCCTTCTCATTGTAGTATGTGAAAGAATGTTTGGGGAGCGATATACTATATCACACTTTACCTACTTAGATAACAATTCGAAATTACTGCACAGATCCCAAAATAATTTTTTGTACATTCAAAAGCTGTCACATATTGAATGAATTTAGTATGCATTTAATGAACGTAATATCTAAGTCTGATATTTTAGCGTGTAGAAAATATCATTTATTAAATAATATTTTCTTTTTTTATTCTTTTTTACCTTTTTTTCGTATTTTATTTTGTTATCATAAATTTTGTTTTATCTCTTTTTTTAACTGAAACAAATTATCTAAACTAATGAAGAGTTGAAGCAAAAAATATATAAATTTCTATACAAACGCAAGAATTATATTTAATTATTTTTAAGCTGTAAGTATGGGCTATAAATGTTTGAAATCAGAACCATTATTGAGCTATAAACAACCATTTTGATCTTTTCATATTCATACAGCATTATTGAGATACATGGTTTATCAATAAAACAGCCAATCAGCAATAAAAATTCCATTCTGAAAATTTTATTCTCTTTGTCGGCCATTTTTTCAGATGTAATGTATTAATTTGAAATTCTAATGAAATATCCTTTCTAAATTTAACAATCTGGACACCTCATTAAAGATTCTGGTGCATAACAAGCGTCACGTAATAATCGCGACATCACGCGTTTGAAGTTTTCACTTAACCAATCCTTTCACGTTTTCCTTATCCAAATAGGCACTGATTAAAAGAATTTTTCTTTTATTCCCTTTTGAGAGCTAGAAAAGGTATAATAATAAAAAACATGCAACTACTTGTCGGTAATGATTAACGACTGAATAATTCATACTTTATAACATGTTTTTATTCTTTTCAAAGTTCGCAATAACACATGAGGCCAAGAAAGAAGGTAATGAAAGGATGAAAATGCATATTGATATTTGATGTGATGTTAAAAATTGATGTAGTGAATTCAGATCTTAACTATTAACAGCCGTCTTTCCTTTGTCATTTGTTGTGAAAAAAAGCTTTCAGATATTTGGTGCCGTGCGGTGAAACAAACTTCTATAAAAGCGAAGTCATATTACTGAGTCTCCAACACATTTGGAAACACATGGATAATAAATACTGAATGACCGGACCGCCGCAACACCAACACTGGCGGAAACTGTTATTGAGTCCTAAGAGCCATTACCGGCCACGGTGCAACCTTTCCCTAAAGTAAGTCCCGTCATCTATGGGAGGAGCCAGACCCTCACCTTTTCATGCACCCTTTAGGAAGGCGAGATCCAACCACTATACAAGAAGCATCTCATCCCATGGGGACCTATAAAAGCGAAGACCAATTTGAGAGGACATCAATTTAAATTTATTCACAATAAAACATTAATAATTTGATCTCTGTGTGATGATTTTTATTTAGTGTAAGCAATCATAACATAAAAACTCATCATTTTAAATTAGCTGATAAGAATGAAATAATTTATTCTTATCAGATACTTATTAAAATAATTTTTAATTACTAAACTGTACTTAAACCGAGTAAAGACTTTCCACTCAACAACTTTTAATTTAATTTAAATTAATTTTGCCTCCGCCTATTCGGTGACGAAACAAGAGAAAAAAAATGATGATTTTTATCTCCTGCACGTGGTAACGGCGCATTTGAATTGCAAAGTATCATTCGATGAAAAGCAAGCATGATGATGAATTAAAGATTTCTCTCTGCTAAAAATCGAAGAAAGGTTGAATAAAAATTGATAAACATGAGTAGGTCTTTCATTAAGTTGCTCTACCTTTTTTAAAAACTTTTGTACAATTTATTAGCTGTAAACTTTTCTCGGTGCACTTTCAATGTGAAACCGATGAATAACATTAAAAAGGAGGAGATAACAGATTTCTTTTAATGAAAGGTTATCAGTTTTTCTAGGCAACAAAAATATAGGCTTTGTTTTGTTGTTATCGTTATAATCCATCCTCTTCTTGGTTTCTAACTAATTAAGGCCATGAATCCAAAACTAATGATTAAAAAAATAGCAGAATTTTCTTTCAGAGAAAGTGAGCAGAAAACTTTTGATTAAATCTGAAGTAAAAGACGAAAGTAATTACAATTATGAGATATATATTAATTTTCTAAATTTTTTAATATCACCCTTCGGAGGACACTGAGTGAGATTTGTATTTTGCATGGAGGATCTTCAATATACATCTTGATTAATAAGCATTGAACCTACAATTTTTTATAAAACGCTGTTACTTGATAGTAAAATTAACAATCTTATATTTCATTATATCCTAATGCAAAAAGACAAGGGCAGGTTTTTTTAATGAAAAATTATATCACTTAAAATAATTAATGCGAAATGCTTTTTAATTGCTTCATTTATCACAATGCTTCATTTATTAGTGCTGTATAAAGTTGGGTATTAAATGTCTATCCAAAAATCGAATGAATTTTCCTTCAAAAATTATGTTACTAGAAAAATTTATTTTTCTAGAAACAAAGTACTGGAAAGTAGTAAAGAACTTGAAAAATTTATTTTTCAATTTGGATTTTATTTTTTTAAATAAAGTTTAGGACATTAAAATTTAATAAAGAACTGAAATGTGTTAGTTTAATATAAGTACTGGATTTCTAAAAGAGAAACTATAAAAACTATTTTACTGTATTAATAATAATAGTTATATAAAATTAGAGAGGCTTGCATTTTCAGTTAAAGTGAATATTATTAATTAAATGTCAATTTATCTTGAAAGAGGAAGATTCATATCTAAACATTTTCTCCTATAAAACAGGATTTTACAAAAAGAAAAAAAAGCTGTAGAGTGAAGTTTGGTTTGTTTGGTCTTCCAGATATTGATACAGAAGCCAGCGTTGGTCAATCGAATGTTAATTTTTAATTTACAAATGTTAAATAGCATTAATATACAAAATCATATAAAAAATTCAAAAGTTAAGAATTAAACGTAATCAGAAATTAAATATTATGTGTGAATCCAATGTCCGAACAAATGAGAAAACCTTGGTATGATAAGCTTTGTTAACCCCTATCTCAAGTTAGAGTAAACTTTCTAGAAATATTTTATTCCTAAGTGTTGATATGCTTAACGCTTACATAAAATATGGCAGATTTATATGATTCTATCGCCATTGAGCATTTTGAGTTGAATGAAACAGATGCTTGGGAGTGAAATATTCAGTCAGCCTTAACAGAAGAAGTCTTGTTAAGGCAACGTTCGTAGATGTTGGGAATGATCGGATAACAGCGTAGGAATATTCTACAATATCTTATGCTAATAGGATTAACATCATAAATACGGAATATTGAAAAATCTTTTGAATTTATTAATTATATAAATCGAAAAATGAAATGATGGATTGATTCATATCATTTGACTCTAAATCAACAATTTTAAGAAAACTAAAAGACAAATTATGGTTGTAATTGTTTTACCTACAATGACTCTATAAAATTAATCGACAAAAATTGCAGCAGCTACACTTATAAAGATTCATTAATAACTCGCGTATCTTGTCAGAAAAAAGGATTGCAACCAAAATTGCTTCGATATACTTTCCAAACAAAATTGTAAACATGTTTGTTTCGAAATTCCCTCAGGATGAGAATCTATTTCAGATTTTTATCCCAAATAATAGCCAATTGCTCTCTAGCTACACATATACTCATAAGCTTGATTATCTATGCTAGACCAAGTGATATTAGAATATCACAAATTATTCGAAGCATGTCGTAAGAATTCTGCGAATTTCCGTTCCAGCTACAAACAGTTATCGAAACATAAGAGAGAGAAAATAGAAGAGAAAAATCCGTTTTTTTTTTTTTTTTTTGAAATATTCGACATAAATTTTGCAGAATATAAGCATTTTAAAATTTGGTGAAATCATTCAGTGAAATTCATAGACCTTCAAAGATACTCTTCTTTTGAAATAGTAAAAATAAAAAAAAACTTTAATTATGTACTGTTTATGCTACTCGGTATGTAAACAACATTTATGAATTAATTTTGACTCCATAAACAGTTTACACTTTTTCCTTCATTTAGCGAAAGTTCAAGTTTTCTATTCCAGATTCTTTTCTAAAATCTTATGATTAATATTTAAATCAAATGTTTTCTTTTTCTTATACATTAATATTTCCCACATATAATTTAATCAATGCAAGCAATTTAACATAAAAGTTATTTATTTTTGTTAAGAAACTGCTATGTTTGGGGGCTTTTTTCTTAATCAATGAAATAACGCATGATAAACGTCTTATCCTTTTATTTCATATGTTAACTTTTTCCTAGCATTTTTAATTATATATAATTATATTTGTTAAAATAATAAAAAAGCGTCATTATCATCATGAATATTGCTACGAAGATGTAAAGAATGACGCCCTTAGTTTAAATAAACAATTAGATTTATTAGAACGAAGTAACTCACAAGAGCACGATATTGAGAACTTACCCATCACTTAAGAAACTCAGATTTTATACCTACAGAATGTTCGAGAACAATCCAATTTAAATACATAAGAAAGAACTAAAACATCTAGATCTTAAATAAACAATTGATAGCATTTAAAATAAAAGAATTCCAATTTTTGGATTAAACACCTTGGTTAGGATTCGAACTACGGATTAACCAACCGTCACGCAGCCGACTGAGCCATGGCGATTGCGAGTTATTCTGGTTTATACGGCACTATTTTTTACAATCTTCCAATACTGAAAGTTCAAAATCTATAAGAAAACACAAATTGTATTAGAGCAAGCATCCAAACCCAGGGGTTTCCCACGTGGTGTGGGAATCCCGGGTTCAAATCCTGGTTCGGACATGGTTGTTCTTCCCCCTGTGAGGTGCATGAAAATGCCCCGCCCTGTAAAAAGGGATTGTGCAAGTGATGTGTGTCATCTTCATATGAACTAGAAGTAAGACTTTTGCAATGGAGACTTTTACTCTCCATTGCTACTGCGTCCACCCTTTCTGTTGTAATGTGGACACCACGGCATCATCAATTGTTTTACAATTTTTTATAAATATATCTCAAAAATGATCAGTCCATTATCTATAAAATGACTGCTTCAGGTACAGATTTCATTATTAGTGCTATTAAATTGTTCAGTTACTTCAATTTAACAAACCATGCGATATAAAAAAGAAAAAAAAACGGACTAACATTATTGATTTTATCTTCAAAGCAAATTGCATACCTAAGTTTTAAAAAATAAAATTATTTTTAAAATTCACTGTGGGAAAAAATTCTTATGTCGCTTTTTTTTAAACAATGATTCTTTTATGCTAGCTATTTTTTATTGAAGTTGTTTGTTGATTGCAGATCAGCTTAGCGTTTTCAATAACATGAAATAAGAAAAATAAATTTAAAAACATTTCGCTCTTCTTTCCCCACACAAAGGCATCATTTACAGAACAAGTCTCAAGTTACACATAAACTACTCATTTCTACGATTTATTGTTTTGAATTGAGAAACAATGAATCCAATGTTGATAGCCCAAACCGTAACCACGTGGCAACGTCACGTCTACCTTAGCCGCTCGGGGCGCCACCGTCGACTCTTCCTTCCGGGGGAAACAGGGAAATGAACGCACAATTCGTGACCGACGCAGAAAACTGCGTGAGCGCACGCGAAGGGGACGGATGCCACATTTATTTTAATCGTTCCCAATGACATTTTTATGTGGAGAAAGCTAAAAAAAAAAAAAAACAATTTTCAGATATTTTTTTTTCTCCACGTGCATTTGCCACCGCGTCTTTGACGACGGAGGGATGTGTTTAATTTCCACGCGTTTTTTAACTGTCGGATAAATATTAAGGACTTGGGCTGCTAATCATTTCGCACCAAATGCGATTTTGATGCATTTCGGAAATGTTTTCGGCCACGTCTGGCTTCTGATTTTGACAAGTGATTGTGTTCTTGGATACATCACGTACGTTTTTTAACATCTGTGGCAGTAATTTATAACAGCATTCGCTATTTTAAGAGTGGGAAAAATTGACGAATTTGAAACGTAGCATAGATGCAAAGAATGAAAAGGATCAAGCCATTCTATCACTTCCTTAAAAGCATAAAAATATTAAAAATAGTTTCCTTTATTTTCCTGGAAATATGAATCATAATCCCAACTTTGATGCGAGTATAAAATATCTTGAATATATGTTCAAATATCTTGATATAATCGTAGAAATTTTGGTTTCAGAAAGCAAATGAAATTCTCCCCTAATCCTATTCAATTTTTTATATATCAATCAATAAATTATTTTACAAAAGATAATCTAATTCCTCCATCCCCATCCCCCACAAAAGTCAATTTGGGGAAAATTGACCTTGGGAAATTAATTTTCCAATTTATATTAAGTAAAGCACTTGATTTTCTAATATTTCTTCTATCTAAATCTAAATGGCGGATCCTGGACTAGGGACAGTGCGTCTTCCCTATGATCTGGGCGTCCTGGGTTCGATTCATGGTTTGGTCATGGTTGTTATTTACCCTGCGTTCTATCAACAAGGTATGGGAAAGACCCTCCCCCCCCGCTTGTAAGAAGGGATGCAAGAGAATGTGAGTGTCGTCTTCAAATGCGCTAGAAGTCAGAATTCGGCCTTTGGGTACTCAGAAGCCTTTTTCCTCAGAAACTACTGCACAAACTCTGCTTAAAACGCTAACATAGTCAATGGGCTTATTTAAAATATGTATTTAGCAACAACAAGAATCTAAAAAAATAATTACAATGGCAAAATTCTTGCTCATTCGCTTTTTTTCTTTTAAAGATTATTTAATGTTTCCTTTTTTAACTCTAAACATTATTAATTTATACAAATATTTTTGGAGCAGTGACCAGTTCCTCCTCCGTATCTCTCCTCGAGCAGCGTTCAGAATTGCAAACTGTACCGAAGGTCTGAAGATCCTAGATTTCTGTTTTGAAAATCTGCCCGCTGTAAAATATATAGGTAGAATCATATTTTAGTTATAACTAAAAAAATTACGTAATTATTACAATTGTTTGAACAGTTTTGAAGTAAATTGTAGATTTTAAATATTATAAGGGAACTTAGTAAAAATCAACCCAAAGCAAAAACATTAAAATATCTAAACAGTTAGCATTTTGATTTTTTATTTTCTATGTATAAACTCCTTGTGGGCTAGTAAGTATAAAACAAGGTTTACAGACCTAGAACTCATTTCAAATATAAAAGACACAGACACAAATGCAAGAAAATACACAAACGCGAACAAAAAAATGGATAAAATAAAATAAAATAAAATAAAATTGGACAAGCCTGATCAAATGAAAATAAGCAATTCAAAATGCAAACCCAAAAAGTATAAAAGTATATATGCAAATATATGTAGGCAAGCGCATAGAATTAAAGTATAAATAATAAAGGGGAAAATATTATTTATTAGGTACAAAAAAAGTGAGAAAGGATTGTTCTGTATAAAGGATGATAGAAAAAGAGACCAGCTTATAGTGACATTTAGAAGGCAATTCCTAAGTTTACTTGAAACATTATGTATACAATGGCATTTTTTTTATTAAAAAATGAGTTATATGATAATAACAAACGGCTTCGAATCTAGAAGAATTTTTTAAATAAATAAGCTCCTCATTTCTTTTACTTTGAATATTTCAGTTAACACAATTTCGTAAAAAAAGAGAATATAAAAAGAATTTCGATACACCATTTTCGTTTAAGCTCCAAACTGCAATTAATATCCAATATACAAGTCTCAGAACAGATGGCAAGCATGTTGCGTGGAAAAGATTAAGCACCATTCATTTCATCAGTGTTATTAATATTTATTACGAATCCTACTCCACATAAGTCATTTCAAAATTTATTGGCTGGACGAAAGCGATGAGTGATTATTGTTCGTCAATAAGCATTAAGAAATTCCTCACGTAGGGTGGCAACAAACTTCAACTAAGGACCTGAAGGGACTGTGGTTATTGGGACACAAACAAAATCTTTTTGTGACATCTGATAAATGAATGGCTTGATATATGTTAAACCTTTTAAGGGAGCTTGTTAAAAAACATTTATCCAAATATTATCTTTTCTGAAATCATCAACTATTTGGACATCTAGAGAAAAACGTCTGTTAAACATTTAAAGTCGTTTTGTTGATTATCAAAAATGCTTGAAAACATGTAGAAACATGAAAGATGAAACGTGAGCGAAACACAATGTTTTCATAATTACTTAAAAGGATTATTTACTGAGATTTTCCAGGAGTTAAAACAGAAATCTTACATTCCCTAAAATGTCTTTTATCCAAAAACATAGATTAAGATAATTAAAATAATTTATATTTTATCCAAAATATCTTGTTTATATATACAAAAGAAATATATTAAAATGTTATTTAAATAGCTAGCAAAATAAAATATCGCAATGGGTCTTAAATAATTTATTTTACCTTATTTAGTAACGATCCAAATGCTAAAATTCTGAAACTCAATTTTCATAAATAGATAAAAATAGAAAAAGTAGAACTTATCAAATAGAATTTATCACGGATAAACAAATCCTATCATCAATGTATAAGTTTTGGTAACAAATAAATAATAAAAAGTTGATTGTCATAAAATGCTTGCAAACGCGTAAAAACATGAAAGATGCATCAAAAAACATTATGTTTCGATAATTACTTAAAAGAATTATTTCCTTGCTTACAGAAATTTCCCACCAATCTAATGTAAAAACTTTAATTCACTGAAATGTTTTTACCCAAAAGAATAGATTAGGATTTTTAAATAGTTTGTATTTTATTCCCAATGTCTTGCTCATAACACAAAAGAAAACTGTTAAGGTGTGATTGCAAACAACTTATAAAATGAAATAGTACGATGAGTATTTAAAACATTATTTAATACTAAGTAAGGATCCAGTTGTTACATTTTGAAGCTTAGCTGTCATTAAGTAGACGAAAACAGATTGCCCAAAACAATAAAATAAAAACTGTTTGTTTATCTGTGTTTAACAATTCTTTGCGCATCTTATAATTGGCAAAGAATAAATTGTTTAAAAAGCTGTTAAAATTTTTATTTAAAATGGGAAAAGTAATCTAAATAGGATTTGAATGAACGCTTTTTACGTAAACGAAAATGTATTGTCTTTTTACTTTATTTACTTCATTACATTTTTTAAATTTTAATTTAAAGCTGTTATAAATCAGCTGATGTAGTGTAAATCAGGGCGATCATTAGAAAGGTATAAAAATTATTATGCTACCTTCATTTTATTAGACAAAAGAAGAAAAAAACGAATTATCTTATTGTTGTTGTCGTTTTCTAATCTAAATAATAAATAATTCAAATGAGTCCAAAAGTCTTTAGGACAAGCTCAGCGAACCTCTGAGCTTGAATTCATCAATTCTCTTGCAATTTTCATTTATTGGCTTGAAAAGCATTTCAACTAATTCCTCAGATTTTTAAAATTTTGGGATTAGCAATTGATGGTTTAAGTTAATTCATTCTAGTTCTTCAAATTCTGTGGATGTAGATAGAATTTATCATCCTTATTATTCAAAATTTTTAACTTTCGTACAAATGAACAACAAAACTTATAAAAGTGATTATTAAACTGTTACTCTTATAAAGATGAATGCATTATATGTATTATTTGTATAAAATTTTAATTTCTAAAGTTATTTTCTGAACAATTTTTGGGAGATAATATTCATTCATAAACATCTTAAATTAAATGTAAATTTCATTTTTTATCTAATCTTCCATTTGAAGTAAAAAGAGGGATTTTTGGAAGATTTTCTAATGCTCTATCATTTCTTTCTGTGCTAGCACAGACAAAGCTCTCTGTGCTTCAATTCGAAATGTATTTATAAAAGAATCGATACCTGAATTATTATTTTGCATTCATGAACGAACCTTCTTACCATTACAGCAAAAATATAAGACTTTCGTAGAAAAAGTAATGTAGAAAAATTTTTTAGATATTTTTGTCAAATAAGAATTTGAGATTACATATTTATATTGATTATCTTTTTTTACTTTCAAAGATGTGAAATAACAAAAAATTATCAATACAAATTAGTTCTTCAGCTTCATAGATAAAAAAGACAATATTGTTGGATCCTCACTTATAATTTTGGGTTTTATCTACCAACATATACCACATAAGGTATCTTTATGACTTAATTTTCATAAGAACTTCAAAAATTTGTTTGATATTCATTACAGTTTTCATATTGTTCAAAGCTATATTTGCGGATGCACTAGTAAGTGAATTCATGAAAGTAAGAATAAGAATGATTTTGTCTTAAATAAACTACTTTTACATATAGCTCTGTGTTACACAAAAAGCTTCAATGCGTTATTTTTTAATTTATTATTTTCTAAAAATATCGTTTGCATAATAATGAGGGAGTTTTCAGTTGTCTTCTTCTATTCATGATTATAGATTATTGCACCAATTTTTATTGGTTTAACTGAGAAAAATATTTTGAAAAAAGTGAAAAGTTATAAGTTCTGAAATATTAAATTAAAATAATTAATCTTATATCTATGAATTATTCCCCCAACAATCAATAAAGAATACTCGAAAGTTTCTAAAAGTTTACAAAAACTAAATCTTATTTATCTTATGTCAACAGAAATACTTCATTCATTCCTTTTCGTTATATAGATAATTGATCCCCATGATACATCATATAGATAAAATTCATATTCATGATTCCTGAAATAGTACGACATGATAGCAATATTATCTTAATTGTCCTGCACTTTCAGATCGTTGTTTTTATGAAACTTTCTAACTAAAACTAGTTCCACGACATCATAATGTTGTGAAAAATCTAAAAGTATGTTTTATCCTTTTTCTAAATTACGCAATATTGTAACTCATTTTTTACTGCAACTTTTGTTGTTTAATCTGAAATATTGTTAACTGTATAAAAGCCTTTTAAATGCCTGTATAAATGCCCTGTAAAAAACTGCATAAATGCCCTTTTATATGGACATATTTTCTGGTATATAAAAAAAAGAACTTTTCAATTTCTTAAATCAATCTTTTAAATTCCATTCAAATTATTCAATTGAAACAATGAGGTACCTGAAATTTTAAATTAAAAAATGTGACGTAAAATCAACATCGTTCATATGTAATGACTTTTTAATCACAATGGATTTGTGGATTTTTTTGGTGCAAGAGCCAATTTTGGCCATACTGCGCTTAATCACAAAGTAACAACGCACATATAAACTTCTTTAACAAGCATCAACATCTGATGAACGGAAATCTGAAACGCATCCAACTCATAAGTTTTTTTCAAAACAAAACATAGAATTTGCTTTATTTTTTGATAACTAATTTCAAAGGCAACAAAAATTCATGATAAATATTTGAATGAACTATGATACCAAAATAATTTTTAATCAAAGAGCATTTGATCATCTTTTAAATTTATGTTTCAACATTCTTTTGAAGGTTTATTTGGATTTGGTAGAATAGTATATAACTTAAAACAATAGCAAACAACTTTTTGGTAAATAATAATCTAGTTCACAACTGATAATCGTGAGAAAATTATAACGCAAATATGAAAAAAAAAACCACGATTTTAATTCTACAAAAAAGTTACGTTTTACTTTAGCAATGCATAATAATCATAACTTGCCATGTTCTTTCTCTTGTAAGGTCTGTATGATGCAGCGTGCTCATTAAATGCGAAAAACAACAATCGACTCAAAAAAACTTGCATTGAAAAAAATGATAAATAAAATGCGTTATTGTATGAGTAAAACTGACAAGCTGACTTATTTTATTCTTCTTCTTTGATTTTCCTGATATCAAATCATTATGTTTTCTTTGCCAACAAGTTTTTTTTTTTGTTATATTTTATATCCAGGCCGAGCGTGATTCGTTGCACGATTTACTTCCTTTTGAATGAATTTAGATAATAAATACTAGAAAGCTTCTGAATGTTGGAAGCATGTAATGGAAAAAAAAAAGTCAATGCTGATTTATATCACAAGTAATTAGTTCATCAAAAAGAACGCTCCCTGCTTTTTAGGCTTGTAATTCGGCGTGAAAACCGTATGTTGCTAGTTCGCTGAATTATTTCACTAATCTTCTTATAGCAAATCGTTATAAATCGGAAAGTTCCCATCCCAACTTTAAATCAATTATGGTTGCAACTGGTAGGATTTCACCCTCTGAAAAATGTGGAAATGTTAGCTTTGGTATTAATCTATTTAATTTAAGATCTGAGAAATAAAATTAAAAAAAAATTCCGACTGATTTTCTTTTTGACTTTCTAAAAACTCACATTACAGATTCGTTTGAATCGTCTTTAGTACAATTGTTTGTTCATAATATATTATAATTAAAATTCATTTATTAGCATGCTTGAGATATTATTTTTATATTAAACTATAACGATAATTAATAATTACCGCTATTATATAATTATATGTTATAATTATATAATGGTTGGTTTATAATTATATGTTAATGTAATTAACATAATTATATCTTAATTATATATTAATAATAATTATATGTTATAATTATATATTATATGTTGAAAGATAATTATATGTTATTCAATACATATCTATCTATTTATCTATCGATCTATAGTGTTTTATGATCACCATGGGCTGTTTTATCATTCTCTTTTGTTAAGAAGATTAGATCCAACTTATTTTGTATAAATATGGTTATATTTAGATAAACTTTTAAATGCTTTAAAATTTGGCTGCAGGGATTTTTTAAAACCCACATGGTCAAATAATTTCCCCAACTGTTGCCACACTGATTATCGTATACTGATTTTCCACCCAGATTTTCCTTTTAGTAATCGAAAAATCTGGAGATGAGATGCAGGCATATATATTATCATTGATCGTGATTCAAAATTATAGGTCCATTTCCAAACATATATTGTGTTTCTTCCAAATGAAAGTTATGTGTAATTAAACAAAACCAAGCTTGTTGTTACCAAGCACTAGGAACAGCAAAACATTTATAACTTTTAAGCCATAAAACTACAAACGTCCCTACTACTTTTAAAATCATTTTAGAATATTTAATATTTCTGTATTTAGAGCTATTTTACGCAAACAAAATTTTTTTATTTATGCCTCATATTCTTAACATAATCCAAATATGAGTTATATGAAGGAATGAATTTTATAATTGCAGTTGTGGTACTTATAAACGTACCAAACAACAATTATTATTACTAGGCAATCAGAAATAAATCTTATGAAAGATTTACAATTAAAAAAACGGTCTTTTTATGAAGAATACTGGAGGATATAAGTGGGGAAGATAAGAAAGAGATTATCGGATAAAGTATTCTGAAAAAGTCTACAACGAATGTTACTGTGGTTATTGAAGGCATTTTGTAAGATGATTGAGATAAAATATCTTCATTCTTGTGTTATCTTCATAATATTTGTTATATATCTTTATTTTTGGCCTTTTTTCCCAGGGTTCCAAGTTTGCTAAATTGTAATTGACAAAATTCAAGATTTTTTTTACTGTGTAGATATTAATGTAGTAATTTAGCTAACTTTTCTGTCTAAAAACTCAACGATCCTGAGATAATAAACTGAGTCAGCGGAGATAAATCCTTTAAATTATATTTTGAAAGAGACGATAAGAATGTATTACCAAACAAAACGGTAGAGGTTAAAAGATAAGAAATGTTTTGATGCTCTACGATTTTGAAATGTTTTTGATGCTAAACGATACCTACCAATATTTTACATTTATCTTGTGAAACCAATGCCAAAAATGATTAGATTTGAAGACTATAGAAATTATATGTATGACAGTAAATAGATAGAATGGACAAAAACCATCTTTCAGTAATTCAAATTATTGATTTTTCATCTTATAAATATAAAAAATTAAAATTAGAAGTAAATCTCTTAGATATAAAAAACGGTAAAATTAAAAATAAATCTTTTAAAAGTAAAAAATAAAATGTTTCTTTAAGCAACAAATTATTAATGTAATCAAGGATAAAGATAACTTAAGTGCGCTTGATATATCTAATCTGAATTTTATTCTTTTGATACGCTTCAAAAGTGCATATACACACAGTAAGACATTTCAACAGTAAGCAATATATATTTCACTCAGATTAAAAGAAAAATGCATTAAATATCTTATATAATTTAATGTATATGCATTTTTTGTAAAAGATAAAAACTCTGTACATATATATAATTATTAAAATTAATTATTAATTATTAATAATTAAAACCAATTTCCAGAATCATCAAAAATTGAACCGAAACTAATTATGTTGGAAATCGAAATTAAAATTTAATTCGAAATAAAAGCTAAATGAAATAAAACATATTTTATATATATTTCTATATAGAAATAGAATCCGGCCTGCAGACTTTTTTAAGGGTCAGTCTCAGGCAAGGATTCAAAATAAGACATTTTTTCTGTGAGGAATCGGACAGAGTCCTATAGTATAGACCCCTCGTGACCATAAAAACCGATTTATGAATTAATAATGAAAATAATTTTAACAAATCATTTTGTGTGATAATATTTTGGACATTAGCAACGAAAAACTAAAGCTGCCTGAAGTTATCTATACTTATAATAAAGCTCAATGTGTGTGTGTGTGTGTGTGTGTGTGTGTGTGTGTGTGTGTGTGTGTGTGTTGGCGCTCTACAGGCCAGACCGTTGGACCTACAGCTACCAAATTTGGTACATGTATACCTTGGAGGTCGGGAATGTGCACCTCGGAGCCCTTTTTTCGAATTTTTAATTAGAATTTGAATTAATTAAAATTTAAGCAAAATTTCAACGTTTTTCCGTTATAACTTCCGAAAATATTATTGCACAAACATGATTTTTATATCAATTTAAAGATTAAAAAATTAGCTTTCTAATGGTATCAGTTTTTTAAATTTATAACGTAAGCTTCTATTTTTAACGAATTTTTAAAGAAATATTTTAACCATGTTTTTATCACGTGACGGGATAAATAAAAGAATGCCGGAAGTTCGAATAAAAAAACTATCATCGCAAAATAAATCTAAAGAAATGCAACTTTTAACACGTGACTGGATAAAATAAAATAAATATAAAATGTGATATTTTCTAAAAAAATAAATGCAAAGCAAAGGATTGTATGATCGTTTGCAATATCTAAATAATTACTTCAATAAATCTTCTTTACGGTAAACCTGATCGAATTTAGACAGGATATGCATTGGAATCTGACTTAATGGGATATTTTTATTATCGTTTGCAATATCTGTATCATTAATTCAATATATTTTTTTTCATTATAAAATGTGATAGTTTCTAAAAAAATTAATTCAAAGCTAAGGTTTCTATAAAATCTGCAAGAGCACGTCAAATTGAAAAAATTAGTTTTTTCCACCGTGTTGCCATCATTTTGACGGAAGTTCAAATAAAAAAAATAAAAAAACTATCATCACAAATTAAATCGGAAGAAATGCAACTCTTAGCACGTGACTAGATAAAATAAAATAAATATAATATGTGATATTTCTTTAAAAAATGCAAGGCAAAGGATTCTATGATCGTTTGCAATATTTAAATCATTAATTGAATAAATTATCTTTATTTATACAGGATTGAATTTATACAGGATATGCATTCAAATTCCTTTCCAATGGCCAATTTGTAAAATATTATTAATAGGCATACATATTGTTTAATACTATTAATTTGATCTAAATGAAGTAAATAATTACATTTTATGAAGTTTGAGTCAAACAATGCATTTATGAATAATGATTTTTAGATTTCTTCATACTTTGCTTTGTCACCCATATTTTACAAAATATTTTTATTAATATTTTAAATAAAAGTTGCTACATCAATCAGTCTACTAAATCAATCATTAAAATTTACTGATTTTTAAAATTAAAGAATATTATTAGGAAAACGCTTTCTTTTAGAACTTTCCGTCCATCATCTCAAAGAAAATATTAATTTCAGGCCAATCAGTGCCCGGAGTTACTTCAAGGTTAATGAATATGTGATTTAATTGAAAATGTTAGAACCCATTACTCATGGCGAACCAGCTGGTCGCCAAAGGCGGCTAGTGCAGAATAAAAAAGTTTTATTTCCTTTAAAGGATAATACAATTGTTTTAGTAGCATTTGGTTATTCAGTAACTTTAAAGAAAAGAATTTGCTACTATAATTACTGCAGTAAAAATTTAAATAAAACAGACTATGATGGTTACAAAGAAATTTATAGAGATTATGTAAATTCTGACAAAGGGCATTTAATAACAGGGGATTTAAAAATTATAGATTACGGCTCTTTATAAATCTTATTTTAAAGGGGAACTAAATTTAGACTGAGAGAAAACTTAATCAGCAAAAAAATCTTTATATCTATCGGGAAAGATCTGGATATTTTTGTTTCTAAATTATCGAGGAAATATCATTGGCCTCCAGGAGGTTTCAGAGGATGGAAAATGAGGATTTTAGAAGAAATTAAAGCAAAGAATAATGCGGGTAACGTCAGAACTAAAGTACGGGAAATTTATTTTAACAAATCATTACAAGAAGAAATTAAAAATTTAAAAGAGAGACTTATTATTACAATAATAGATAAACCGACAAATAATTCCTGTCTAATTTGTAAATATTATTACAAAGAAATATTTATAAAAATATATAACTATAATTTGAGTCTCAATTTAGTTAATACCGGTAAAAAGGAAATGGTTAAAGGATGTTAGCTTTCACTAAAAAATAGAATTAAAACTTACCCTTTAATGTATTCTTATTTGTTTCCAACAGTAAAATTTCATTTAAAAAAACCAATCAAATTTAGATTCGTAACCTGTAGCACAGGCAGTTACAATTACTACACGGGGACACATTTCTTAGAAAACCTGAAAATTATATTATAAAAATAAGGATGAGGATAACTTTAATATTAATAATAACAAAAATGTTTTAGAATTTCTAAAAGGCAATAAAATTTCTAAAATTAATACTTATGACTTTGAAAATTTATACACCAACCTGCCCCACGAAAAATTAATAATTGTTTGTACTCTTATATATGATGAATATTTAAATGAAGGTATCATTAATAAAAAAATAACTGGTTGGTTTTATGCAATTTGGATATTAACGAAAACTATGTTTTCAATGTTAATTTTTATAAGCAAGTTAAGCCTTAGCCTTAAAATAAAATAAACGTTTACGACGTCTCTTACATCTCCTCAATTCAATAAAAGCAAATCCCGAAAATTTCATTAGTGTTTCAATTGAGTAAAAAATAACAAAGAACCCCCCCCCCCCCCAAAACCATAAAACAAGATCCAAAAAAGCATCATAAATTACTCTCCACAAAAATATCCATGATGATAGGACTCTCGCTTGCAATACCATAAAAATTACATGCCATGGATTTATTCATTTTTTTCTCTCTTTTGGGTGGTTTTTTTTTTCTTTTCTTTTTGCCCTCTAAATAACCGGATGCACGGTCTACCTCTAGACCCATAACTTAACAGGAACCGCATTAGACCAAGTTCCGAAGGGAAATTGAACTTCCTTCCCTCGTCCCCCGAGATAGGTACTATGTCATACTTTTTTAAGATTATATATTTATTTTCATAACATTACTGTTGAAGGGTTTTTGAGATAAACTTCTTGTTCTAATCATCATTTCAGTCTAATTTTATCAATTGCACGAAGACTTGTGGGTTTGGAATGTCCCCTATCAAATTGGAAATTTGCTGCTAGAGACAAATTGTATATAAGAATATTTTTTATACTTACTTTTTGGAGAAAATTTGGATATTTTGATGAGATCTTTTTCAAATATGAGAGAGAGTAGAAAAAACTCTTTGAGGGAAATATTCCTTTTATGTTAAAATTCATATGCGTGCATGAAAATAAGTAAAGGAATTCTCTAGAATCCTTTTTCCTTTATTTATAAAAATGACATCTTTTCTATCTCACTATAACCTCCTTTGACATTCACACTTTTTTCCAATGCATTGAAAATGTTCTTTATTTCTAAATGATACACAAAAATACTAGCAATAATTTCTTCTGATAAAACTGTTTCATTCCTGATACGTTTATGAAAGGTATAAACAAATTGACTGACGATTAGACTATCTAAAATTTATTTTTCCAATGTAACCTTCTTTGATATCCAAACTTTCTCCAATGCTTTACAAATTTGTTTTATTTCTGAATTAAAAATAAAGAAAAAAAAACTAATTTGCAATAATTTTTCTGATGAAACTCTTTCAATCCTGAAATTAGCAAATAGACCTATATAAACTCAGGTATAAAAAAATAGGTAGACGGTAATAAATTTAAACTGTCGAAATGATATTCAAGTTATAGTAGCATTTGGCTAATTTTTCTTGTATTATCAAAGCGAGGTTTCATATTATTCTGGAAAAGGAGAACATTGCGACTCGTATAGAAGTCTTTTATTTTTTTGAACTGATAAGTTGTTTTAGCTTTTACTAAAAAAATCACAACATTATAAATATGTATACAATGATAATTGTAACCTAATCTAAATCTTGATTAATTTCCTTTTTTTAACATAAATCAGCCTATATTGCTTTTTCCTGAAATGTTTTCTTATTTCCTATTCAGAACTCCTTTTTAATTATTTCTAACATACGTTCCAAAAATTGATGACTTGTGCATTTTCCATACACTAAGCGAAAGTTTAAAAATCAATATCTACATATTTTTCAGATACTGAAAATTCCCAGTCCTAAGCCTGCAGTAATTAAAGAACTTGCTATCATAATATATTACAATCACTGAATGAAAAAATTTCAGTCACTTTTTTCTTATGTCACTGGCACGTAAACACTTTTTCATTGCTTCTGTTAATCGTCGATTTTCCTTTGTTGAAAATGTGCCTCCCGAAATAATTTGAACTTTATCCAAAAAATTTCTTTCTTTTTTCCATGCATCTGCAAAATTATGTTTGCATAAATATTTTTCAATTACATTTTTTTCCAAATGACAATGATGACAAATTTTCATTTTCATCATGAACATTTTAAAAAACTTTGAACCATTTGAAAAGTTGAAATATCAACATGGTATCCTTTTCAATTTCATATTTAATCTGTGTCAAATTTCAGCATATTTTCAGTTCGTATTCCTTAAAAATTTAACAAGTATTCTTTCTGCAAATGAACTACAAATAATTTTGTACTTGTATATAAATCAATGAATGTATGAAAAATAAAATTATTATTTACATTTTAAACAGAAAATAATGGTTAATATAACATTATTAAAAACGTCTATCTCTATTGAAAGGTTTTGTTTATGATTGATATCCTCTCATAATATATTTGCAGTAATGAAAGTGATATATTTTATATCAGTTACTGATGTGATTTTGATATGACATATTAATGGATCTTTTTATGCTACGAACAACACAAATATATGTCACATTTTTCCGAATATCACATGCACTTATCTGAAAGTTAAATTTTCACCAATGACATTTTTTTAAGTACAGTTAATAATTTCCTATTTAGCACGTAGCAGAATTTTTTCATGAAATGATATATTTCAACTAACTTTCATGTTCTTAATTTATTTAAATGTAATTAGATGTTTCAGCAGCGTAATTATACGATTAGTGTATAATTAAATGATATATATTACCCAGTCTTGCATACATGCTTCCTGCTTAAAGGTCAGTCATACGAAAACAAACCTTGACTGATTAATTATTATACAAATTTTTTTTTGATGACGATTGTACAATGAAGAATGAGTAAATTACTACTTTACTACTACTCTACCACTTTTTTTACATAATTTTAATCATAATAGTAATTTTTTCAGCTCTTGTGATTAAAATTTATATTTTGCAGTTTTTATAATTTTATCAATGACTATTTATAGATATGTAAAAAACATTTCGTTGAGTACTTTTTTTTGTACTCTTTTACTCTTACCAACTTGCCAAGGATGACAGGTAAGATAATAAGGATTAACTGAGAAACTATGGAAGCCCATAACTTATAAACTATACATAATGAACATTCTGCTCTTATTTTGAGTATACTAATTACAGAATTAATGCAAAACACTTCCTTTGGTATACTATTCAGATTGTCTTTCTATCAGTGTATACAAGGAACATGGAAATAAGGATTAAATAAAAAATCACAGTATATTTTAATTGTTTCATTACGAAGCGTGTGTATTATTATGAATGAACTAAAGGTACACATAGAGAATTTTTCGCGTAGTATTGCAATTGATTATTATATAAATATTGCCTATGAAGTCACATATGACAATTATTACTTAACTTTAAATCTTCCACCAGTGTTGTGCTTAAATATTATATTTCCATCATTGTGTACTAAAAATTTGTAGTCATTTACAAGTATAGCTGTTTCAAATAATCCTATATTATACAAAAAACATTCTTCCAAGCAATTTTTACTTTCTCGTGTACATAGTAGAGAGAAAGCGTCAAAAATTCGGTCTCGAGATTTTGACAAATCTCATTGTTTTAGACCTCAATGAGTTCGAAAAACTCAGTTTTGGAAAATTCCCGCCTGTTTATCTGCCTTTCCGTCTGCTATGATAAAGATAACGCAAAAACATTTTAGTTAGACTAATGAAATTTAATATATAGTTTCTTTACTGGATTCACACATTTGAGTAAAATCTATTCAGAAGAATTCTGTCTATCCGGCTGTCCGTATATAATTTAACACGATCACTACACACTGAAGAAAGTTAGATAGATAAAATTCAGTATACCGAAATAAAAACTCTAGTGAAGAAATTTATTAAATTTTGTGTCAAATTCAACAAGTTGATCATCTCTCGGTCAAAATTTTCAAAACTTTATAAACTCAGTAGCCTAAAATTCAGTGATTTAAAAATATCAAAACAGGTTTGGAATTTTTGTAACTATAAATTTCATTTAGTATCAAATTTTTGTTACACTAGTTTAGAATAACTGTAACTAAAACATAATATCAGTTTCCAACATTAACTTCATGTCGCCGATAAATCGCTAAGAATGGCACAATAGATTTTGTAAAAATTCTAAATTCACGCCAAAGTTAATATTTTGTTACTAATACATGCGAATGTTGCAGAAGGCTTTCTCTGGTACATCAGCTGTATTAGAGTGTATAAGAAAAAGTTTTGAAGAAACCCCTTTACCTAGTTTATAACGAACAAGTATATAGTATATAGTTTTTTTTTTTTTTTTTGCATTCGTTTAGACAGATTTTGGGTTTTATTCTACACTTAGAGAAGTTAAAAAGATTTTATTTCTGAGAATTTGAACTATTTACCAAATTCATAACGCAAGAAATTATGAAAACCACATCAAAATGCGTGAGATACGCCATAACAAAATACTCTTTTCATCTTTCAACAAATTTTTTTCCAATGATCTTAAAGCATTTTCCAACTACAGATTTTAACCTTAAATAATGATAAATAATCACGTCTATGGAACAGCCTTTAATAAGTGGACACATCACAAAGTCAAAATTGAAACATTTTTTACAGCTCAAACCAATCCGAACTTCACGACGCTTTTTATTTCTAACCGAATATATTTCTGTGGTGCACCAAGAATAGAGATTAAATCTCCTAATTCCATCTGTTTCCGTGTCATAAGTGCCCCATAGAAGGCTTAAGCCCAATTGTAGACCACACACGCGCCCCTTTGAAGGCAAACCCAACCATCCGCTCTGTTATTAGCTGTACATCAATCAATGAAAACAGAAACCCAAGATAGTGAAGATCGATTGTTGTTTCTGGTGTAAGTCATAAATTGTCAGTGGAAATAGGGAATGCATGTAATGATATTATTTTTCAATTAGTATTGTATATGTTATTTCTATGAGCGGTTCATGAATTTCATGCAATTGTTTTTGGGAATATTTCACAATTTTATTTACGGTATTTATCTACCGTTATACGATTTTTCCAATTCATTGATCCAGTTAATTTTTAACATCTATTGAATTAAGTTTTGAAGTTCAGATTCATACATAAAATTGCACGATAAACGGTTTTAAATTCCAATAAAAAGTTCTTTGAACATTTTAAAAGAAGCTCCTAATTCGGATTCTCGTGAGAAATAATTGATAAAACTAAAATTCAAAATATATTCTTAATAGGATGAATGCTTCCAGAATTTATCAGAATAATACAATGCTTGAAATATTTTACCCTGAAAACATGATACATTTCAACTTACTAGCGCTGTATTAATGCATACAAATGTAAAAGAATTATGAAAGAAGTCAGGAATATAAAATAACAACAAAAAATGCAACTTTTATTCTTTTTCCAAAGATAAAACTAATACCTATTTCTCAATGAAACCCTAATGCATAAATGACGCGCATTAAAGTTCGAGAATCATGAGCAATTATAATTTCACTCAGCTCTTGTTTTGCAAAGTGGAAAATAATATGCTCGAGTTAAGTTTAATGTCAGTATAATCCGACTGATGAATCTACTTAATTTCCAAGGAATACATCTTTTCACATCTTTCTTCAGGTAGGATTTCGTCATAACATGATATCCTCTAAAAACTGATGTTATGTTCTTTTCGTTACTACACTGTTACAGTTCTATTTTCAATTTTTCTTATTGATAATTCAAATTTGCATATAAAATAGCATACATAATACATAAAAATAGCTCTAATGTATAATATACATAAAGTGACTTTAATATATAATATATATAAAGTGGTTCTAATAAGTTATATACATGAAGCAGTTGTAACACATTATATACATAAAGTAGTTCTAATACATATACATAAATAAGTTCCAATACATAATACCTAAAAGTAACTCCAATACATACTATACACAGCAAGTAATACACAGAAATAGCTCTTTCAAAGGTAAGATATTTTTCTGGAGTCATGCTTATTTCCAATAAGTTCAACAGGAGAAAATTATTGGGTGTTATCAGAGGAGATTTGAGAATTATATCCTGGAAGATATTCTCCATGACATGTTGTCCTTTTATCCTTATTATTACCGATGTTACAATCTCAGTAGGTGTTAAGCTATCGCTAAAAATATACTTGCCTGAAAATTACTAAATATTATTTTCTTAATCTTGTTCTTCTATATCAAGCAATATCAAAGTAAGAAATCTATCATTTTGAAATATGTAACATTGAAGTAAGAGAAAAATAACACTAAAAATGTTACCTGATGAAATAAAATTACAAAAAGGTTAAAATACCGAAAATTAATAAGATACAAATTAAATAAGTTTTCATTTGATCATGCCGAACCTTGTTCTAATCAAAATATTTGGAGCAAACAGTTCAAGCGAAATCGGAGTTAAAAATTATTGGTTTCTTAGCCGAGTTTCTCAGTTAAAATCTATTTTTTTTCAATCAGATACAGAGATTCATAATTTTGACATGTCATCTTATTATGTCTATTAGTTGCTTTCCGTCTTGCTGCGTCGATGGTAACAAAGCTGAATCGACTGTGCCTCGGGATAAGCGAAGGAAAACTACCAGTTTTACCTTTGCTTTTCTATTACGTGACAAGAATAACTCTAGCTATGTTTAAAGATTCGGTTAAAAAAACATATTCAGATCTGAAGAAAAGAAAGAGATTAAATGTTAGGAGGTCCCGATTCAAATATTTCACGGTACAGATTCAAACTGTTGCACCGAACTCGAATAAAGGAAGGGCATAAAATTAACTACTTCATTAAATCATCGTAATAATTTACGCTATCGTAAATGGGCAAAAAATGCTTCATTAGCTTCAGCCAGAATAAACAACAAAGCAGAAAAGGTTCATTATATCTCTATTTTATTTTATTGGCTAGAAAAAAATCATTCATACGATCCTGCAGGGGAGATTTAATAAAGACAGCATTTATTCCGGAGTACGTGACAAATATTTATTGCTATACGTGAATCAACCAAGGAACGAACTTCTATTAAGTGCTTATGCATTGAGAAATATTATTCTTAATAAGTGTTCCTTGTTTTTCTTTCATTTCTTATTGATGTTTTATAATCAAAAGCATTAAATATACAAGATACTCAAAAAGATTAGCAAATTTCAATGGTTAATCAAGCCTACTGAAACGTTTTTACAATTGAAAGTGATGTTGTAGATGTAAAATGGTTATCCCCACAAATTGTCTTTGTCAAAGAAATGTAGTATATCATACATATTGTAAAACGTAGGTTTAATGGAAAACATATTTAATGTAGAAAACTAATAAACAAAGACAAGCTATTATGTAAAATAATCGTAAATGGATCTACTCAAATTGTTCTGCTGTTAATGCTAGCATGATGGTAATAGTATTAATAGCAAAAATACAAATTTTTTCAAAATAGATAAGTCAAGAAAATCATAGTGCATACCTTTACTAATTAACATGATTGTTCAAAATACTTGCAATTTAAAAATATGCAAACTTTACAAGTTGTTATTCATGTAACTATCTTATTAATATTATGTAAAATGTTATTCGGATAATACTGTTCTGTATATTTCATTTAGTGCATAAAATTCGCCTGTTTAATTCATTGATAAAGGGCCATTTGAAGCTGTAGCCCTTTACATTTTCTATCCTATATTCCTTTGGAAAGAAGATATAGGCTCTCTCTTGCACTATCCATAACAATTTCCATAGCATATCTTGCAGTGGTTTCTGTATTATTGTTTTATCCTTAAAATTTATAAACAATCAGTTTGGACACAATATATATTAAGCACATATATGGGGACGTTCCTTATCAGCAGAAAGGATTAATTTAATTTTTTATTAATACATCCTGATAGTTTGCCTGACAGATTATATCAGTTAAATATTTTCCGCAATAAAAGAAATTTTCAGTATTCATTAAATAATTTTAAAATACAAGTTAATTTATATCAATTATATTTGAATTATAGCAATAAAACAAGTAGTATCAATCGCGAATAAGTATGAAATACGTGTTAATAGGAACAATTTTCATTAATTTTTGCAACTTTGAAATGTGTGAAATATAATTTTGTTGTTATAAAACTAAAATTAAAGTTCTTTTATTTTTTTGAAAAAAAAAGAACTTTATAACTATACTGATTATTACTGAAAGTCATTAATTATGGATTTTAATATATTAAAGGTCAATTAGGTTCAATGTTAGCAAGAAAATAAGAAATAAGTTGTTTGATTTCATCAAGTGGTATATAAATAAAATCTAAAAGAGTAAGAAATTTCTTTTGAACAATAGATTGATCACTTTGTAAGATGAGTGTGTTGCTAAAATATTCTTTATTTTTAAAAGTCGTTCAATATTGCCCACATCTTGTAAAATTCATTAAAAATCTGTCAGTTAGAACTATCGAAACAGTCATGTGAAAAAATGCGAAAAGCAATTTATCTTAGGAAAATAAGTTGATGTAGAAAATTAAATATTATCTTCCAAAAAATTCTCAAACGTGCTTTCAATATCAATTACAAAATGGCGCAAACGTCTGAAAAGAAGAAAAAATTACAAACAACCGTATCATTCATCCATATAACTCAAAAGAAAGATGAATGACGCGCATTCCACCCACTTCAACACTTTTAACAATTAGCTAATGAGATTCCTGAGAAAAACAGGTAGTGAATGCCAACTGACAGCAGGAAATGAGCGCATAATAACTTTCACTTCACGTGCCACAATTCCCACGATGCATGCATGAGCTTTACCAGAATGCATGCTTTTTGCCATCCTTCCGCAAATCGTGACAACCCACAAAATGCAACTTTCTCTATTCGATACATCACGCTTGGGGTTCAAGTGCCAACTCATAAAGATGCCATTAAACGCGAAGACAAACCAGTAATATACTATCTATCAAACCGTATTTACCGCATGTCACGACATCCAGGCTGGCAAGCCGTCATTTTCGTCCTTGCCATCCTAGCCTCTGCCGCCACAGAAACAATTCAGGTAGCTCTCACATCCCCCGTGATTAACCCTTTCTTTTTTGGCAGGACCCCCTTTTTTTCACACGACTTGGATGGGGTCAGTCTCGTGAGTAGGGGGTCAGGACTCGTTGGGTCATAAAACACCGTCTGCAGCATTATTAGACCTCCTTCGGTGTCCAAACAACAGTAATCTGCAAGTCAACATCATCATTACGTTTCGTCGTCTCGCGGGTTTTCTTTTTTCGGTAAAACCCTTCATTGATTAACGATCGATTTCTTTTTAGGTGGTTTTACAATTAACAAGGCTGCGTCTGACGGAGAGACTATTACATATTCATTAGGAAGTTTCTTTTGTAAATATTTAAAATTGTTTTTGGTGTTGTATTTTACACTTTGGAATCTCAAGGAGTGGTTTAAATTGATTGTCATTCCAGACAAGTAAAACTAGATAAATTTATCACTTTATTCAAGTAATTTTTGTTTTATATTTTATGGTATTTATGTAGAAAATCACCCTTAACATGCAAATTTCCCAATTATATTATCTACTCTTTTTTTGTTTGTTTGTTTGTTTGAAAACATAGGTGATTTTGAAGATATGTAATCCAATTCTGATGACTGGAAAAAATTAAGAGCAAATTGTCAAAAGAGTCGAATTTTGATCAAAACAATTTTTATAAAAAGATTTCATGAGATTGATTAGGTAAGTTAATCAAAATAGGAATATAATGATAAAGATGTACAAAAAACATCATACAAAAACTCCCTTCTTTCATATTAAAATAATTAATGTCTTTATTATGTTTATTGATTCAAAGAAATGGATTTTGGAAATTTGTCTGATAACTTCTAGAAATCTTTCCATTCTCATTTGAAAGTTATGAATAAGCTATGCTTGTTCATAACTTTCAACTTTCAAAATTTGAAACCAACTATGTACCAGTTTCTTTCAAATTTGGAGGATTTAGAAGCTTTGCTAATGAATTCTAAGCAGAACATTAAAAATTGAAATTACATTAATTATTTGAATTATTCTTATTCTTGTGTTTCTCTTTCAGGAATCAAATGCCATTAAACACTTGCTAAAAATTGGATAATTCTTAATTTAAAAAAATATATAAAAAATTTATATAAAATCTTATATTCTTATTAAAAAGACATTTGATACAAGCGTTTCGAATCTAGAAAACCTTTTTCTAAATATTAGGGAGAATACTATGTTTAAACTAGATTGTTTATGATCTTATGGTTATTATTATTACCTGAAAAATTCATTGAAACTTATTTTTAATTACACACAGCGATTGAAATGTTTAAAATCGGAAAAAATTAAAATTTAAGATCTTATTTGAGTGTTAATTAAATAAACTATCTAAATTTCATTAAATAGTTATGCCTAAAAAGTTTAAGAAAAATCTTCTACCCCAGAGGAACGGGTCATTTTTAGAAAAATTAAAAGTATAATTTTATTTATAATCTGCCTTTCCAAATCAAGCGTATAAAAAATTGTAAAATTGTTACTTATCTACAAGTGTACATGTCATACATTTGTATTCTTTATATCCCAAAAAATATAACATTTTTAATTATTTAAGGACTGTTAGTAATTCTAATTGTAAATTAAGAATTATAAAGTTTGTGGTGAAATATACTTTAAATCATTTTTAAATTTATTAAAATGGTGAAAAAATTTTAAGAATGCAAAATTATTAGCAACAGTTTTTTTTTTTTTCATTTGAGAGATTATAAAAGGATTTTGAGCAATAACAAACTCATAATTATTTGAAGAAGATAGTTGGAATTCTGATTTACAATTAAAATTTTGAAAAACTGTTTCTTTGTGACTACCTTTTTTCGAAGTAATAAGTATGTGATATGTCGACCTTATTTTACATCTGCCATAAAATTTCTTTGATTTTCATTTAACAAATTACAATTCAAAATAACGTAAGCATTTTTATTTTAAGCATCTGATAAGCATTTTTATGTGTATGAAAATTCTTCACAAACTCGAAAATTTTTCTGAAATATTTATTAGAAAAGAAGAATGAAATAACAGATATATAATGAAATGCATGTGAGAAAAATGTTATTTAATTGACAAAGAGAATTTAAAACAAATGCTTTTTTAAGTAAAAAAATGCTTTACGCAATTTTTAATTTAAAAAAAAATACTTTTTAAAGTTAAAAAATTGCAGAAATATTGGTCTAATTTTATATTAATCAAAATTTCAAATATACATCATGAACCTATAATATAAAAATCAAATTAAATAAAAACTTTAAAAAGCTTTAATGAAACATATATTCATAACTAATCGGTAAATCGATAAACTTATCGATTTTACCAAATCAATAAATCGAAACAGTTTTGAGCACTAGCTGTAAATAATTTTATTGATAATCGAAATATCATTAAAATCTATGTATAATATAATTTTCAACTTTTTTTCTGCTTATTAAAAATCGCATATTTTTAATCCCTGTATTTTATACATCTCATGAATACTGGGTCATTATGGATGAGAAAAACTCGTTGATTCTTTTATATGTGAATATATATTTTTTTGTTTAGCCGAATTTAAAATTATAAATGTTTCGAAATTGCTTCAAGTTAATTTTTTTTTCTTGGAATAAATAAATCAGGGTAATAATTTATCTTACTTGTCGTAAATTTTATGTATTCAACACCATAGCAGGAAATACAGAAACCAATATTGATGGACAGAATATGTTTGCACTATCTCAGATTAAATCTCCACAAACATAGAAACCTTGCAACCTATTTCACAACACATCTTTTCCAACCTAATGTAAATTCACGACTTTATAATCATATGCTTTCACAGAATTTAATTTAAACGAATAAAAAATGGTACTTCATCAGAAATTTTTTTTCTTCCAAAAACACCAAACCGATCAAACTCCATCAACTTATATGGAAGATATTGCTCTAAACTCAATATGAAATAACACTGATAAATGACGGCCAATCAAATCGTGACTACATCAGTTCACAAAGGTAGACTCTAACGCTCTCTCTTTTGGCTGAATAACAAGGTGCTTACCTGCTTTACATAACTCATAAGCAAATAATGGCTCTTGCCTTTGAATTTAGCAATAACTTTATTATTTTATGACCCGCTAGGTTCTCGACATGTGCGTGCTCAAGAAAAAAATGGGACGATTTATGCCAACTTCTGGAAGTACAGATTCTTTATGATTAAGGGATATTTACCGATGGCATTCAGAAGCAAATATAATCGCTCTTGTAAATGGACCTCATATATATATATATATATATATTCCCTTACTCTTATCAAGCGAACAAAAGAGAAAAGAAAAATCTAATTCGGATCCCAACACGAAGTGTACATTTTAGATTCCCGAGCTAAGACCTACATCACCGAACGAAAGCCTTTTGCATCACGGTAGCACGTCTTACATGGCGAGTTCATCACGATTTCCATTGCTGTGTTGTACCGGCCATTTTTCATTCTGTCCCGCGCGTTTGCTCTCTGCTCCCAAAGAAACCCCTTTTGCGCCTTTTGCTCTCTGTTTCAATTGAAAAAGCGGAGGATTGTTTTCATCCTTCAAAACAAAATTTTGGTAACTGTAAAATAGTGGCAACACAACGATCAGTGCTACCAACGATATTCAAAAACGTGCCATTTAAAACAACTAAAGGACCAAATCTACAAATAGTTAAGGGAATGCCAAAATTTGATTCCCCCGTCTGGATTTAAATGTGCCTCTTAAATGACACCGTTTTGAATTAAAAGTCTGGAATTTATCCAATTTATGCTTATCAGTATGGCGCAGTCTAGCCATGGATGTCAAAAAAAAAAAACTAACCCAGTGCTTATCAGTGTATAATTTATATTAATAAAATATATACAGAAAGAAAAATTTAGGTGATCAGCATTATGAGAGATTATAATATGTTAAAAATCATTTAAAGGGAAAAAAAAACGTATTATTCTTTAACAATTTTTGTAATCCTTAATTCAGAGAAACTTTTATAACACTTTAAGATTTCTTTTTTAAGAATCATGAAGAGCAGAGAAAAGCAGAAATCAGAGAAAATTGAGAATGTGAGAAAATATTTTGAATCTATATAATTACAGAAAGGAATTTGCCAACACAGCGTTTAGTTCTGATATGGTGGAGGAGTAACCTAGAATTTAAAGTTCCAATAAAAAAGAAGTTCGAGTTATTTGGAAATTATTTCTAGAATGTAGATTAATTATAAATAATTACAAAATAGATTAAATATAAATAATTACAAATTGTGAATCAAATAATATACAAAAAAAAAGAAAAATCAAAATCAGAGTATAACAACAAAATAGAAGTAGTAAACAAAATGAAAACTGAAAAGCAAATTGAAGTAATGAAGAAAAGTGCATAAAATGGATAGAGAAAGGAGGGGACATAAAACGTGCGTACGCTGTTGTTCAATTGATGCTGTGGAAATAAAACATAAATCAGTAGTAAAAATTTCAGAAATAAAATGCAAAAAAGAATATGAAAAAAATAATGATGCCAGCGATTTACACATTAATTCATCAACAGGAAATAAATTACAACAGGAATTATAGCAATTTCTTTTAAAATGAACAATCACCTAAATGGAAAAATAATGCCTTCAAACCTAATACTGTTATAGACCAATGAGAGAAAATGGAAGAAGCAATGCAAACTTGAGATACAGTACAAATAATTTAAAAGAGTGGCAAACAAAGTAAATGAAACAGGGGTATATACTGGTGTGAAAAAATGAATAAGTTTAAAGAATATGTATGTAAAAAAGGGAAAAGAATAGTAAGAAGAACATACCTTTTTCCCATGCCAGCGAAATATCGGACGTTTAAAGTGTGTAAAGTTACGAATCTTTGGTGGGTGTTTATAAATGTTGCCAGCTTAGGATTTAAAAAATTATGTGGATGTGATAGGGATACCGATAAAAGAATCATATCTGACATGCAAAAATTTAACATGAAATGAAGTTAAGATACAAAAAAAAATTAAGTTAAAGGTAGCTGAAAAATTCGATTTTTTTCTATTTCAGATCCTTAGATTCTTTTTAAATAAATAATACGTGGAAAAAATTATTATTTGGTATATTTAAAGTTTGGATAATTTTAAGTTTGTTTAATTGCTCTATTTTTAATTAATATAAATGGTCCATTTTACTTTCTAATACGAAGAGTAAGTAATTCATTAAAAGATTTTACAAATCTACATGTTTTAGACTACCCAAGCCCGAAAAACACATTTTTAATATTAATTTGCCCGTTAATGAACACAAGGATTTAAAATCATTTTTGTTTATATAGATGAAATTCGGTGAATGATTTCAACATCACGTTCACAGATTTTTCATCAGTACTTGAACAAATCCATTCATTTTGAGACTATCCGTCTGGCTGTTAGATTATATGCTAACACGACAACAATTAAGTGGAAAGAACTAAATAATTAAATTTGGTTTCCATATTTAATATTTATATCTTAGATTCGAATCAACTTTACAATCAAATCCATCAAGAGTCAGTCATCCGTCTATCAGTCTATATTTTCATAAGAATGTGAACGCTAGAATTCAAAGATTTAAGTGCAGAAAATTTGAAATGTATTCTTGTGTCTACAATTATAATTCTGTGACGTATTTTTATTTTAGTCGTTGGGGAAAAAGGTGCCCATAATATGCATTCGGTTTTCTTGTATGTATTAAATGTATTTTCAAAAATCTCACTCTAGCAAAATCTTTTATAACTGTTCGCTATCTGCATACATTAATAATAAAAGAGTGCTTTTATTAGGGAGTATACCAAGATGTTCCGTGGAAACCATTTTCTTGATCAACTAAAGTCAAAATATGCACAGAACTACAATAAGGATTACAAGAACGGATACCAAATTTCATATATTTAAATAATTCAGTTTTTGAGTTATCACGTTTACATTCTACGAGAAAAAGAAAAATGTTTTACTGAAACAGTTTTATTGCAAAATAATATAAAAATGATGTATCGTGTCATCATGCTATAAACAAAATTAATTTCGAAGATGAGATTGGAAACTTGATTACCGTTTAAGGTACATATTTAGAGGGGTAAGCTGTAAGTGTCATAGTCTTTAAAACCTGATGTTATTTCCCAAATTTTAATAACGAAACAACAACAACGAAATAAATTATTATTGGTCGCAAAATAAGAAAAAAATGTTTGCATATTGATAATATAATTGAATTCATTAGTTGCATCAAGGGATTAAAATCTCGCACGTTTAATCAAGTCATATTAAACTATTAATCTTTATTACATCCATATAAGAAAATACATTCTATAAAAAATGCGAAAACATTTTTAATTACGTTAATAAAAAGCGAAAATAGGTTAAGAGGTAAAAAGGTAACGAAAAATTACTGCCTAAACAATTTCTAGAACTTGTTCAGCATCGTAAAGCACGCTGGATTGTTATTCCCAAATCTTTTGTAGTAAAATATTCTCTATAGGGACTCAAAATATTAATAAAAGAAGTTGATCGTGGTTTTTTTAATCGAAAATCATAAACCGAACCCTATAATATTAAAAACTGTTAACACTTCCGCTGACAGATAAAGAAGACAGATAATAATCAATGATTAAAACGTAACGCGTTTTGACTTGTACCGAAAATCAAGGCTTCTATTAAAAATCATCCAAATCGATATTAAATGACTGTTTACGCATTCCTCAAAGAATAGAATTGGTGGTCGATAAACAAGCGTTGATCTCTGTATTAAATAGAATCGTTGTAAAGAGCTGAAATCTAGCGCTTGAAGCACTTTTTTCTGACCGTTTAATTCCATTAATGGAGATTTTGTTTGGAATTAAATAATAAGTAAACGCACCTATAAGTAATGGTTGGAAATCAGCAATAAATCTCAATGAGATCTTCTACACTCTGCTGGTATGATAATTGTGCTGCGCACCCTGTAATAATATTAGGATTCTGTCTGCGAGATAATAATCTGATTGCGAATACATCGACACCTTATTAAGGGACTATATAGTGATAAATTTTCCACCCAGTTACGAAAGATAAATATTTCAAACCATTAATTGTGTTGTTTTGAATGAAAAGGACATTGAATATATTAATAGAAAACATTCAGTTTTGGAATTATTTTGATAAATATTATGTTATGTAGTTGTAATGCTATTGTAATTCAATTCTATGCGTGTAGTTTCAATATTTCATGCAACTCTAGAGAAATGCTGGATCTCTTTGAGCTGCTCTTTAGTGATTTAAATAATAAGGGACCATAAATACTATGGCATAATTTGTGCAAGGTGCAGTTCTATTAAATACTTCAAAGAAATATTTATCATTCATCATTGTAAAGGTATGTTGTAGTGTTGAAGGTCATTTATTAATGTTGGTTAACTCGAAATTTATATTCAGAAATGATTTACAGAATTTCTAAGAAGACTTCCTGCTAAGTTAGCATGTATGCTTATTGAATATTTATCAACTGATTTATTTTTGTTTATTATTTTTACTACTGATTTATTTATTTTGCCTACTTATTTGTATCTTTGAAATTGCAAAAAAGAGCAGATTTAAATTTTTATTTCCAAATATCCATCTGTTTATATAAATTTTATCATGTATTCTGAAGCATTTTTAATATGTTTAAACTCCTAGACTCAAATCCAAACCTTTTCAAAAGATGATCATTAATAGGTATTATAATTTTGTATCGATATTTTTTCTTTAAAATGCTTTAGAGTATGAAAACAAC
>JAPMOQ010053704.1:1323735-1343402 GCA_026543055.1 Argiope trifasciata | reverse complement strand
ATATATATATATATCCTTTCATTAAAATATTTTAGCCAATGAAAACAAAAGTAGCCAATAAAACAATTAACATTTCCAACAATAAAGGAAATATTTGATAATATTAAATGTTAAAATTTAGTATACCAAAGAAATGATTACAGCATGTTGAAAGAATTTGCTTTTGAAAAGTAATTGAAACAGTGTTATCTATAGTCGTTTTCTATTCTTCTTTATTTTAAGTTGTCTTTCATCTTGCTGGTTTTATATTAAACTTTACATCCAGTAATTCGTATCGATTGTTTTAAAATTTACTTTGCAAAAAAAAATCTGATGAATTAATTTACAATTTATCATTGCGGGATAATTTGAAAATAATAACTATAATAAAACATGTCAATCTTAAAATATAGTTCAAAATATAAAAAAGAACATGAATCAGAGTTTCAAGTTTTAAAATGCGAACAACGTGCTTTATCATATGTCTTTCAAGCCAGCGTCCTGGCATAGGGTTAGTGTGTCTTTCCATGATCTAGGCGTCTCGTGTTCGAGTCCCGGTTCGAACATGGTTGTTGTTTTGTGTTCTATCTGTAGGTGTATGAAGGTGCCAAGGAGTTGTGCAAGCAAATGTGAAGCATGAAGTAGTTATGTCGTACTCGTGTCCCTAATTGGCTCTTGAAAAAAAAAGCTAAGCACATTTCGGTTTAAATCGCTAACATATAACTGTCAGCGGGTTTATAAAGTGCCATAAGTAACAACAAGAATAATATAAATGTTTTTTATATTGTTAGCAAGAGCTGATTATCATTTTGACTTAATTCTATTGTATTTAAAGTAAATCATTCATTCTATTTTATTTTACAGTTGTCGTCCGAAATTGCTTACTTGAAACCTATGGAGGACTATTTAACATACAAGTTAAACATGAATAGAGCTGGAAACCTGTGTAATTCTAGATATCTATTGATATTTTCTGCTTTAGTTCCCTTCTTTTTTATTTTTTTTCAGTTGCTTTCTCATTTAAATACAAAATGGTAATATTACGTACGTCTTTAGATATATAAAGGTGTTGAATAGCTTCTTAATTATAGTTCAAAATTAAACATCGTAATTTTACAGGATTTTATTGCACACAACATTTAGATTAATCTGCATCTTAAATATTCTTGATTGATCCCTTGAAGGCCCTTATTACCTATAATTTTCCCAAGTCTTGTTGTTCCCATTCTTGAATATTCCTAAATAAATGGTTTGCTTGTTCAGAATATTGTAATAAATATCATTAAATTTCTTATATTGACTCATGTATATTCATAGACTGGCGTGATCAGAAGTTCCAGATTAAAAAAGACAACTCTGTCTTTTGACTCTTTCTTCCGGATTCAAAAATCTGTCCTTTGAAATTGTAACTAGTTTATATTGTCGCTTTTATAATTGCAAGTAATTTATTAATATTAAAAAGTAATCAAAGATTTAATTTTTATAAAATTTCTTTTAAAGTATTTAAACGCATAATGCGAGGTCATTGAAGTTATTAGGTTATATATTAAAATTAAAAAATGTATCCTCCATCATTACTATACATTTTTTTCTTGTTAAGTAATGGCAAAGTGAAATTTAAGTAACTTTGAAAATAAACAAAATTAATTTTCTTTTTTAATTTTGAAATGCATTCATGGAGAGGAAATCGAAGGTTGTAATGAAAATATTTTTAAATGACTCCATTTGCAAGCCACCGAAATTCAATTTTTTCACCGGAAATATAAAAATTTGCAGTTAACTCCATATAACTTTTCTCTGCGTCAGTATTACGATAATTCTAATGGGCTTTTCGATAATTCTCTTTATCTTTTATAATTCCCTTACTTCACTGCAAGGAGTGTTGTACCCTTGTGGAGTCTGAATAAATTCTGCATAGTCATTTCATTATCGATACGTGTTATTTTCTTCAATATATGGGAACATATTTTGAAATTAAACGGTTTGAAAGAATCTTACCGATTAACCTAGATATTTCTTGTATTTTCACCAATACTAAATAGAGTTAAGATTTTTCAAATTACACAGAATAGTTCAGTTTTCAACTATCCTAAGAGGTTTTACTCTCTTCTTTGATATTTAAATTATTCCAGGAAACACTTATTTTATGTAACGTAACTATGTTATAACTGATCAGATACTTTTAAATTTCTTGCAGTTAATTGGCCACATTAAAATAACGCCAACTTTAAAAGTCACTTTTAAGTTCCAATTTAAAATCTGTGAGTTAAAAAAAATATTTTGCTAAATTTACTCAGAAAACGAAGATAAAGTATAATAATCTTTCATAACATTTATGAAGAAGGCTTCTGTTATGTCAGTACATCACACCGTAAAATTACATTATAAGTTCAATATCTTTATCAATTTCAGTAATACTGTTTTATGCAGATATACATTAAAAATTAAATATTATCGATTCCCTAATTCTTTTTATGTGATACTATTGCTAAAATTCTTTTCTAATTTTGATTTTCTACAGTAAAAAATTATATATTTAATGTATTCCTGCATTAATACTATTATTAAAATTATGAAATATGTAATTATTATTATGTAATCACAAAAAAAATTGCATTATTATTATGTTTGATGTAAAATTTTCATATTTGTGCTTTAATTTTAAATTATACTTAATGCATTCTGTATCATATAAATAATTGTGATAAAGTAAGAAAAACGATTAATATACGATATATGATGCAATTTCTACAAATAGCATAAATATTTAAGTCCAGAATTGAGTATTCACTTTACTGTAATATTTGAAGTTATTTTGGCACCCTTTTATAGATTATACTGTACAGTAAAAATTTCACTAAAGATATTTTAAAGGTTTATTAGCATAAATACATTTTAAAAATAATATAGACTTCACTCAAAACTGAAATTAAAACAGCTTATAATGATTATTCTCGTTTTCTATTGGAATATATATTTATTAACTATATATCAACATCAGATATTGTTTTAAAGATTATTGACCAAATATGAGAAACATTTTCCTGAATTTATCCTTCATGATTCATTAACTTGAACAATTTTATCAAAAAAAAAACAAACATTTACTTTATAAAAGAAAACACTGAAACCACCTTCAATGCTTGTTCTCATGCTCCATTCAAATACATACTTTTTACAGATTATGTAAACGATATTCTGATCCTAAATGATCAGGTTAGATACAAGTTTCACTAAAATTCTTCAGAATTTCATTAAGTTGTATAATTTTCTGAGAATAATACAAACTTCCTAAAAAAATAAACATTAAAAGAGCCTTGAATATTTGTTCTTGTGTTCTATTCAAACAGTTTTCATTTTTTAAGGATTATGCAAATGTATGTTACAAATGTTTTAGAGAGAATAATGTGTGAAAATTCCAACAAATAGGTTACTCAGTTGTTTTTACATTTGACCCCAACAATCCCTCAACAGGATTCGCGAACAATGGAAGCACGAGCCATCTGAACCCGTTTTTCTCTTTTATGTTAGCAATTCTTCCCATTTACTGCAGAAGAAGATAGCTGTTCGTGGTTATGCGTGGGCGATTCGAAGCGTGACTAAACGCGAGTGCTACCGTACATGGGCTATTTTCTGTTTATCTTACCGAATGGAACTTTTCTTGATACGAAAGTGAAAATAGAAATGGCCCGCATTCCGCACGCGCCGCAGTCTTGTTATTAAGGTGGTTACGCCGTATTGAAAAGAAAAAAAAAAACGTGTTTTGCCAAAATGAATAAATACAGAGGTCAGGGCTATGAATTCGACCCTTTCCTAAAAACAGTAAATGAAAAAAAATCAATCTTTCAAAAATTTACTATTCCAATTTTGATTAATTTCCAAAGATCTGACTTTCGGGAAAACTTTTTATTAGCTTTGCACTGTCCATCCAGCATATTGCCTGCTTTATAGAAGTTAAGAGCAAGTTGGAAGCACAGATCTGTCTGAAAGTGATTGTAAATTTCAATTTAATTGTATCTAGTGTTTGGTTGGATAAGAATCATATTGGCTACTCAACCCAGCCTGATTAAGGCATTCAGATTAAATTTGAGGGACCGTTTCCAGGAACTAAAGTTGAGTCCTAAGGGCCATCACCGGCCAAAGTAGAACTTCTCCGATCTGAAATAGCCCATTCTGTTGCACAATATTGTACAATATTATATTATATGAATTAATATTAAACAATAGTAATCAGTATTGGGAATATTGTTTAATATCCTACATTATTGTTCGATATATAAATGTTACTAAGATTGGGAAGCACGTCCCGTCGTCGATAGGAGGTAGTCGTTACTCCAACATTTTTGTACCCAACGTAGTGGCGAGTACGAGCCACTAAACCGGAAGCTTTTCATCCTCGTATCTGAGGTGCCATTTCCCCCAATGTTAGCGGTTCAATAATAAAGATAGGTCTTTCACAAATGCCTCCTTTTATTTCTCTATAAAGTTCATTCATATATATATAAATTATTATACACAGCAAAACATCCTCAAATAAATGCTTTAACAAATTTTGTAAGAACGTTAAAAGAAAACTTCAAAAGCAGACGATAAGTAATTTCAGTTAGGAGCAAACCGTCCTCTATTGGGTGCCTGTTAATATCAGAAAAGGAAAAGGGAAATTAACTTGTCGATGTCTCTGTATAATAACACTGTACTGGTATGTTATGCATTACTAGATCAGTTACTTTACTACTACTCTAAGTTGTTTATGAATACTAAAAGAAAAACAGGAATTACTGTCAAGAACAGAGAGAATTTGAACATAATAATTCATTAACTTAAACGCTCTAGACGGATTTCAAATGATTGAAATGTAGTATGTGATGCTTGTTAAGGCATCCTATATTACCGCTTACTTACACTCTTAAGAAGGCACGAGTTTCGATGAAAAACTCATGCAAGCAGCATCACCAACTTGAGACTATTGTGTTGAGACTAAAATATAGCAATGAAAAACCTACGTACTCAGTAATGATCTTCAGGCTGTCGTCTAATCCCCATCTGCGAAAAAATAAAAAAATAAAAGTATTTTAACTATGATTTAATCTAATCCACCCCTCTCCCCAAACTGCAGACCTATACTAATTTTGCACCAAATCCGATTAGTATTATTACTTATATACCTGATTTTCATTTTCCCTCTTTGAAATTTATGTTAAGGAGTACAATATGTAAAAGGATTATTTTAACAAGAGAATTGCTATTCATTTTCAATAAAAATAAATTTATCTTAAAACTGCTCAAATACTTTTCCCTCAAATGTATTCTTTCAATTTTGTGAAAAGAATACAATAAAAGTACTTTTATTTGCGACTATCCTTTTGAGTTATATTTTGGTACATTGCTACATTTTGTACATTTTTGAGCCTAATATTTTGTCTAAAATAACAAATCTCTATGGCTACAACTAATAAAGATGATGCATGTGTGCCTATATTTATGCGCTTGCATGCATTGGTGCTTTACAAGCTTGACTATTTGAACTACAGTTGTCAAACATGACACATACATAACTGGGAAAGAAAGAGGGACTATGCATCTTGAGGAATTTTTTTAATATTTAATTAATTAAAGATTAAGCTAATTTTAGCGTTTTCTCGCTATAACCAAAAAATAATATAACATAAAAATAAATTTTATTTCATTTCAAAATCTAAAAGAATGTGCCATTTGTTTGATACTAATATAATTTTCCCAAATTATGGCATTCTTTAAAAAATATTATTTAAAAAAATGATACAAAAAACAATATATTTTTTTAAATAATATAATTAAAATAATAATTTTTAGAACTAATAAAAATAATATATAAAAATATTATCTAATAATATTTTTAAAATATCATTTCGCATCTGATTCCCAGCATATTACTTTGCTACCCTAAAATTCAAGCTATTTTCATTGTTTCATCAAATGCTTAAACGTGTAATTTTCTTCCCCAATTGAAAATTAGTGAAGTGTGGTTCTGCTTAGTATATGTATAATTTATAAGATGAATAAAAGAGTTTAGTTATATTCCCTCAAAATTTAAGGTAGACCGCACATATGAATTTTTTTAATGGTGATGTGATATTGGGGGACTAATTTTTCATTGAAAAGTTCATACATATGAACAGAGCACATAAAAGACAATTAACATAACTTTAATGTCTGCCAATTTAATAGAATTTTTATCATGAAGTGATATTTAAAAGATTTAGCTGAAATCAAATTTATTTAATAAGATACAATTAGCAACTAGTAAATGGTATTAACAATAATCTAATCAAAAATATCAAACATGATTTTTTAAATTTTAAGATACATCAAAGTTTTTGCTTTGGCAGATCGTTTCATTTGACATCATAATTACACGTTCTCAAAAAAGAATAATGAAAAATCATGAAGAGGAATAGGAATCGGAAATGTTTTAGAGATTTTTCTTGTTAAGGAAAACCGAAAACTTTTGATTACATTATATTCAATAGCAATGATATTTTATTATGTATTTATAAGCAATATCTTTATGAGGAAGTATGTGAAATTGAGCAGACAGAACACACACAACATTTTATCCCCATAAATAACACATTATCTATCTGTGAAGTAACTATTATCCATAGTTGCTGGATTTAAGATGAAAAAAGAAGCATGAAAATACTTGCATTAGAAAAATTAATTACATGAAGAAAACAAATGAATTTTTATTTTTTCCAAATTGTTTCAGAATCAAATTTTTGTTCCAAATTTAAATTGAAATGCTCAAATATAAAGTCAAGAGATGAAAGATTTCATCTTGGAACAAATACGTACTGAGATCTAATCTTAAGCCTGTCACATTGCTAAGGTTTTGTGTTTTAAGTGGGGAAACGTAAGCACCCTTTTTAGTGCTTTAGAACTGAAATTATTGCCATGTAGTGAACAAAAAAGTGCTGTTTCTTTGGAAGAGCTTGAAGGATTAAGGGGATTTAACAATCGGATATTAGGTAAATTTCATTCAAGATATAATTATATTATGAAGATAAAATAGAGTTGAAATTAAATTAAATCTATAATAATTTACTTTCGAGCATTGCATTTATGCAAAAAAAAATTATTTAAAAAAGCATACATATTTGGAATATCAAATACTCGTTAAGTTATAGCTTGGGAATATTTTATATCTTAAATTTTTAGCAATGATATTTCAAATTACTGGTGAATTTTAAAAAATAGAATAGGCCCAAAATTTTTATCATCTCATAAAAATTACTTGATTTGTAGACCCATTGATACATGATTTGTAGACTCATTGATTCATGATTTAAAAATAAAAAAAAATCAAGTGTTCTAATTTTTTGCACAATTAATGCAAAAGAAGCTACGGGATGAGTAATTACATGAATGTATACCATTAACAAAAGTTATCAGATTATATCTGTAATACCAAAGACTGAATAAACTAACGCAATAAATTTCATGGCAGTTTTCATATTTTATTTCATTTCTTCATTAACTACAAATTTAAATTAAATTGTTTTTAACTGCAATAGAATAACAAATCGTTCAAAAGCAACTTTAAAACAAGCCAAAGTTAATTTAATATTAATAAAGCGTGAAACAATGAAAATACAATAAAGAAAATCCATTATCTTGGTGACTTTCGAATAGTTAATGACCATTAATATCACACTCATTACCTTTACACACTTTAAGTAACTTGATTAAGTTAATCGCGTTAAAGAATATCATGTCTCGAAGACCAGGATCATTACAGAAATAATTGCCTTCTAGACCTAAATCCAAGAGCGGAGTTTGTGATTCAACTCCAAGATAAAAGGAATTGTAAATTAAACTTTTAATCACTGGGGTTTCCGAACTTTGATGATAAATAGTGCTAGACTCCACCCAAAACGACGCACCCACATGCTTTTATTCGCTTTTTTTCTTCTCCCATTTGGCTGACAATCTCTTTTTATAGATTTCAGCAAGATTTGTTTTTACCCAAGATCTTGTTAAAATTCTTTCTTATCTTTTACAGAAGTATTTTTGTTATAATGAATGTCGGTTTCAGTACAACTGATATATAAATCTTCTGTTAAGGCTTTCGTCATTGGAAATTCAGATGAGAGAAAAAAAAGAGAGATTCAATGAGGAATTTCAATAAAAAAGCTTTAACTTCATTCTTAGAATTTGAGGGAAAATGGCATCCAGTAGGCTTGGTGCCTTATAAAATGAGTGCAGAGTACCATTATCTACTTTTCCTCGCTCATGTAATTCAGCTTAGGAATAAAAAAATTAGATATTTTCAGACCCCATAAGATCGTGCGTCTTCGTTTCAACAGGAATCCCTTTGTAGAAAAAAAAATGTCTATTTCTTTCTATATTTTTGTTTACTAAGGAACTGTAATATAAAAAACATTTTGTTTATCAAGGAGCTTAAAATCGACTTAAAATATACAGCATCACTTCAGCACCATATATCTTCAACATCACTTAACATTGAATTTGCACAACAATAAATTTTAATCTTTGGTATAATTTTATCTAATTTACTGAATGTGTGTTCTGTTCCCTGTATGCAAAAAGAGGAATTTTAGAGTTGGTTTCCCACATATCTGATGTAATAGAAAATTTCATACACATGCATGTTCTGTTAATAATACTCTATTTCCATATTTTTAGAACATGTGACCGGTGGTTGGTGGGTTCTAATTAAGATAAGCCTTCTTGTGTAACAATAATTTATTATTAAAACATATAAGGTTACGTTACACACAGACACAAAACAGAGAGTGGACAAAAAACACGTCAACACATAACGATAACAGAGGCTTAACTGACTGTCTCTCTAAGCACTCGCCAGAGGGCGGCGTGTAATGAGTGAATCATAGTGTAGGGGGAAAACAGAGTGCTACAAACATCATTATCAACCAATCGTTGAATCCAATTACGATGAATTCCATACTGATGTCATCACTTGTCTATAAACAATGCTGATATTTTTTCCTATTCTTAATAAATTAACATATATTTAAAAAAATGTTTGTGATTGGAAATTACTTTGAAAAGTAGATTTTGACAAAAAAATATTGAATAATTTTTCATTCAATGTTTTTAATTTATTGAAGATTTTCTTTAAAAGATGTTTTGAATTTTTTTCCTACATTCATTCTTTGGAATTTTTTTTAGTTATTTTTTTACATTTGCAGAGCATACATTTTAAGACTAACATACGTCCCTTAAAGCTATTTTTTCAAATTTTTAATTTTGATAAGATTTTCTTAGAAAGAGCTTCCCAAATCAAAACCTAGTGCATTTATTTTGTGTAAATTTGATATCACTTCTCAATATGTTTTACGATTTCCGAACAGAAAATTAATAAATTTGCTCATTTAAAAAGTATTGCAGAAGTTTTGCGCTTCTTAAGGGATCAAATTGAAAATTTCATGGTATTTAGCTGCCCTAACTCAGCATTCAAAAACAGATTAAAAATATAGCTTATTTCTTACTACAAGAACTAGGTATATTAATATTTTAAAAATTATCTCACAGATTTTTATCAAACAATTTGATATTTCTTGACTAGAAGACTTTTGCGTTTTTTTTTTTTTTATTTTAACAAAAAAACATCTCTTTAACTTCCAAAACTTGATTGTATTGATACGTTTTCATGTAAAAAATAGTTTTCACTTTATTTTATGCAAGATATTTTTTTTAATGTGCCTCATAAAACATTAAAAATATATTCACCCCATAATTACCTTAAAAAATTAATTAAACTCTGAAATTTCTTAAATTTAACAATACTTTTATTAAAAAGAGCTTAATTTAATGCAAAACTATTTTTCACTGTTTTAATTTTTTGGTTTCAAACTTATAAGAGTTGTGATGATACTAAATATTTATGAGTGTGAGAACATTATATATGCTTAAGCATAAGCTTAATTTTTATATAAAATTAAAATGGGGATAACTCAAACATTATCATGTTATAATGTTTTCGATTAAAAATTGAAATCTCTTTAAACATTATGCTCTGTAAAGTGTCTTGTGACATAAGTAAGAGTCAACAAAATTACAATTAGAATTTAAGTTTATAAATATTTCCTAATTTCTTGCTTAAAAATTACTTCTAATGGTTTCAGGAGCATGGAATGGGGAAAAAACCGAATTTTTAAAAAAATAATGATGTTTCTCTGTTAATTCCTTATTCGCATTCTAGATAACAATTCAATAGATTCACTGTTTTTGTGTTGGAAATGTTTTGATATTTGCTTACCTTTAAGGACCTTGTTAATTTAGCGATTTCAGATCACCAAGGTTCTGGGTTTACATAGCGATTTTCAGTTTACGCCAAGATCGCCACACTATATTACGTATCGAGTCGGGGGCGATTTTATGATGGTGTGCAATTTTTGGCGGTTTATTGCTAGAGCCGAAGAATTTATCAAGTACCAATCTTTTAACTGGTACTTGATAATCTTTAACTTTTGTCTTGGAGTAGTTTATCAAAATAAAAACAATATTAATTATATATAGAAAATAAGGTGTAATTTTATTTAAAAAAATTAGAGTTGCTAAATTATTTTGCAGAAAAACGAATGAAGATCCTAAAAATGTTCAACATTTTAATCACAAACATACAAATATTAGTAAAAATGGAGATTTTGAAAGATTAATCAGCATGGGAAGAAGCGCTGAAATCAACTTACGCAAATAATTAGACTCCGAGGTCGTATTGCGGCAGAATTTCAAAAGCACGAAGCGAAGGCTATCCCCTGAGCAATCTTTGACACAAAAAAGGTAAGAAAAGTACTACTTAACCTTTAATCTCATACAGGCCCGTCCTTTAATTATTCTGCAAAAAACAGCACTCCTTTCTTTAGGAGAGACATTTGATTTCTATTCTAAAAACGATTTTGGGAAATTTAGTAGACTACAATGCTATAGTGTATCTGAATAGGCTTTTATTCTATCTTTTGATACAATTTGAAAATAAAGGATATGTATATATATAATGCTTGAAATAACCTGTGCAAATTGCGTTCATAAAATGTTGTTAAAATTATTATGCAAAGTATTAAAGGTAAAATATATAAGCTCAATTTTATAAGGTTTTATTTTAATTCAAAAAACGAGAAAACAACTTTTTTTTTTCAAAATAAAATAATAGGTTTGAGTTATTTCAAGTCTCTTTGGTCTAACATTTTTTAACATATTCTCTGAAACTTAAATCTATACTTAAATTAAAGCTCAATGTGTGTGTGTGTGTGTTGGCGCTCTACAGGCCAGACCGTTGGACCTACAGCTACCAAATTTGGTACATGTAAACCTTGGGGGTCGGAAATGTGCACCTCGGAGCCCTTTTTTCGAATTTTTAATTAGAATTTGAATCAATCAAAATTTAAGCGAAATTTCGTCGTTTTTCCGCTATAACTTCCGAAAATATAATTGCACAAACATGATTTTTATATCAATTTAAAAATAAAAAAATTAGCTTTCTAAAGGTATCAGTTTTTTAAATTTATAACGTAAGCTTCTATTTTTAACGAATTTTTAAAGAAATATTTTAACCATGTTTTTATCACGTGACGGGATAAAATAAAAGAATGCCGGAAGTTAGAATCAAAAAAAAACTATCATCGCAAAATAAATCTAAAGAAATGCATCTTTTAACACGTGACTGGATAAAATAACATAAATATAAAAAGTGATATTTTCTAAAAAAAATAAATGCAAGGCAAAGAATTCTATGATCCTTTGCAATACCTAAATGATTAATTCAATAAATCTTCTTTATTTACGGTAAACCTGATTGAATTTAGACAGGATATGCATTGAAATCCCGACTTAATGGCATATTTCTATAATCGTTTGCAATATCTGTATCATTAATTCAATATTTTTCCCCTTTTTCGCTTTTTTTAAAAAGACATTTAATATTTTGGCAACATCACCTAAAAAAACATTTTTAATATTTTGGAAGCATAATCGATAATTAAAACTGACTGATTTATATAATCAAAGAATATTATTTGGAAAACGTGTTCTTTTAGAACTTTCCGTCCATCATCTTAAAGAAAATATTAATTTCAGGCCAATCAATGCCCGAAGTGAATGCCTAATGAATATGTGGTTTAATTGAAAATATTAGAACCCATTACTCATGGCGAATCAGCTGGTCGCCAAAGGCTGCTAGTTAATAATAAAAGAGTTGTACAGCATTTTCTTCTATTTCATTCAAAATAAAATTTTAGGATTGTGGTGGAACTAGTCTACAAATTAATATATCTAATAAATTCCCTGCAACAGAAATTCACGTCAAAGGAGAAATACAATATTTTTTTTACTATCAAAGAACATGGTAAAAGATGAAGTTGAAATTTTTTTAGACTGTTTAATGATCTGAATTTCTTCTTGTAGAATTGTCAGGGGAAATTGCTTACCGTTTTTAAAATCAATCTTTATCTGATTTTACTAATTCCTTCGAATGAGAGAAACATCATGTAGAGTGCTTCTAAAATTTATTCAGAATTATTCAAAACAAAATCAGATATCGGTTATTTTAGGTATTTAAATAAAGATTTTTTTTCACATTTTAAAATTTGTTTCCTGATATTTATGATTCGTTTTTTTTCGGCCATTAGTTTCAGCTAAAAAAATAGGGAGGAAAGCGGCTGCCGTTTAGTCAAAGGCATTGTCCTTTCCTTCATGAAAGGGCCTTTTCGCTTTCACTTTTCCAGGAGCGTCATCAAAACACTCAATAGTACTAGGTTTATTCTGAAAAGTTAATTAGCTTTGAATTCAAATAAATCGGAAAAAAAAGATTATGTTTCAGCGATTATGATCAGCAGTTTCGAGTAAAAAATACACAGTGTGTCGAATAATACAATTGCATTAATATTCGAGGATAGTTTTATATTTATATATATATTTTTTATTCTCCGGTAAGTGCAAAAGAAAGCTGAGATTCTAGTAAATACGAAATATTACGTACTCTCTTATGATCCCATAACCTCTAGTCTAAAACATTATGGTAAAATAATATTTTTAATGACTTATGTTACTGGCTTGATTTGATTGGTCGTTATCATTATTATTACATCATATAATTTTCAGAAAAAAATGACATCACTCACTCTATCCCCATATCTGTTAATTAAAATTCATTTAACACTGTATTATTTAAAATTATGCTCTTTAAGTTACTTACATGATTTATTCTGATGTTATTTTTATGAATCAAATTTTGTGGCTATAAATATTTGAATTTTCACTTTAAGATGTAAAAATTAAAATGCTAACTTTTTATTCGCGTATATGCAAAAATATATTTAAAAAGGTTTTCCTTCGCATTAAAACCTCTCATTAAGAACTACAAACATACAGTGGGAGGTGTTCAAGGAAAATCACGAGAAAATATTTGATGAGACATTAAAAACTGTTTGAATTCAAAGACAACAGTGTGTTCTATTGTTCCAAATTAGGTGAAAATTTAAAAAAAAAATTGTTAAAATTCAGAAAAAGTTTTCAGTACTGTTAAATTAATTCCTTTGAAATGATATTTTTTGTAATTTAAAGATGATGTAAAAATTCTAATTTTGCTTTAATATAATCAAAATAATTATTATTTTTGGGAACTATTGCCGAAAGATGCAAGAACTATTGATTAATTTTTAAGCAGTTATCAAAAGATTTGCTCCAAAGTGAACATTCCAATCTTTCAAGGTATCTATGTGCCATGTTCGGCTTCTAAGTCAAATGGTTTAACAACATTCACTCGCACACACACAGAGACACACGCGCGCATGCACACACACTTTCATCATTATTATTCGTAGAGATAATTTTAAAAAAATCAATATAAGGACAAGTACATTGTATTCCTGACTTTTTTACTTCATAGAATCTTTATCTTCCACAAATTTATTTATTTGGAAACAAGCCGAATAAATTTTTTAATCTACTTGCCTGCGGCCCTAGTCTGCCTAGTCGTAATTCCGCCTCTGAATAGAACCGGAAAATCAAAGAAGGCAATGGCTTACCTTCAATAACTTCTTGCCATATTTTTAAAAAAAAGAATTTGTAATATTGGGGTGTTTGAAATGAAAAGGAAGTTTAATTCTGGGCAATTTGAGGTCGACAAATTATTGCATGGCTTTTGTAAACAATTTGACGCTTAAAGTGTTGGAGAAAACACCCTGGAATAAAGATTATGGCTTGAAACTAATTTCCGTTTTTATCTAGATAATGGAAATAAACTCTACTTATTTGAGAATAAAATTATAATAAATGCAAAAGTATAAGCAATCCTTAGAAGCAATTTTAATAATCATAAAATAATGGGAATTGTGCTTTTTTTAAATTATTTATGAAATACCAAATTTCTATAAAGGAAACTGAAATGAAAATAAGCATTTTCTTCTGACGTGAGTAAATACAAATTTTGAAGGGAAAAAAACTATTAATTAAAAAATAATTTCATTGATTTTTACATCTTTTCCTTAATAATAAAAAGACCTGCGGTGGCCTGGTGGTAAGGTCTCAGCTTCGGAACCGGACGCATGCGTAATCTGATAGTCTCGTGATTGTTTAAATTCGGTTTAAACTGGTTAATGGCTTAAAATAATTAAAACTGTTCATAAGAATTCAGGGAATGAATAATTTAGAAAACAAGTTGTAGCTTTAGTTGACGATTAATCGCCAAATGATTCATCCAAGAGTGAAACATGGATGCCTGAAAAGTGATAAATTGCCAATTTGTTGTCTATACGCATTTTTAGGCTTTAAGAATCTGCTGTCTACGTATTTTGAGGCTTCAAAAACCTCAAACCAAAACTTCATCATGTTCTCACATGATTAAAAATAAAAACGATTTTTGGCGAATAACTGTTTAGATCACTGAAAATTTTAGAAAATCACACTAAAAATTCTTTTTATATGACTTATAATAAATAACCAGGTAGTTTTAAAAAACATTATTAAAACAAACTATCTTAATATCAATATATGGGCATCACAGTATGATGCTTTTGTAAAAATTCCTGCTTGACCTTCACAGCTAAATTAAAGACTAAGGAGCAAATCAATCATTATTAAAATTATAGGTTAAATGTCTATCAATGATCAGTTTTTGTTTCTTAAAAACTCTTGTTTATAATATTCTCTTTTTAACAATCCGAATAATATTGTTGGAAATAAAAATATTCTACCTTGTTTGTTTAACGTCTTTATAATTAATGAAATATCCCCGTGAAAATGACATTGAAAATGCGGTTTTGGCACTTTTGACATTTTGTTAGATAAATAATAAATAATAACCAAGTTGGCTTCTTAAAATTCAACATTTGCTTCAACTCTAGCGAGTAAGGAAAATTAATAAGCTGCTCGATGTTTTGAATATGCCGAAGATATTTAAACATGTCAGTATAAATTGACATTTACAGAAACAAAGCTCTAGACAGCTGTTTCATGTTAGAAAATTTTGTATTTCAAAATGTAAACAATCGTCACTTAGAAGTCAGTCAAGCAGAAATCTGTCATTAGAGTTATGCTAATCCAACATGTATTAAGTCCTTGCCTCTCTTAATAACTTTTGCTTTTGTATTTTGTATTGAAAATACACGAAACAAGATAAATTAATTTTATAACTGCAAGAGAAGCCTTGGAAAAAAAAATGTTTTTTTTTGTTTGTTTGTTATCCAGTAATAGAAATAATATAGAAACAATTTAGGTTCGTTTTCAAGATTCAAGATTAGATTCTTTCGAAAGTGTTTATTTCAAATTATGAAACAAAATATATGGTAACAATTTTTATTTATTAAATTGATTTTCATGTAACTTCTACATAAAATTTTGTTGTCTTTTTGAAAAAAAAACTATATTGAACCTAGGATATTTGGTTTAATTGTAATTAGACCCACGGAAATAATTGTTTAGTAATATAATTGAATATAATAATATGAATCGATTGTCGATAGAGTTAAATAATTGATAAAATAAAATATTTCTTGAGGAAGCACAAAAGCGATTAATGCATAATTTCATGTCGGGTAATACAATGCCGATTACATTAAGAATATTAAATATACAATAATATCTCTGCTCATAAATATTAGGAAAACACAATCATTTTGCTGCCTTAGATCATTTTTAGTTGGAAAGATATAGTTCTTTAGTTGGAAAGATTTTTTTTCTTCTTTCTTTGTCAAAATGATTGGCAAAATTGAATTTTGTTTAAATGGAATTCTGTTATTCAAAAAACCCTATTCATTATTATATAAACATATATATTTAATATAAAAAGTTTCAAAATGAAACAAATATCCAAATATGGCATTTTTGTTATTATCTTTACTGAATCAACGAAGTTGCAGAAAAGAATGCGTTGAACATTCCAAAGAAACTGAAATTTTTATCATGCAGTATGGTCTACAAAGTTTGAAAAAAATACCTTCTGAATTAACGACTGAAAACTAACGGTACATCGTTCACTACTAGGTCTAAAGCTGGGTGATTTCTTCTTACAACGACAAACATTCCATTGCAACCGTAGGGAGTCATCATGATACCATATTTTCTTGCTCAAGGTGATAGATCTATGCTTGAAACATTTCATACAAATATATAATGCTTGAAATCTAAAAGAAGTAGTTGTTTTTTACATCTGTAGCATAAAGATTATATTCATGAAGAGGACTTACAGAAGATTATCAGGTTTTTTGGTCTGCATATTGTAATCTGAAACAATCAGTTTCATGAAAACAAGAAAGTATTTTCAGATTTGAGAAGGGAATCAAATTTTCAAAATCTAAAAATAAACGGAAAAAAAATTTATGAAAAAAAATTGTTTTATAATAAGGATAGTAATAATAACGATTAATGCATTACTTTCATATAATGTGCATTTTTTAAATCTTTATTCTAAAACTTTATATTTAAAAACTTGGATTCTCATAACACAATACTTTGCTTTCAAACCGCAGTGTAATTTTCACAAAATATCACTGAAAACTGTAAAATGAGAAAAATACGTTTCTGCTAAATCTTATTATTGTATTATAAAACTTATTATTTATGTTCATCTCCAGTTTGTGGAGGAAAAATGCTTTAGCAGTTAATACCATTCTTTTGTTTGTTTACTTTATAGAAGCTTTTGATTTTGCTATGGATTGAATTTATGTATCTAAAACCAAAAGCGAAAGCATGAGTCATAGCAAATTAATGCAAAATTTTTAAAAAATATGCATTTTACGGGACTATCATAAATGAATAATAATAATTTCTGCTTACCTGAAAGATTAGACATTGATCATGGCATTTCATTTTCATTGCATGCTGTTTGTTTTACGAGCAGTGATCACAAAAGAAATCACGACGCTTTAAGATTCTTCTTGAGCAGGAATAGCACATGCTTATATTTTATTTAAAACCTATTGATTAAAATAATTGCTTCTGATATTCCTTTTTTTAAATTTCATCAGATTGATACTTCTTTAATATTCTAGCTGAAGCACATGAATTTGCAAATCTATTTTTGTACTGAATTTTAAAAACTCTTAATGACAATCTATTAAAGATGTAGAAGCCAAAATCTGGCAGCTTAACCCTTAGAAGCATGATTTCCCAAATTATATATTTTTTAAAAATATCATTGTGTTTGTTGTAATAGACAGATAGAAAAAAATATTTTTTAAAAAAAATCACAAATATATTTTATAAATTTGTTTTGAAAAAAAAAGTAGGTATGAATTCTTCAGAACAAAGTGATCCCTTGCTAAAAATTATTATATAATAATAAAAATAAGATATTCACTAATTTCAAAAGTATTTTTATGTGTCGGAAAAATGCGTCATAGATCCATTCTGCTTAAATTTTTCAAAAAATATCATTCGTTCAATACGGCGGGTAAAGGATATGTCATACTATTTGAACAAATTTGACAGCTGACGTTTTTTTTAAACTTTAGTTCAGTAGAATATTATGTTAAGGTAACTTATATACAGCCAAATACCGAAAACAAACTGCAAGTGTACAATTCGACTTAAATGTCGTGAATAATATTTAAAACTTAGGGCCATTTAAAGGTTAAATCTAATTCTTCTTTCGGTTGCAGCTGCACTTTTCGACATAATTTTAGTACTTTGTTTAAATATTTTTTAACATTTTGCATACATTTTACCCCTTCTTTGCAGATGTTCTTTTACCTTTATTAAATTAATAGAAAAAAGGGGGTGAAAAATTTATGAAAACTATAATTTTACACTTTTTGATTTGTTAGTTGCAAGTCCTTTAAGGAATATATATTTTGAAAAGCAGAAACCTTATTTATAGGTGGCCAAAAATTAATTCAGTTCAAAGAAGTTAAGAAGTGTTGTTAAGTGCGTATTGCCCGTCTAACTAATAAAATGAGATAGATGAAGTGTCATCAGCGACCAACTTTTAGAATAAATTTAGTGCTTTTTTCCATTGAAAATATATGACATACCCAATAATATACTGTTTAATTTTAGGATTGTTATCATATCGATCAAATTTGATTAGGAATACTATAATCAGAACCCGAAGTTAACTATTGCTACTACATCCCCTTAAGTAAAAGCCAATCACATAAATTACCAGTCCATGAAACATTTATATGCATTCCTTTCAAGCACGATCCATTAACAATCTCATCTTCGACAAGTCTTGTGTTTCTACCCCTTTGAGGCCTCAAGGAGGTGACAGATACCAGCCTTAGCTACTCGGTACATGGTAATTGTTGTTGCCGTATCTCTTCAGGAAATCATGTCTCGTACACCTCCATTTTACATCGAATGACCCCTGATTGTTGAGCGAAACTCTTCGTCTTTTGTACGTGCCTGAATTGTCAATGCGAAGAAACCACTCTGAATCTTCGTCTTTACCTTGAGCCTTGCTTTTCTTTACCTTGACAAGCCATGACTGATACAATAGTTAATTGTTGTAATAATCCTTCAACCACGCGTTTTAAATGGCGATAACGCTAGCGTCAGCGAAAAAGCCGATATAATTCAAATATATGCACGGGGAAATTATTTAGTAATACGATTAGATTAGGCAGTTTCTTTTATTGCTGTTTGTCCGGGCCATTAGCGATATCGCATGAATTATTGGACCGCCAAAGCAAAAAAAAAGATAGGCGACATCAAATAACTCATAATTATTCTCAAAGCCTGTTTATTTTAGGCTGATTTATTGTCCATACTGCATTCCTTTTCATGCATTTGAACATGGTAAAAAAGCAATAAAATAAAACTAATCTAAAAGGACAACCTGCTCTTTTAGTGCATAAAAATACAATATTAGGAAAAGCTTCTGAGGAATATTAATGATCTTCTTCTTAATGACTTTCTAACCGCAATAATTTATGTTTCGAGTGCATATTGATAAGTAAGAATCATCAAATTCTTGCCATTCTTGAGGGAAAACCTTGTTTTCGAGTTTTTTAAATTGATTTCTATGGCAAACAATACTATCTGCTCCATATAGAGCAAAATTCGGAAATTGTTTCAAGAATCATAATGATTTTCCTTTTAAAGCCTTTTTCAGAGTAATAATGTACTTTTTTTACTGAAAATGAATTATATGAATTATAAAGAATATACGAATATTATGAATTATAAAGAATATATGAATAATATGAATTATAAAGAATATATGAATA
>JAPMOQ010053704.1:1312917-1323725 GCA_026543055.1 Argiope trifasciata | reverse complement strand
TTATAAAGAATATATGAATAATATGAATTATAAAGAATATATGAATATTATGAATTATAAAAAATCCCCAAATTCTTCCATTCTTCAAGAAAAAAATCTTCAGTTCTCAAGTTTTAAAAATTGATTTCTGTGGTAAATCATGATATTTGCATGCATATAGTATCATGATATCTGTTTCATAGACAGCGAAATTCGGAAAATGTTTTTTAAAATGTAATGATTTTTTCAAAACCTATTTTGTGTAATAATTTATGTTTTTTTTTAATCTAAAATAAACAATCATCAAATTCTTTCGATTCATGAGGGGAAAACCTCAGTTTTCGAGTTTTAAAAATTGGTTTCTGTAATAAATTTAAATATAAGTATGCATATAGTATAATATTATTATACAAAGCAAAATCCAGAAATTGTTTTACGAATAATAATGATTTCCTTTTTAAAGCCTTTTTCAGAGTAAAAATTTATATTTTTATTGAAAATTGTTATAAAGAATAATCAACTTCATTCTATACTTATTTGAAAAATCTTCAGTTCTTGAGTTTTAAAAATTCCTTTCATTAAGGTATATGTATGCATATAACTTAATAAAAATTAAGGTATATGTATGCATATAACTTAATAAAAATTAAGATATATGTATGCATATAACTTAATAAAAATTAAGGTATATGTATGCATATAGTTTAATACCAGGAAATCTGTCGCATATAGAGTAAAAATAGGAAGCTATTTTAAGAATAATAATGGTTTTCCTTTCAAAGCATTTTTCAGAATAATAATTTACGTTTTTTATTGAAAATTGAAGAGTTTACTGCAAAAAAGAAGTAGCTCCAATTATTCAGATTTGCAGAAATCCGTAAAAAAAGGGCTGAAAATTCTAAATTCCAGTGACACAAACAGCTCCATACTCTGGAGAACAAAAATTGGAGCTACATCTGTTTGGCACTAAATGAACAAGGATTTTTTAAATTTATTTTTATCTAAATTCCCCCCAAATTCGAGTTATCTCCTTTTTTGCAGCAAACTCTTCAATTGTTATAAAAAATAATAAAATTCTTTATCTTAGGGAAATTACTGATTTCGGGAAGCGGGGAGGAGGGGTATTTCTGCTTTCCTTAAGCATTTTGTTTAATCTTGCCACGACTATTTGTGTGCATAATATAAAGCTTTGATTCTTGGTATATAAGTTTTGCGTTCGTCCTCACAGAATCTGATACTGAGAGGCTAAGACCTGAAAAATTATCCAATTTTAATTTATTCTAAAAAATAAAACAAAAATATCAATATTTGGAAAAATAAATAATTTTGGAATTTTTAATAGAATTTAGTAGTTCAAAAGAAATATTTCATAAATCCATCTAACAATGATGATAATGACAATGAGTGAAATAATAATATAATTTATTAAATTAATAATTCAGTTTTGGCTTTTTATAACTAAATTAAAATACTTCAACTATTACCTTAATGTAATATTTCCCGTTTGAAAATTTTTCAATACAAAAAATAAGGGGTTTTTTAATGAAAAATTAAAATTACCGTTTTTAATTTTATAGTTTTAACTAGTAATTATAACTAGTAGTATTTTTTATTTAAAAAATTCTGGTATAGGTAAAACCATATGAAAATGCTGCAATGGGCAAATAAATAAAATGCATATCGAAACGGAATTCTGTATTGAAGAAAGAATAGCTAAGTTATATGTTGAATTTAAATTTTAAAAAAAAATTGTTATACTAAACTTATGCTGTAAAAGAATGATTAAAAAATCATAATGATGTATAAAAGGCAGAATAATTAGAAATAATATTCCCCTGAAATTGATAATATTATTCTTATTGAAGTAATGGTTCATTCTTTATTTCCTGTTGAAAAGGTTTATGAATCTTTTTTTATCAAGGAATTTCTCAGTATCTTTACTAGCACACTGAAATTTTTGTCATATTAATCATTTTTCGTATTTAAATCCTGAGCTTTATTGTTGCTCAAATTCCTCTTCAGATGGCGTCACAGCTTGGAACCAGAATTTAGTTTGATTAATTATTAACTGATGATTAAGTTCTGAAATTTTTTTAAGTAACATTTTGTTGCATAAAATATAAAATGTTCAAAATTCCCTGTTACCCAGTTTAAAATAAAGAAATTAATGAGAAGTTATGAAATTCTATCATTCCAAATATGAAGCAAGCAAACTAAAATGAAAGTGTTTAATAAAGTCACTTTTTTTTCCTTCTTATGCAATTTTTATCATATAACGTCTCTTGGTTTCACAAATATAGTGATTTAAAAACAAGTTAAAAAACATTGCTTCTATTTTATAAATCACTTCAAAAGTAGATGGGGAGAGGGGGGATGCTTTGAAATTGCCCAGACGCTGGAATTTTCCATTCAGTTGGAATGAATGGTGCGTTGCAAGAAACATATACTGTGCACAAATATTTTTAAAACAAAAAATTGAATTTATCCCTCTTTTCCAGTAAATAAAATAAAATACATTTCACTTTTCACAAGTATTCTATAAGATTGTAAATAACAATATGATAAATAGTTTTGTTCAAATAAAGTAGTCAAGTGACTAGAAACTGTAAATTACATATTTTTCAAAATATTTATAAAAATCAACTAAAAAAGCTATTTTTAACAACAAGCATGTGCTCTATCGCTTTCTGTTTCACTCATACAGAAAGAAAAACCCACATTAGAAGATTATATTTGAATCGCATATTATTCACTTCATACTAGGCATTCAAGCGCTGAAACATAAGAGAACGAAATTTCCGTAGAAAAATAATAATGCAAATGTATGTGAGTCTTCTTGATTTAATTAAGGAAGATTAAAGAAAACATTTCTCTCGCTTCACAAATAATAAACGAATTTTTAAACAAAAATTAAAAACTAATTTTATACAAATAAAGTAGTCAAAAGTTGTAAATTGTAAATAACGTATTTATTCAGAAAACCAACCCACAAAAATATTTTTAACAACAAACATACATTCTTTTCTCTACCACCCCTCCCACTCTCTCACTCTCTCTTAACTTCTACTCACACTCTCTCTTTTTCTTTCCCCCATACATGCAAGTATGCATTCTCTCTTTCACGCTAACATACGCACACATATCAAGAGATTATATATAAAACACATATTACTCTACTCATATAAGGAATTCATGTGGTGTTTGCCATTTTGCCCAGAAACGAAATAAAACAAAATTTGCATAGAAAAATAATAATGAATTTCTGTTAGACATTTTTTTAATGAAATTCCGCTTGTAATTTCATCACATAGAGTTTTATAAGTGTTCGGTGCAAGATTAATAATATTTTTTCAGAAGTGGGAGGTGTATCGTATTCCTTCACTTCGTGATGTTATCCATCATCATTAAGCATTGCTGTAACTGGATGTTATCTGAAATAGTAAGTGAAGAGAATTAAACACACGGTGTTTTAAGTAACCTTTGTTGTTACAATGTTGCAAGAATCCTTCCACCGTAGAAGACCCGCTGTTTACTTAACATAATTGGGAAAGCCAGAGATTGCCGTGTATTTTGTTGATAATTTTCGTACTTCTGATATAAAATTATGGTAAGAGGTATGACATAGATCGAATACTATTTAAGTTCTATCATATTTAAGTTCTATTTATCTAGAAGCTATAATTATGCATCACGATCAAAGTAATTGGAATTATTATTAAGGGAAAACTGTATATGACTGTTAAACCGACGGGATTATGAGGAGTTTGCCAAAAAAATTAACTTCCATTGTGAGATTTTTGGTTAATTAATAAAAAGTTCCTATTAACCTCAAGTAATTTACTTACGGCGATTAATTGACGACCTCGTATTTGAATCGCTGCTCATTAATCGTCTTTGTTATTGAAAGGGGTTTTTTTACCTTTTTAGCTGCAAAGGAATGTTGGTGAACATTATAAATCTAGTCACAGAAACGATGAATCAATTTTTTTTCTTTCACCGAATTTCTTTTATATTAATATTCTTTTGTTTAAATAAGAGTAACAGTATCCTTGGTATGCAAAGAAACTCATTTAAACTTTGTGAAAGGATCAATTTATGACTCAGTTTAACTAAATTGTCCAGAAGAAATAAATTAAAAAAACAAAATTAGTGAAGAGAAGATAACTCTTTAAAGATAACTGTTCCGAGAAGATAACTGTTCTTGGTTTGTAACTCATTCTGTAGACAAATTTTTAGTTATGCATATAATTATCAATAATAATATAATTATCATTATAAATTTGAAATCAGCATAAAGAGCCTAAACCTAATTTTAGAATTTGTTAGCTTCTAAAATTTATTTACTATCCAAATTGTTTTACTACCTTTTGACCTTGTATTGGTATGATATTTGCTTTAAAATAAGAATTACGCTATACTACATAATAGATGTGACGAATACATGCAAATAAATATAAAAAAAAAATATTACATATTTTACTTTTTTAGAAATAAAGCAAAATTACAATTTTTTCCAATAATATTTTCATACGAAAATATTTAATTATAATGTATTTGAAAAGCATTTATCACTAAATAATTAATAATTTTGAAAATAAATAATAATTTAAACAATTAACGCATATATATTTTAAATTTTGTATGTTATGAACGAATTAAGTAACTTGCATAGTTGACACTCTTTTGAATAATATATCTCAGTAGCAAAACATACTTTTTAGAGAAAGATTTTCAAATCAATATATACAACTGATGTACTGAATTCATTTTATTTGCAATATGGAATGAATTTTTACAGAGAAAATAAATGGTATTTGATAATAGTGGAAGTACATTTTCTTTTCTTTTCTATCTTTTTTTTCATTCTTTTCAGAATTAAAATTTTCATTTTGTAAGAATTAAATTGGATTATCAAGATTTGCAAGATGTTCCCATGTAATTTTTCTTCTAGCGTTATATTTCTTCACAACGAACTTTTGTTGCATTGTTACTGAACAGATTGTTTGGCTAATTGAGGGATATCTTTCTTCCTTGTTTTTGATTATTTTCATTAGATGATATAATTTTCACAAAATTAAAAAGTTTTAAATTAAAATTTTAATACACAAGGTTAATCAGATTAAAAAGTATAAAATATCTTCTCTTTGTCTTGTATAGATTCATAACCCTATATAGAATGTATTATCTAAAAAGTTTGTGATTATGAATTTTTGAAATTCTTAATCACTAACATTTAGCACAATTTTTATAGAATGTTGTATTTGTATAAAGCTGGGTGAAAGTATTTTATATTTTTCAGTCCATTTTGAAAGTTTTGTACTTACTTTTTTTACTTAAGTAATTATTTTCTGTTTTTTAGTTTTATATGTTGAAAATTTTGCATTCGAATTTATGTCGTCGATCATTAATCAGTTGCAACTGAACGTTAATTGTTAATCGATTGTAAAATTTGTATCGGACATATTAATAAACAGACAAATAGGAAAGCAAATTAATATTGCATTGTTATGTTAATATAGCATTGTTAACTACATTTAAAGTTTCAAGTCTCTAAGTAATTTATCTGAACGATTAAAGATGAAAAATTTTACTCGTTCAGACAAATATATAGTACAAAGAACAATTCAATAAAAAAGGTACTTGTCCTGAAGAAGGTCTCTTTTAATTACAGTTTATTCTTAGCTGACTACTCAGTCCTAAATATTCCTCAAAACGTAATATTTAAAAAATGCGTGCATGGTTCCTTTTTTCACTTAGATATACACATTTTTTTTATTAATTTGCAATTTTTGTTTAGTTTTTTATTTAAAAAAGTGCTTGATAAATATAAATACTATTGTGTAATTATGAATCGAGATGTATAAGTTTGTCTTCCTTTTATGTTTGGTTTTGCATATCGTGATTTAAAGCAGTTTTCATGTATTTTACTGCAGGGTATTCTTACATATTTTAAAAATATTTTAATTGCAATCAGGAGCTGTATGTATGTAAATTCAAATAGTAGGGATATGAGGATTGTCTATTTATTTTACAGAAATAATAAATGTGGATTTTTTCTTCATTTGACATTGTAGCAATTGTTAGGCCTTGAATGCAGTCTTTTTTTCCTAATTATACAGAAATGACAAAAAAATTACTAATTATTTCCATAAGATAGGTGATCATGATTGAATACTCTTTTATTATTTTTATTGCTTTCAAAAAGAGCGTCAGTCTCGTAACCGAAAGGTCGCGGGTTCTGTCCTCGTCTTGGCCAAAGACCGCCGTGTTGGCTAATGGCAGTTGGGGCACGTTAAATATGCCGAGACTGCAAAGTCCTACAAGTTCCCATAACAAAACGATACCTCTGGGGGTACTGAATCAGGGATGAGTCGGTCTCTGATTTGGATCTAAATTCCGACTTGCTGATGGATGAATGAGTGTATGAATGAATTCGACTACCCCCTAAAAAGGGTTGTGTCGTGTGTGTGAGCTAGAAGTCGGATTTCTGCCTTCTGGGTGCTCAGGGGTCTTTACCCTCAGAAGCTACTGCACTCCTTTTCCGTGAAAAACACGGACACGACAACAACAACAACATCGGATTATTAATCATAATTGGAAACAAATAATAATATAATAAAATACCATATCTGATATATCAATTTATAGAAGCCTGTTTTATTGATTAATTAGTTAGAATTTCTCTTGAGCTTTTTTATTACCTGAATATAGAAAGAGCAGGAATTAAATTTTCCCCTGTTTTTAACCTGGTTTTATTTTTAGACTGGCATACTATCTATATATTGCAAGATGCATGACGAAACAATCCTTTATAACTCGCTACAGCAAAACCACCTGTTAGACCTGTTGCTAATAAATGCGGAAATTATTCATTATTTTTTTTTACGTAATAGTATTCACTGGAAAATAATTTCAAAATTTTTATGAGTTTTTAAAAGAAAATAGATATTTTATCTCGATGAATTTAAAATCTATAATCGCACTAGAAACCTTCTTAAGTTAATTCAAAATTCAAAAAATATGTTTTTCAATGATGTCATTTTTATTTGGAGCACATTTTTTCTCACTTTATCTCAATTGTTATAAAACTCACAAATGATTTTTAAAAAATAGCTAAAATATCTTTTTTAAACAAATAAATTAAATTTATTTTATAATTTTTATTTCTCATAATAAATATAAATATATATAAAATAATCATATATAAATATAATATATTTTTATATTTTGTTGCTACTGTACTTATATTCACTCTCATGACGGAAATATTAAAAATACTCTCTACTCTTTCTGAATATGACAGGTATCACATTTAAAGAAAAAAATTGATAAAATAATATAAAGTAATATAAAAACTATAAATAATATTTAAAAAAGTTTTTATTTTCAAACTAGAGGTTCGAATCGACAACTGTAGCATAACAAGCAACAAAAGAAAGTAACAATTTCATCATTTTTTTCTTACAGCGATACACAGACATTTAAATACTTCACATTCTGGATATTTGCAACTTCATAATTGTCATTAATCAATAAGAGAATTTTTCATTATAATTACCTTTCATAAAATATGTTAAAAATTGGAAAAATATAATTCGATTTCATTTTAGTTTTGCAAAGAAATGTATTTTATTAAATAATTAATTACAGAATGAAGAGCAGAAATGAAAATGGTAAATATCGAAAATATTTTGACATCTCAAATGACGGTTTTTCTTAGCTACTTTAATAACGGTATATAAATTACGGTTATCCTGCCCACTATGATATAAAAATGACAATTTTATATCATAGTGGAGTAATTCATTCATAATTTCATGGAGTAATTCATTTGCACTATTTTTTAATTTACATCATTTGTAAAGAATCAACTGAAATAATTATATTGCATATAAATTACATATTTAGTGCGAAAACTGTTGTTACTATGGCACTTTCTCTAGAAAGCCATCTGAAGAAATCAATTATTTTAAGACGAGTTTGCGCTATCGCATTTAAGAATAAAGGCTCCTGACACATGACTGCAAAAGTTGGGCTTCTAGTTTATACAAAGATGACGCACATTCGCTTGCACAACCCCTTTATGCAAGGGTGAGGGGGCTCATTCTCACACCTCACGGATAGAGCCCATGGTCGAAACAGGATTCAAACGCGGGACGTCCAGATCGCCGCGAAGAAGCTCTACCCCTTGGCGAGGACTACGGCGCAAAAATTGTATGTTTCAGCATGTCTGAACATCTTCATAAATTTATCGGTGGAGTTTCGGACAATTTTATATAAATTAAAATTGATCAAGAAAATTAAACAGTTCATTGTTCTTTTTTATTATTCGCTTATACATTGCATGATATATTAGACTGAATTTTATTATTTTCATCATTTCATGTTTAAATGTTAACAAACAAAAGACCATTTTCGGCCAAATACTCCCGAGCCGCAATAGTAAATCCCTCTTAAGAGAGAAATAATATTTCATACTTCCCCCATTTTTTGAATTAAAAACAATTTTTCATCATAAATTGCATAAACAAATTTTATTAAATCTTTTCCCACATAATTGACCTTCTTTAAACCTTGACCAATACTAATAAAGAGAATATAATGAAGTAAATAATAGAGCATTTCTCATATCATTTAAAATCCATCAACCGCAGATTGGTGAAAATAACATACAGAAATCGAACGTTCATTTATATCGATAGCATCTCATATCTTCCATAACAATCCAAAGAACGATAAAAACATTGAAATAACCACCAATTTTTCCCTAATGACTTGTTAGAAAAGACTGATACAGTCAGAAATTGAACTGCACAGCTGGCCTCAAACTTGGCATCAACGTTATCAATAGATTTTATGCCATTAAAGTTTAGATACCGCTCAGTGTGTTGATGAAGTATTGTATCAAAATAATAGTTTGTCTCTCATGAGATCACTTGCTGCGCAAATTTTAGCGAAACTTCTGGTGGATTTATTTATTTTAGAATGTTTTGACAGCCTTGAAGATTTAATCGACCATAAAATTTCCATTAGTAAACATTATTGTGTTCGTTTTCTGGCGATATATTCCACAGATTTTGATTAGTACGATTTATTTGTATTGTAGATTAATATTGAAAATGTGGTAACAAGTGCTTACAGACACATGGAACGTATAATCAACATTCTTGTATTAGATATAAAAACAAGATAAAGCTCAGTTTAATTATGTAAATATCATTAGAATGCAATAAATATTTTTAACATTTTTACGACACTGAAAATTATAGAAAAATGTATATGTACATTAAAATGTTATTTGTAAGATTGATATATAATTATACTTATATTATTAATAAGAAAATAATTCAGTAAATGGAATTTCTTTTGTTGGGTATTGGATTAATGAAAGGAGTATCGCTTTTATAAGGGCGTTTTGTTATTATTAAACCACTGCAAACTTTTAAAACAACATTGAATGAAAACATAGAACTGAATTTTCTAAATTTACAGATAACTGTAATTACTCTTTCAATTTGTAAAGTTTCCTCTTTTGTAAATAACGGCTCAATTTCTCTTTGAAAACCTTGAAATTGATTTATTTGTATGTTTTTAATTAATAAATTTAAATGAAAAAAAAACTTTGGAAAATAATTGAATAAAAATTAATACTTTGATGTAAAAATTATAATGAATTATTAAAAATCAATTTTTAGAATAAAACTGCTATTTTTTATGATTTATAAATAAAATATTAATAAACGCATTTAATAGGAGTGTTCATAACCAATTAGACTAACAGTACTCTTGAATCTATGTGACCTTCTGGTGGAATACCTTGTATGCGCTATAATTGCTAGATATTAAACAACATTCTATAAAGTATATAACACTGTCGAATCTTGAATAATATCTGTAGTATAATATCGTATATTACTTAAATGATATTGTTCAACAAATCGTACTACTTGCAATCTATATTCTTTTTCAAAAGTATATCAAATGTAAATAAGACTTATATAGAAGCTGATAATAATAAAAATAAAGAAAAGCGATGCAGGGGATTTTAAAATTGGCATAGTTTTATTTGATTTACCTAAATAATAAAAATGTAATTCATGTTATTATGAATTCCTACATTTTTGCAACTAGTTAGTAGGACATACTTTTATTTTATTTTCTTACATAAGAAGTATATATAATGTATTTTAATCGTCCATAAAATTCAAATATGGGATTTTGATGATTCACTATATTTCAAACCTTTTGAGTGAGTCCGAAAATTTGTGGGCATTGTGTCTGTTTTTTTTTCTGTGGACATGATAACTGAAACTCTAGTTTGGACAAGACGACCGATATTTGGTATCTGGAATTACACTCAAATTTGTAGATTTCCATTAAATTTTGAAATATGTTCTCAAAATTCTATTTGTCAGGTTTTTTAAATACAAGCGAATTCGATAATTACAAAACTCAAGGAGCTAGATAAATAAAATGTGGTATATAGACTTAGAATCTAAAGGGGAAATATTAATAAAAGTAATAAAATGGTCGGTTATAGGTAAATGTGTACTTTTACATGCATGTGAACGTCATAACTAATAAATACTTGATTTAAATCAATAAAATTCGTTATGTTACCTTTTAAACAAAATTATAGTGTTTGTGTCAAACATTGGTGTCATTTGATACTCAAAAAGATTTTTTTAAATTTATATTCTCGTAATATCCTCACTAAAATTGTTAGATTCACAAGGATTTATTTATTTTAACTGTCATGCAAGTTTTAATATACATGGTCTGATTTTATGTGGAAGACGGGATACTAAGGTCTTTATTGGAGAGTATAC
>JAPMOQ010053704.1:1287686-1312907 GCA_026543055.1 Argiope trifasciata | reverse complement strand
ATAAATCAAGCAGCATACGATAAAAGTATAACGATAAATTTCCCAATGAACATATCAGTTGTAACCTTAACACACTTAATCTTTAAATGCATAGGTATGTAGATATGCATATATTTAAAACCTCATATTTCTTTATACAGGCAACTTTTTCATAATATTTTTTTTTAATTCTACCAAAATTATTTTATCATTTCTGAACGCAACTAGAAGATTTGACAATTTATTTCTTTGTCGTTGTCAATTGTCATTCCTAGTGCGAGCTATTTCTTTTAAGTGAATATTTCAAATTATCTGTTGCGATTAATTATATAAAAAGTAATTAAAACATGCAGTAAAAATTGCTTTCAGTCTGAAACAAGATAAGAGTAACGATTTTTTTCTTTACATATAATGACAACGCATATAAACTGTAATATAAAAATCGTCTATTAACGGCTCATTAGAGCAAAGTTTACAGGAGCAAAAAATTAGAGGGTAATAGCTTCCTTTGTCACCAATGGATATTTGAAAAGACAGCACTGGTTTATATTTTCAACCAAATTAAGGTGTAAAATCCAATTATGAAAGAGTATCACACAGTGGTCATGCAATAGTTTTTGATGTAAACGCAATGGTTTTTTATATTTAAATGCTAAAAATAATTGTTTCTTGAATTTTTATGTTTTATACTAATGAAAGGTATTATTTACGTTTGAAATATATTATTACATGAAGTAGATTTGCAAAACTTATGGAGTGATTTGTCATGATGATGTAGAAATATATCAATATTATTATTTATTTATTTCGGAAATTATAAAAAAAAATATTGCCGTTTTTTTTTTCATTGGTCATGAGGATGTAGAAATGTGGCAATGTTATTATTATTTATTTAATTTGAACTTTGAGAAAAATAGACTATTTTAGCATATTATTTTGCATATTAGCAATAGTACTTTTTAGCATTTTTCCCATTAACTGCACCTATTTCCCGATTGATTTCAAATTTTATTAAATAAATTAAAAATTCATACATTTGAAGAAAAATTCATGTATTTGAAAGAATTCTAATATGCTTAAATTGTATGGTAAGAATTCTTCTCAAATATTATCAATGATTATTTTTGTTTTCCACAAAGTTACTAACGTTTTACAATGATTTCATTGAACGATTAAAAAAATAATTCAATCATTTAAATAAAACAGTACATTTTTGCGGAGTTTCTGAATAATCATCAGCAATCATCTCTACATTTCTGAATGACGTTTATACATGTAGGGAATCATTCCTTATGTAATCTTAATTGTCTGAATGCCTTAATCCAATGCTAATTTTAAGTGAAATTAGCATACCATTCAAAAAGAAAAATAAAGAAATGAGCAACTAGTAAAAGTTTCTGGCCAATCAAGAGATTAACTGGCCACCTGTTGGAAAAAATAATAATAAATAAATAATAAGCAAGACAAATACACATTAATAAAATTATCATTCACCAATTACCAAATGATTTGTCACCCAATAGCCAAAGGGCAACTCTTCCCAGAAAGTAACCTACCCACCTTGTATAAGCGAAACACCCCAGATTGATTTAACAAGTGTCTCGAGCAGAACAACCTCGACCAGAAGGTGCGTCTGAGGTCCATTAAATGGGAAGCATGAATGCTTTGAGTTTTAAAAAGTATTCGTCGACAGTTGTATCGTGCTTTCTAATTTGTTAAATGTCATTGAGATATGTCATAATTATTGGTTAAAATAGGGTGATATCATTAATCATTGGCAATGAGGTGATTGACGAAATAAACGTCAGATGACCCCATATGAACTTTGTTTGTTTTTAGTTATTTGATCGTTTTCGTTTTTACAGTATCCGAACGTCTGAAGTTTGTGACCAGTAATTATATTTTTAATCTTTGCTCCGTCTTTTCCACACGTGTTTAGTTTATGAGATGACTGAGGTTGCCATTAACTTTAAACTAACATTTTAGCTGTAAATACTTAGGGACGGCTAATTTGAAATAATTAATGGCTAGTAAATGCAAAATAATGATGTCGCATTACCCAACAAACTTTAAATTTATTAAATATACTGTGATGTTTCAGTTTCTAATTTAATTCAGGGAATGAAATTTAATGAAATATAATGATGGAAAGCAATTGATTTGTTTAAAATAATTATTACAAGTAATTTAGGGAACGGCTAATCTGGAATAACTAATGGCTAACAAATTAAAAATAATAATAATGCATTGCCAAATAAATGTTAAATTGAATTAATATACTATGTTGATTCACTTTTTAATTTCTTAATTTTTAATTTAAGTTTTATTCAAAGAATAAAATTTAATGAAATGTATGGACAAAAAGCAGTTGATTTGTGTAAAAAAATGTATTGCGATTTCTAAAATAACATACCTAATGGATAATACATGCAAAATAGTGATGCCACGTTACCAAGCAAATATTAAATTGAATAAATACATCATGTCATTTTACATTTTAATTTCAATTTTTTAATTTAATTTTATTCACAGAATCAAATTTAATGAACTATATGAATGGAAAGCAATTTACTGGGGTAAATTGGCTAAAAAGATTTTTTTATGCAACTTAGATAACGGCAGTTTGAAAATAACTAATGGCTAATAAGTACAAAATAATGCTGCATTGCTAAGTAAATTTTAAACTGAATAAATATTTTATGCTATTTCACTTTTTAATTTCCTTATTTTTAATTTAAGTTTCATTCATATAATGAAGTTTAATGAAATATATGAATTGAAAATAATTTAGTTGTGCAGTTAATACAAAATTCGCAATACAATTTGCTTTTGGTGATATTATTCCCCAAAAAACGTGAACAAATTCTAATGCAATTTTAAGCTTTTTTAAGAAAAATGAGGTATTCAAAATATACATTTATGTAATATATTCACATAATATTTTACCCCACGAGAATAGTTGTCAATTATATTATTGTAAATATTATAAAATGAAAAATATATTGTAGTAGTTAAAAAATGGAATTTGGATATAAACTGTAAAAATTTTAATTTTATGATTCTATGCAACCAAATTTGTTAATTATTCTATAAAATTAAAAATGGACTATAATGGGAATAACATTAATTCTGAAGAATTATTTAGTGTGAGAATCATATCTCCTTACTTTAATTAGGATTTATTTGTAAGTTAATTACTATAAACAAAATTACAATATTGTTTGTAATAAGATGAATAACAAATTATTTTTCGTCCTCTACCTTATTTTCTGAAACGGATCCTAATTGTAACCAAATAGATATATAAAAAATATCTAGGAAATTTGATCCTAGCACAACTGCATTACAAATATTATAGTAAAACTATATTCAAAATGTAATTTAGGAAATTAAAAATTTGTTACTATAGACCTAAATAGTAATTTTCCTCCTTTTGCAATGAATATTCCATCTAACAAGAGGTTCCAACACAATCTTTAAAAAGATTGTACTGAAACTCTTTTAGTCTTATGAATGAAAGACTTTATTATTTTTTTAATGGCATGCAGAAAAATTTCCAATTTTTATTCTATATGCTAAAAAGCAAATTTTTAGCATGATAATCAGAATTTTAATCAAACATTTTTCTAAATGTTGATGCTTCTTCACAGTGAATACAGTGACTATTGCTATAGTAAAAAAAAGTTAAAATTTATTTTTTAAAAAAGATTTTTTATGGTATTAATATTATTTTCATTAAAAAATGTTTCTTAAATTTTAATACATTTTATGAAATTGCTTTACGTAAATACATTTTATTATTTTAATAACTGAATTTATTCAAATGGAAGTTGCAATGATATTATATATGTTCAATATTTTAGACTACAGGTTTGAACTCCCTAGAGTTTTCTCTCTTTTTCTAGTTAATTTCTTTGAAATATTTGGTTTTATTTTATTAGTTGGAAGTACATTGCTTTGAATAAAAAATAATCTAAATTTCCAAAAGACAAGTCATTTGTCTTGTTTGCTTAGTCAAAAATTCGTCACTGGGACGGGGAGGTAAAATGAGTACTTCCTAAAATTTAGACTGCCTAAAGGTTCCTATAGTTCTTAATTCGGCTTTGTATTTTAACGTGATAACACAATCGCCAACAAATATCTTCACTGAATTAATGACTATCTTTTTAGAATCTATATGGACGCGTCTCATCATCACTAGTCTGTTGCCTAGTCTACTTAGTCGAAAATCCGCTATTGGGAAGGAAAAAGAAACCTTCCATAAAGTTTAGACTGCTTAAGGGCGCCTAAAATGTTTAATACGGCTCTGTATTTTAACTTGGTAACACGACTGTTAACAAACCTCTTCACGGAATCAGAAAGGCAGAATTCTTAGGGAAACTTAAAGAAGAGACAGGTTAATGAAAATTCATGGAGCTGAAAATTAGGAGAAAGTTTAATTAAAACTTCATTTTCCGACGGAAACCAAAGACTCAAGAAAGAAAATTAAACACTCTACATTAGTAAACACTTTCGAACTTTGACCTCGTCTCTGACCTCATTTCCGTTCCCTTGTCTGCTAATATTTATCGGGCTCTGAGAACAAACCAATTTTGGAAACAATAGACTGATTGCTTCACGGCGACAGAGAACCGTTAATGAGAAGGAAGGAATTCTACAATCTAGAATTCAGAAGGAAAGAAAGAAGAAAAGAAGTAATTGCTAAGAAACGGATGAATGTGTTTTCTAGCCGAAAAAAATTGAACCTGTATAGTCGTGTAATTCTTCCAGGCATTGTCTTCAATAACAGAGCAACATGCAAAACTACGAAATATTCACCAGCAGGTTGTAGTAATTATACTTCAGATAATTTGTCAAATTCATCGATGTTGCGAAGTCCGGAAAAAGAGGTCAGAGTTTTGAAAATAGGTTCCTGCCATAGGCTAATTTGAATTGTATCGAATCGAAAGAAATGAATGTTTGATCCTGAATCGCCAAGTTATTGTTTTAATTAAGAAGAGTTTTGGGGTAGTGTGTTAAACGGGCTGTATCTGAATAAGTACACAAATAATTTTAATCGCTTTCAAAATTATTTCCGGTCTTCTAGTTTTAACACTAAAATTGAATTTAATAGTAGTCAAGGGTTCTAAAATAAAAAAATTTTTAATAAAAAATAATAAATAAAATAAATTTTTAAATTCAGAAATAAATTTTAATTTATTTTCGTTTATTTTGCAAATATTCTTGCATATCAGCTGCCTCATTAAAAAAATCAATGAATCTGAAGCTCTGGCATTCAAATGAAATATTATCAGTTATTAAAACAGCAATTTTATATGATGAGTAAAAGATGAAACTGTCCAGAAGGTCTGAAAACCTATTAATCACAAATCTGATTCTCTCAAATTAATTAGCGGAAGTTGCAGTATAAAATATCATGCACATTAGCAGAGTGTTAAAAATTTTTTAAAAATGTACCATTTACAGTACGCTATAGATGTAGAATATATGATAAAATTTAAAGTATTGTTTCCTTGCAATAAGATCTTCTCTATTCATGATGTATATAAGGAAGGAGTATAAATATTACTTATTCATGCTCAGGTTTATTTAGTTATTTAAGCATTAAAAAACTGAACTGCGTTACTTGACTCTGATATAATAGTTGAGATTTATGTATTCGAGGAAGAGGACTTAATGCATAAAAGAGGCTTAAAGGCTTTAAAACTTCGTTCAGCATTATGAATAGTGTAGGGCAGTTGTATATACTGCATTGCAACTCACATGTAGTAGAATAAATAACTAATACTTAAAAAATAATGATAAAAAATATGAATTCCGTGCCTTAAAAAGCCTTATTATGATAGTTTTAAGTCATAAGGGAATGAAAAGTACTTTATTACCCGAACAACTGATTGATACAAATAAAGTAATGGAAAACTGAATATAATCATTAACATTTCATTATCGATTTATCAACATTGTTATAATCAGTAATGTTAATATATCATAGTTTCCCCAAATACTTAGATATATCGCAATATTTTGATTTTCTTCTCGTAAAATCATAATTATCCCAAAGCATAATTCTGAAAATATTGTATTCATAAAATAAAGTACAAACGTTTCTTATTATATATTAATGTATATTTTTGTACGTGATCGCAGCTTTTGAGGGTCAACAGTTTAAGAAGGGAGTAGAATGTATATATTAAATACTGGTATAATGTTTCAAGCATACTTATTAAAGGAATTACAAAATATATTAATTATCAAGAATATTATTAAGTATTCATTATTTTGTAAAATGCTAAAAATTTCTTATCCTCGTCACTAAACAAAACTACACTTTAAATATCTTAAATAATTAGGAGTTCTTCCTTTTATAAAGTTATACTTAATTATAATTATTCCCATTAAAAGTTTTGTATAGATTTGAGAAGCTCAAGGTTTGATGTTTTTTCAACTACATTATATAAAAATAAATTACCAGAACATTACATCTTCTTGAATGTATAATTATTTAATTAATCTGTAACAAAGAATCTAAAACAAAGTTTAATGAATAAAAATTAAGGAATCAAAAGCAAAGTTTTGTAGTTATTTGCATTACTTCAAAATATATATTCAATTGTATTATATGATGAGTTTAGAATTTATTAACTGCATTCCACAAGTAATTATCTAAATTCTTTCTGATTTCTTTCAAGTTATAGATAAACAAATATATAGATTCAAAGAAAATTCATAATACCATTTCTTTATATTGTCTGATTCCTAGGACCATATTTAGTACGTAGATAGACGGAGAAAATAATATTTTAGTTCATTTATTCCTTTTAATCTACTTTCTAAATTTATTCTTGCATTCTTTAAAAAGCTCTGTAAATATAATTTTATTTTCTACTATAATTTTGTTGCTTTCATATTAATTTATATAAACAAATTTAATTCATATACACATTTTCTTCCTTTTTAACCGCATCTACATAAAAAAAAAGAATACAGTTCTAAAAGTCACTGAATCTTCTTTCTTCCGCCTTCATGTAATTTTCAGTCATCTGCTGAAACATTCTACATACTTTGCAATCTATACCAACAATCGAAAATACACCATGCAAACAAATTATTTTTAATATATGTCCATATTTACAAAAACTCTATGCATGTTTTTTGCCGCCTCCTAAATGAATGGATATATTTATAATACAGCTCAAAGATTCAAAAGTAAGCATTCTTTTGCCGTTGTATAACTTACAATAACCTGTTACTTAATTCGAAAACAGAAAAATCACTTTTGCGATCTTCATCCAAGTTTAAACACAGAAAATTGAGTTAAAGACAACAAACGCAATAACTTTTGAAGATTGTCTGTTTACATTACGCTTCACAAAGAACAAGCACTAATCTATTTCCAATAATAGCTGAAGCACTTTCAGAATTCAAGTACTCCCACTTCAGAGGAGACGTTCGCTTTTTGAAACAACAAAACAGCTGACAGGTGAATTCAGTTTATGTAGTCAATGGCTTCCAATGAAATATTGAAGCCGCAGTTTCTTTTTCAGCTTGTCCGTCGATGTCTTATTTATTGACTGTCTTTGGCGGTCTTTGAATAGTTAGGTTCAGAGTAAATCATTCAGTAATGGTCGCGTGCTTTCTTTTGCTTTGTGATCGTTAAGACAGCTGTGAGAAATTACATTGCACAACATAAAACCCATTTAAATGAAACAAATTACAGTATGACATTATGTCGCCGACCTAGTTTCTTTGCATTTGACCTAACATTTTACGCTTTTCAATGATTTTGCCAAAAATTTTATTTCTGTATCTAATCATTTGGACAACAAAGACGCAATTTGGAGAGAGAAAGCAAGTTTTGCAAATAACAATATTTTCCTCGAACAATCGAAATTTAAAAATGGCAAATTTAACACTTAAATGTATAGCTGTCTAGAGCTACATCATATGTTTAAAAAGTCATATCTCTTTAAATAGTAACCTTTTTATAGTGTTTATTTATTATCAATTTTGCCAAAACTTTATTTTATGTTTCCGAATACTACTACAATCTTTAACACTTTATTTATTTATCTGTGACCATTGTTATTGTTACGGCCTAGTTGTATACAGTTTCATTTCAACGGATATCATAAGGAACGATTTTTTATACAAAAAGTAATTAAAATAGTTATCCGTGAGTTGTAAGGAGAATTCCTTTACATCTTAATTACAACCTGCAACATAAATTAATGGAGAAACAGTCAATATTAGGGCTTAAAAATAACTGTTTGGATCCTAAATTCTAAGATATTGCAATTATCGAAAAGTTTTAAATACAAAAGTAATTTGTCTTACTAAATCTCTGATTTGGCTATTTGAGTTTATTTTTTTCTATCTTCCATATTAAGAAAATTTTTGCAAAATTCTCTCACCACTCATTTTGAGTTAGATATCTCATTTGCCAATTCGTCAGAGATTTTTACATTTCAAATTAAAAATTCCAAGCCAGTTAAAATCCAAACAAAATTAGTGCGGTTATCTTGTTCGCCTTCGTAAGATATATAGGTGGTTTTCCGATAGAAGTCTGACTAAAATACAAGAGCGGCTTTGGTTACGGCGGTTTGGTTAGCGGCTTTACATATTTGGTTAGAAACAAGGTAAAAGATTAATTTATAAATTTGCATGTGCTGTTAACCCATATAAAGAGCAAATACAAGAGATAGGGTTAGTAACGACTCATTAAGGCAAAGTAATAGAGATGGAAAAGACCTAGAGGGTCATCTCATCTAGAGGGTCTATATTTTCAAGCGGATTTAGATGTAAAATTCTACTATGTAAGAGTGCCACACAGTGGTCATGTAGCAAATGACATAGATTTTAAGGTATCCAACTACGTTTAGAACAATGTTATAGATCACATTAGTGAATCTTTTTTTATTGTTGTTTCTTGTAGTTCAGATTTTATTCTTTCCAAAACAGTTTATCTTTTCTAGAAAAAGTAAGGTCTGACCTCTGATCTAGGATCACATATTTTTGAATTAAAATTTGTGTTTAACTTCAATTTTCATAAAAATTCTTCGCCGTTAACATGATATCTCAAAATTAATAGAGGTATTTACATAAAAACGTTAGCGTGTTTTTTGAATAATATGGGCAATGAAAAGAGCCAAAAGTTTTATTGTTGGTGAAATACTTTTTCTTTTATAGGAAAATTAAATTGGGAATTTATGAAAAAAATTCTTATATAAATATATTTTTACCCACAGCTTCTTTACATCTCAAATATTTCTTAGATTTTGGTTCATTTCATCATCATTATATTTTATATCTTAAGTTAACCGTTTTGGTTATATTTCATTAAATTGTATTACAAATTTTCCTATTTATTAAAATGTATTGTAATTTCAAATGTTTTTTTGCCTTTATAGTATTTTGTATTATAATTGACAATTCATTTAAAAACCATAGTTTTAAATATTTTTAAAAAATTCCAGTTTTTCAAATATTTTCTTTCGAACATAGTCGGATACGTTAATGTTTAAAGGCTGAAATTAATTTTTCATCGATTTTCATGCTTTGCACTGAAATTAGAGGTATTTTTTATGTTTGTTGTATCATTTGACGAAATAGATTTGTAGAACACAAAGATGATTGTTCCTGATAATGTAGAAATATAACAAAAAAATTTCTTTTTGAAAATTAATTAAAAAATTTATGCAAGGTTTTTTTTGTCTGTATTTTTACCATTAATTATACACATTTCCCAATTGATATCAAATTTAATTTATTAAAAATGAATATTCATGAATTTAAAGATTAAAAAAGATGTTTCTAATTAAAAGACTGTCTTGAGTCCCTTTAAATATTGGACTGTTCTATTGCGATTTTCCCAACTATTAGCAAATTTTTGACTTCAGCATAACCCATATTTAGGCATAAGATTTAAAAGATATGTCTTAGCAAGAACCCGTATCAGTTTCTTAATTAATTTGCATTGTTAAAACCACGATTCCCAGCTTTACAACATCTGTTGAGATTTGACTTTAAAATTTTATATCCTAGCTACATAAAAAGAAGGATTCAAGAGCTGGTGCCTAATTTTAATATATTTGATTCATGAGTCATTATTCATCAAATCAACGTTAACTTATTTGTCTCATGGGTATATATACTATGATTTTTAAAAAATGAATGGTAATGACGTCGCTGTGAGTCAGAGACGTCGATTTTAATTATCTAGGTAATTATTATCGCTATTTAAAAATATCAATCACAGATTTAATTCTTTTGACGCATTGATTTTAATTGCCTCTTTCTTCTTAATATTCCAGATTTTTCTCCTTTTGTAATAAATGTAATTAAACTAAAATCCGCAATAAATGCTATTAAACTAAATTCTATAATAAATGCAATTAAGCTAAATTCAGTTTTTGAAAAAAAAATGCATCTCAACCTATAATTTCATTTCATCATAACTAATTTAAAAGTTCAACTTTTCATGGTCTTTTGGTTTTCTATGATGATGATAATGTTGTATCCGGATTAACATGAAAAAGGGTTTGCAATAGCTTCTGCGGTTTAAGTCCCCTGAGCAACCGAACGCAGACATTTGAGTTCTAGCTCAAATGAAGATGATACACACACGCATACGCTTACGCAATCTCTTTTTACAGGGGGGGGGGGGCTAATTCATACATCTTACAAATAGAACACAAGGGAAGATCAACCGTACCCGAGTCAGGAGTCGGAATGGGACGCCAGGATCAAGGGGAAGACGCGTTAACCTTAAGCCAGAACGTCGGCTTTGGTTTTCTATCTATTGGGCAAAGGCGTGCGAATTATTTTGTAAGAGGTTCTTATTTTATGTTCAAATCCAAAATATCTAAAAATCGTTTTGTGTAAGGCTAATTATTCGAATAGCATTTAGCTGCAATGTTAAAAAAAACGGTAATTCCATTGTGATTCATATCATTTCTCCTCAAATGCTTATATAAAGTGCTTCAAATGCTTATATAATTATTAAAATGCTGGAATCTCTGCATTTTAAATGTCTTTTCGAACAACTTTCTATATTTGAAAAAAAAATAAAGCTACAAGAAAGAAATCTAGTATTTATGCTTTAATTATAATTATACATTCAATTTCAATTAGGTCACTTGTATCGATTAGGTATTATTTACATAAAGTTCGATCATTTTACATTGTGTCAAATGCTATTTTTTTATTTATTTAAGAGCAAAGTAGCAATGTACAAATGCCAAATCGCATGCTTATTTTCTGCTTATTTTAGTTTTTTCAATAAGATACATGATTTCAATTCTTTCAGAAATATCGTGTTCGAGAGATTAAAGCGTCTCATTTTTAAGGCAGAAGAACGGTGTAACAATAAAGTTATAATAAAAGAAAACTGATTTAAATATAATGAAAAATTAAGCATGCATATAGTTATCGTAAGTACGTAACGCAATCCTTTTTAGTTCATTTGATGAATAATACGATTTAAAAAATAATAAGAAACCTGTTTGAAGATAAATGAAAAATCTACTTTTTTTAAACTCTTTATTTGCATCTAAATGTAAAACAATTCAGAAAGATGTAGATTATTTTTGAAATGTAAGCACATTTTTGATACTTATAAAATTTCTTTTATCTATCTATTTATATATATATATATATATATAATGTGTGTGTGTGAATATATCAAAATTATATCATACTTATTGTATACACATCATAAAAATCAAGGAACTCGAGCAGTTTAATTCCAGACAGTAAGTATATGACTTATCCTTATCTTTTTGTCAAGAATATGTCACATTTATGTCATACTAATACTTTACACAACGTTCAAATCAAATGTATCGCATCTTCAACCTAGAATCAAGGAATTCGTGCATTTCTCTTTTCTCTGCTCTCGAACAGCAAGTACTTAATCCTATCTTTTTCAATAATTCATGTTTGAAACAAAAGATAAGTGAAAAATATTCTTAACGATCCATAAATCCCACCTGTAAGCTTAAACGTTCTTCCGATACATTTTAATGTCGACCTCAACACTTCCATGTCTCAGGTTGACAGTTAGAGTCGTTAAGAGCATTTATAGACATTGTCTATATCTACACCATCAATGTTTTGCTTCATTTCAGATTCTGAAGGCATGCGGATTTATCCAACGTAATGGATGTTTTTCAACACTGAATGCGTGAATTAGAAATACGCGTTGTGGTGTCGAAAGGTTTCCTATCCCAGAATGGCAACACGGCCAACCATCATAACCTTTTCGCCACGATGATTGAGATGCTATTCGAATTTCTCCGTAGGCCTTTAAAGAAGGGAAAAAGAGGACGGCAGAAGATTAATGTTTTCTTGATATGAGCTAAGTGTATAAAAGAAACCGGATGTCGTTCGGTTGAGAATGGAAATGCAAGCCGTTAAAGTTAAAGAGATCTAAGTTCTTGCGCTTTATTGTTATTATATAGCTTTAAAAGTAGGTGATGAAGTGATAATGCGAATATTCTAAATAGTGGAAATATATCTTTTTTTTTATTTTGTCTGATCGTTTAATCTCATCAACCTAGTATTCTTTTTAATGACCATCACGCCCTCAAATATTTCACTGAAATCGTTTGCTTAAAATAATTGCCGCTGTAGAACCTGTCTTTCCCTAATTTAGTTGGGAAAAATAAATAAAACGAAATATGAAGGTTTGCAAATCGTAGATTCTATAAAAATGTATTTTAAACAGAAAGGATACAATAAAGTTTCTTTAGTTTCGATGTTAGTTAAAAATTAGAAAAGTTTAAAGAAATATTTTAAATACTTTAGATAATGTATCACTTAAAATGGTAGGAAAAATATATCAAAAAAAAAAGTCGCTAGATGGAATTAGAATTTAAAGTTAAATGTTTAATCCAAGTCTTTTTTTTTTTTTGAATTGCATTATTTATATTTGAAATGCAAAAATTAATTTTTTATTGCTGAATTATCTATAAAAGGATAATGACAATTCCTACGGCCTGCTGCAATGAAAATAATATCTAAGATCCTATCTGTTATAATAATTTAAAAAGTGATACCTATGCAAAAAGTTAAATTATATATTTGGTTATATGTTTCACAATAACAAGTCAATGAATTCGAGATTATAGCATATTTTTACAAAAACGTTCAGCAATTATTAGTAAAGGTATTCAAAATTTCAATTAATAATTTTTCAAAATTTTTAAATACTTTATTAATATATTTTACCATCAAACACAATTTTTATTAATATATATTGTTAGTATTATATAGAATCATATAATATTAATTTATATATAATTTAAAATATAATTAGGAAAATTCATTAGAAAGTAAACTCAAACAGTTGAAAGAGACAGTTGTTATATATCGTAATTCAAACCAAGGTTCTAAAATAAGTCTTTCTGTTGATACATCATTTTGGATAAAGCTTTAAACAATCGAACTTTAAAACAACGTAGTGCATTTGAAAGGATTTTATTGTTAACTTGTTCATATCTTAACTCTATCAAAATTATATTTATCTAGTTCATTTGTCTACTAGTTTGCGGTATTGTAATTTAACTTTTTAAAACTCGTTTTATAAACTACACAGTGTCAGACAGAATCTTTAGTTTTTAAAAATCAAAGAAGCACGTAATAGAAACCACGCAATTAAATATTTTATGAAGAAATGAAACCGGTTGAATAATCTATTTTTAAAGAAAAAGAACCATTATACGATTTTAAAAATTACCAGTTATGAAAAATTTATGCAACTCTAAAATTGATATCATCAAAAAGATATTGTTTTAGATTTTGAAAGAGCTCAAAAATTATTTTTTGTGCTCTTCCTGGAACACCGCCAAAAAGATAGAATCATGAACAACTTCATACCATAAAATGCATGTTAGCTATTTTTCATACAAAAACGAGAACTAGATTAAAATATTTACTTTATACAGCTTGGAAATATTTCATAATCTTCTATTTTTAAAGATGTACTTTTCATAATTCGCAGAAAATATGTTTCCTACTTTACATGCGACAACATTTATTCTTTTATTTACTGGGGCTTGTATTATTAAATTGAATGCCGATTTTTAAACGATAATCAATGAATGATAATAGCTCATTACAAATAATAATAAAAATAGTAAATGACAAACACTCAAGCAATGATTAATAAAAAAATAGTAGATATAAATAAATTATAATAAAATATTTCAAATAAAGTAACACACTGTAATACTATAGATAAATTTAGATGCACTTGAAATTGCTCAAAAAATTACTAGGTAAATAATAGTCTAAACAAATGCTTCTGAAAGAAAAAAATTTATTCGCTACAAAGCAACCTATAAAAAATCCTGCAGAGAAACTTTTCCCCAGATAACTGAAAGTAGTATCATAATGCATAGTCAAAACATAAGGGAAAAAAGTGCATAAAATAATTTAATAATTTCATTTTTAAAACAGAATCCATCAGTTTTAAATATCAAAATTTGAAAAATAAATTCATAAATCAAGATCATTTATCTCTTTGGCATCATCGATTACTGTAAATAAATTCAAAACCCACGCCAAAAATTTCACATTTCAAAAAGGAAAGAGGCAAAACTGAATTATACCGGCCGCATCATCATTTTACCAAACCAATTTTTAAAAAAATAGATAAATAATTTATACTAAGTTTTAAAATGAATAAAATATTATCCTTAACTGTTCAAAGACATGAATTTAGACGTCTATGAAAAATTACGCTGTAATATATAACTTCCGACTAAAATACCATAAGGGTGTGATTCTTATTAAATCTCAGCACCGTACTGAAGTTATCAAATGGATACAAAAATATCTTCTGGCAAAAAAAAAAGAAGAAAACAAAAGATTTATTTCGAAGGATTTTACCCTTCGGGGACATGTTGGATTAAAACGGGGGTGGAGAAAGATTATTTATCGGTATTCATCCTGATTACTCCTCCACCCCCAATAGCGGCTCCTTTACTAAGCATGCGTTGTGGACTACACATTCCCCAGTTAAGTTGTTAGACGCAGGACAGAATTACAAAATACTTTGGACGTGTAAAAACATCGGATGAAATGACTTATAGGGCGTATGATTTATTTTTACCGGTTGTATTTTTACAATTATGATAATTTAGTTAAAGGTGAGGGATATATTTTTAGATACATTATTTATCATGTGTGATACTACGAAACTTCTGGTTTCATAGAACATCTGTCATATTGAAATTGTTTCTTTCAATTTTTGTGTCCTTAGAATACTCAACGTTTCTTCCGACAGTAAGCTAAAGAAAAATCTTTTATTATTAAATCTTATCATATCACGCTAATCACTATGACAACCAACAAACGCGTGAAGCTCCTCTGATAAGGAGCAGACAATAAAAATATTTCAAGCTAAAACATATACCAAAATTTGAAATACAATAATACATCTATCAAACCGCAGATGAGGACTCATATGAAGATGATATACTCACTCGCTTGCCCAACCAATTTTCACCCAGGGCCGGGATTCTACATACCTCACAGACGCACAGAGTAAAGAACAACCATGCCCGAATGAGAATTTGAAGCCAAGACGCCCAAATCACGCAGTAGACTAGGCCTAGGCTAGGACACCGGTATTTTAATCTATCTTTAAATTCCCATTTCAATTAAAATAATACTTGAATAGGGAATTTAGCAAACAAATAGCCAAACATCATTTAAATAATGACAAAATGAATTATTTTACATGCAATCTGTGGTGTCTTCACTGATACATCCATTAACAAGTATACAGCTACATCAGTAATTCCTAAATTTTAAATGGAAATTTCAAGTAATAGTTTTACGTAATATTTCAGCTTTAGATTCTCTTGTATTTCAAAACAAAAATAGTAAAAAAAAAGCAACTTTATTTAAATATTGATGAAAATTTTCCGAATAACAATCGTAAATATTATTTGTTATATTAATAAATAATGAAACATTTGATTATTAAAATTTTAACAAACTTAAGTTTTATTGGGAAAAAAGAAATATTCTGAATTACTTGAGACTTACTGTCAGATGTATTATACTTTGATATTAGTTGTTATTTACAACCGAGCAAAAATGAAAATCAATTTTAAGAAACTTTCTGGAAAACTTATGTCTATATCTGCAAAGTATAGGTTTCGAGAAAGAAATTTAAAGATTCTGGAAAAAATTGAAAGGAATTATTAAATAAATTTAAAGAATTAATTCTCGGAAAGACATTTAAATAGTTAATCATTGGAAAGAAATTTAAAAAAGAAATTATTGGAAAAAAATTAATTAATTAAAAAAATACTTTGTTCAGGCGACACTTAAAAATAATTTTAATCCTTTTTATTAAAAAATATTTTATTCTCGTAAGAACAGACGCATTAAATTACTTTCTTTAATTTTTAAAATTGCTATTACTTTGAATAATTTAAAGTAGTAACAGAAATGAAAATATTTAAGATGATTAACTTAAGCTTTCGAATACGTTTTAAATAGTCCCATCCACATTAAGACAATTTACAATTAATTTTTGCAACTGCTGAACTATTTGCAATTATAGGAATAAAAAAAAATATTTAAATTTAAAAAAAATATTTAAATTAAAAAAAATAGATTCCAAGATTTTGACTAGTGATATCAACGGTCAGATGATGAGGACGACACCTGAAGTGGCACCCCTTCTTTGAATTTCCGCACCACACCTGTGGAAGGACGTTGGCCCTAATATATTCAATGTGCTTCAGATACGCTTACAGCTTCTTCGGTGATATCGAGTTTCGAACCTAAAACCCTTCGGCTCCAAAGGACCTTATCATGAAGCTACGGCAGTCAGGTAGCTGCAAAGATCAATTAGGCTAAAAAAAGGGGTGAGGATTTGGAAACAAAGTGAAGTAAATAGAAAAGATATTATTAGTTCAATCAGACAGACAAATTTATTTTTAAAGAATAAATAATTATAAAGATATAAAAATAATACTTCAGTTTTACTTGTTCGTTTCTGAATAAATCTACAAGAATATTAATAGTACCAGACAATAAATTATAAAAATGAAAAAAAAATACTTGTTTGTTGATAGTAGATGTCCGAATGAATATAATCTAGTTAAAAGTTATTTTTGGATAACCAGAGGATATATATTAAAAGTAATATTATTTTAGATATTCAAAGATTAGATGAGCATCAATTATTTTACAAGTGTTTCCTTTTCTTACCAAAATTTGCACATTACATTCAACTTTTATGCGAAACAACTTTTTAATTGACTGACTTTGAAATCAAAAACAACCAAGAACTAATCCTCATAAATCGAATCAATTATTGTTTAAATTTAAAAATTAGATCAAAATATTATTTAGGTCTGATACACTAATATTTCATACACTGATAAGAAATAACACAAAGCACTTTAAGCAGTACTTTATATCATCAATCAAATCTGTGTGTCTTATAGCAAGCACACTTTGTCATGATAAAAATATCCTATTATGAAGTAGAACACTATTAGCGAGTTCTTTTGCTAACAATTATCTCAACTCTCACCAGTATCATCTATCAACCTTTTTCGGAAGCTATTCCTTACCCAAGTGTAAAAGTGAACTGAGTAAACTGGTAATCCAATAAACCATTTTTATAAAGACAAGATTACCAAAACGGGCGCCAACTTCTTGAAGGTAATTCGAAGAGAGAAAGAAAACATTTCTTTGTTAAGCCAAAATCTTGCTATCACGGGAACAGTAAGTGTGGAAAACCACTCCCAACCAATTTTCAAGCACTATATAAGAAGTAATTAATGGGATATGACGCAAGATATACATCCATCTTAAACCTTTTGTGCTGCCTCTAAACACACTCCCAAGGGATTATCCCAATTTGAGATGATACCAGTATATTTCTGATGATTACCTTTTCCATAAAATGTGTTGTTAAGTTGGAAAAACTTCAACGCCCTGCTTCATTTTATATTAGCTAAAAATAAAAAATATGTATATTTTAATACCAATAATAGCAAAAATAAACTAATTACATCGCTTCGTCTTAGTTTGGAAATACGAAATAAATGGTTGACCTACATAAATAATCAAGAGATTCAACAAGATGTTAACTAGCAAACTGTTTTGAGATTTATAATTAAAATCAAAAATTTATCACGCATTTTTTTTAAAATTAGAAATAATCAAGTATCTTCCGAAAAATTCTTCTGATACATTTTAAATTTAAAATGTAATATCTTATCTATTATTGATGGATCATGAGGGGGGGGGGTAACATTCAATAAAAATATTGCCTACTTTCAATTCGAAATTGAGTGTGAAAGAGTGCCTAAATTTCTGATATTCAACTTTCAATTATTCACTGTCAAACTAAAAATTCTACATCGAATAATAAAACTATTTCTTTTTTAGGGCTTGATTATGAAATAATTGATTTACCTTCAATTTCGAGAAACAAGCTACTAACAAATTAAACATTACATTTCAGTTACCTAAAAGTTAACTTGAAATTGATAATACAAAATTTGAATTATCAATGTTTGAAATCTTTTGGTCCTTAATTGCATTATTATTATAAGATTAAAAGCCAAAACTGATTATGTGGGTAAAAGTCCATAATTTCATGATTTCGAATTCGATTATGCTGAAATAGTGGATTGACAATTAAACGTTACGCCTGTCAAATCGTTACAGCAATAGTAATTTGATTATTTTGTTAATGACATTGTTAATAGCTCATTTTTTCGCATTTATATATTATCGCCCTTGCTTCATGTCGGGATTCAGAATAATAAAGTTTCGCAATGGGAAACGTATTCAGAAAATCCAAAATCATGAAAGAATTCCAATAAATTGTGATTAGAATTCGTCTGTATAGAAATCTTCAACCATTTCTCAGATACATTTTGTAAAAAACATTTTTAAGGTATACTTATATAATCTCTAAATATTTATAAAGAGAATTTTATCCAAGTTGAAGGAAAATTTAATTTATGATGAAAAAATTTCTTTTAGACACCCACTTTATTTATAAAAACAAACAAACCTAGCCTTACTTAAAAAAGGCTAATGTTTCTCCTTGTATCTTAGTTTATTCATTAACTTCCCTATAAAAGCTGCATGCCGTAGAGCCAACGCGAGCGCATTGTCCTTGATTTGGTTATATTTTATTTACAAGACTGACGCATTATTCGGAAGAATGACGAAGTAGCAAAACCAGTGGTTCAACCATTTCCTATTTCAAACCGATAAAAGTCTTTTTCAATACTATCATTTGTATTATTTATTTCTATTATTAATTGTATTTTTTTAGATTGCAATATTCATAAAGAATGATAAATAATGAGTTTTCAATCCCTTTCAGAGTAAGATGCTCTAGATAATGTTACTTAATGATATTTTGTGCACTCGTTATGTCGAATAATATCATAGAGATACATACATTCTCATGCACAATATGATTGCTGCTATTCCAATAACTTAATGGTCTCAAACACTACTTGAACTAAAGATTTGAATCTCATATGTATTTAGCGCATTTATGTATTACAAGAAAGTCATTAATTAAATTATAAGTCTATAAATAAGCACTAAATTATAAACATGTAATTAAACATTAAACTATAATCATATAATAAAAAGGATTACAAATCACGTATATAAGCATATATGTTATGTATAACGAGGAGGAATGCGAGTTATAAATTAATAAAGTTACAAACAATCAATTCCAAAACATTTCTAATTGTAATGTCCCTTAAATTTAAAACCGATTTTAATTTAAACATATTTTTGCTTAAATTCTTTATTAATATCAAAAGCTAATTTTCAGAAATAATATTTTGAAAAATAATTCTTTTAATTTATATAGCATAATTAATATATCCATAAAACATCTTAATTATAAATGTTGCAAAAAAGTGTATAGTATTATAAAAGAAGGTCATAAAATTGGATTATCCCAATTAATCAAATGCAACTTGGTATAGCACGATTGAGATTGATATTAACAGGAATTTTCAGTTGATGAAAATTAATGCTTTTTATGTCCGAAAAAAACACATACATTTTCAATTAATTTTTGTTCTATTTGATGTCATGCATTTAAAAACAATGGCAAAAGTAATTCAATTAACTAAATGTATTGGCTTTATAAACCTTAAAATAATTTCTCTTGAAATAAAATCTGATTTTATCTAAGGCTTCTTGAGAATATAATAAATTTGCTCTTCTCATACAGATATTTTGCAGTATTACAGAGAAATTTTATAAGGATTTCTATTATTTGCATTAATGTTTAGCTCTACTATTGTAATACAATCATCGCTCATAAAAAATGCCTATTTAAAAAAATACAAAAGCTTTATTTTGTTTTATTTTGCAAAGAATGGAATTTATTCTTTATTCAAAATTTCTTGAGGAATTTAATCTGATTTCTTGTTTGCTGTGATTTCACTTTATTAGCAGCTACCTAACTTTGCATTAGCTGATATAAACAATGATGCTTGATTATTGAATTAATAACGTAATCCTTTAATTTTTATAATGAATGTCATTTTTTCGAAAGAAGGGAGTAATATTTAAAATATTTACCCTGATAAAAAAAATTCAAATACTATATAACTTTTAAACAACTGGTATTTATAATACACAGTCAAAGCATTTCCTTCAAAGTTGGAATTATTCCTTATCGTCTATAAACAAAACTAAGAAATAAAAACTAAGAAATCAGCAATCTAATAAATTCTGTGTTTTTATTTTTTTTTAAATCTAAACTTCAAAATATTATATCGTAGAAATAGAATACAAGGATAGGAGCTTTAGTTCCATGTTTAACGCCTAATGTGCACAAACACCACTTGACCCGAAATTCCAACTAAATCAAAGAAAAGAGAAATTCATTGTTCCATGAATTGAATTTCTTTATATGGAGTAAAAGCAGATGTCTTTGAAATTCCTCAGCTGAGTTAGAAAGAAGGAAAGATAACGCAGAAGAGTTAAAGCATACTTGTCACAAAATTTCAAATCTCTACCCACGTTTTACTAAGAATGAAGAATACGGAGCATTTCATTTGATTTAAAAAAAAAGATCCGCCTTCCGAAAGCAAAATCCTTTGCCAAACCTTTCCCGACGCCTCCGAGTTTGTTTGTTCAAACAAGAAGAGAAAGTTGGTAATGACGGGTTCCATATGTCTGATAAAAAAATCAAATTATTAAGTGCAACACAATAAAACTAAGTCAGCGCGATCCCAGGCTTGTTTAACTATAGGTTTAACAGAGAGAAAGCGGTGTTTGAGTGACAGCTATCCAACATGTACGAAATGATGTTGACGTTGGATTATTTTTTAATCGCATAATATCTAATGAGCTGTTTCCTACCGCTTCTTCTACGCAAGGAGTATTATCAATTGGACTGCTGAATTTGTAATTAAATATTTCACTTTTGATGCAGAACTCGCAAACAAAGCTGACCCCGATATGTTTGACCTCTATTACGATATGGCAATGAATGCCATCTGATTCCCACAACTTATCCGCTTTCTGAATTCGTGTGGGGTTTTTGTTAGGAATATTAAGGCACCATATCTAGGACAAAGATGAATAGTGATTTATTTTGCCTTCGGTGTAATTATACATTGTCGATTCTGACTTGTCTCATTATTATTCCAGTGTACTTTTTTAAAATGATTTTTTTTTCCTCTAGATAGTGAATTTTTCCAGATTTTTTTTTTCTGAAATCTAATATTTCGCTGGTTAGATTATGAATAGTTTGAAAATGGATAGAAAATTTGTTGTATTAATTTTATTGAAAAAATGTATTGTTTTCTGAAACAGGAATAGAGTTATTTCACAGTAATAAAAATCCTTTCATCTAATATTTCTTCCAGTCTTCCCTTTTAATGTCCACAAAAAGTTTTATTACATTCATTTTTCTTAATGTGAACTATCTCAAAGACATTTTCCTTCAGTATTTTTTTTTTTCAAAATTTTTCTAAGGGACATAATATACAAGGTGATTCATAAAGAAGATGTAGTATCAATGTGCTATAATTCAGGACCACTTTAAGATATTATATGTTACCTATAACAACATTTTGCGAGTTTTGTTAGAGACAGTCACAGATGCTCTATGAGTGAAGCCTTGATCACACCAAAAACGTCGAGCCCATAACCCATTTCCCCCTAACTGATGTTTTCTGAATAAAGTCTATCTATAATAGGCTGTTTCAGTCCCACTAGATTAATAGGAAGGGTAGATCATTTGTGTACCTGAAGATAAAGAAATCACAAGGTATTAGGTCAGGACTATTGTGTGGTCATTCTGTAAATGGTATGTTGGAGACCATAGGTGAGAAAGATGTTCATCAAGATAATCTCACACGTAATCTGATCAGTATTGTTGGACACAATCCAACAGGAGAATAAAGTTGCCATTGTCATCCTACAATTGTGGTATCAACTAAATAGTTAACCTATCTAAAAAAATTAACTCCCTTGACAGTTTGATCGTGAAGAACACTAAAATCCTTCTCCACTATAATTGCTGCCGTTTCAACTGATTAGTCACTTGACACACAAGCTGTAGCGTACGCCGCTTCTGCAAGGGATGAAACACAAATTTTAAGAATGCATCTATTTTACAGTTTGCTGAAATGGTATTCGTACTGTTTTAAGGAATCTGGAACGGGTGTACTTCTTTATGAAACCCCTGTATTATTCATTCTGTGACATGATCTCTCTCCCCCATTATTAGAATAGATTTTAATAAATATGAGAAACTCCACTACATAAAATTTACAACGAAGCTTATTTTAAATCAAATATCGAAGTAATACTTATGATCTTGATATAGTAATTTAATTATCGAGTTAATATCTATTTTAGGATAGAATTTAAGAATTTGGAATAGCTGTATTTATGGATAACGAGAGAGATATATTTTCTTCCATCCTTCAATTTACATAAAATAAAGACCTCAAATATAATGTATACAAATCCAGAAGCACAAAATGTTCATGAATACAAATATTTGCAAGACAAAGTTTCAGTTTGTTGAAATGTCACTTCTATTTTAGCGCACATCGTATATAATGCATTTCTATATAAGATAAGGTTGCAGTTTTTAGATCTGTATGCAGGCTAGATTCGTATCGTAACTTCAATTTTAATGAATACAAGCCACAGACAACCAGCTGTCTACCAAAAAAATTCGTAATTTTGATTTCATTTAAATCACCGATGTATAACCTCATATCCATGCCCGTCAGAATTTAAAATCCTATTACCTTAATTTCTTTACATATGCTCTGTTAATTGTACATAACTGTATTCTACATTTTTATTGTACTTCGATACACCAGTTCAGAAATCAATTGTTTCTTCCGAGTATATCTTTAAAGAGCCGATGACTCACGTTATTTGAATATTTTTCCACCCTACTTATATTGTATATTTTAAATTAATTTCCTTTTTAGAAAGTAAATAAATCACATAAAAATATTACTTATTTTCTAGATTATTTTGCCAATTATTGTGCAGTAAAAATGTGCAGTGGGGGTCTATATTTATCAACATTTCGTTACATCATTAAATTGTAATGATATTTTGATGCACTGACTATGTATTGGATATAGTTTTTATAGAAAAAATACAATTGAATGATGTCAAATCAATATGCATTGAATTTTTCCCCAACATAAACATGTGTTACATCTGAAGGAATCAAAAACAATAAATTAATTAAATTAGATGCGTAGGCACAAGAAGTTTTTTAAATACGAAAATTGTTTCAAGCTGCATTTTTTTATCAACTTCCTCGAAGGTCGAATTCTTTAATATTCTTTTTTTCCCTTCCTTTCTTCATATTAGCGTGGATACGCACATCAATAGATTATCAATCCGATTAAAAAACTTGTTGACGTGCATTGATTTTTATAAATTCAATGGTCAGCCTTTTTTGAACACTCAAGGTAAAACCATGCAATCTCGATATACTCAACATGTTAATTATAGTTCAAAAGCCGTAAACTGAATTTTCATTTAAGCTTTCTCACGCTGTGTAATTATTTCGAACCCAACTCTAATAATGAAAGCACTAAAACAATCGAGACAAACAATATCTCCCCCCCCCCCTTACTGAATCTATTAGTCCCAATTTCAAATACGTTTTTTTTCCCCTTTACTTATGAAACGCATTGAACTTGCTGTGGAATGGAATATAAAGCTCCTACTTTTTAAAAAAAAATTAATTCAAGGTATTTTGTTATTTTAAACTTCAATAACACGTGAAAATATCAACAGCGTTCTTTCTTCACATTTTTTCAAAAGTTAAGTAGATTTCCGGAAGAAACGAAATATTTCTGTGTAGTTAGACTGCAAAAAATTTTAATTTACCATCAAGACTTTTGTTATTTTTTCTATCAGCATCATATATATAACAAAACAAAAAAAAAAATTACGCTGTGATTTAAAGTCAGTTTGAAAAAATGTATTATTATGAAAAACACTAATAGTTTCTTTTGAATTCCTGAACTGTTTTTATAAGATTAATTTTCAGTTGACATTTAAGAAGTCTGAGCCATATTTAGTAGCAAAACTGATTTTGAAATTTAAAAGAGTCGGAAAATGTTTTAATTTTAAAATCAATAATAGTTTAATTTATTATACACATTTTTAGAAGAAATCTCCATTTCACTATCACTTCTGATGCAAAAATATTAGTCAGAAAAAAAAATGAATAATAATAAAATGAAATCTACGGTCACAAATTTCAAGTTATCGTGTGAGATTATTGTTATTTTTAAGTCGTTATCTGTCTTAACTTATTTAATTCATTAACCAGTTAAAATCGGTTTGAAACAATCGTAAGATTTCTATATCGGTCTTCTAATATATATATATATATATATATATATATATACACTGATGGGAAAAAAATCCCAACACCAAGAAAAAATTATTGTACAGTAATGAAATTTTAGGAATACATTTGTCTAGGTAACATATTTAATTGATTAAAGTTTCAAGATCACAGGTAGAGCCATTGGCGAGAAGAGCAATTTCAAATGTGAAATGTTGGTACATTAGTAACCGGTGTAACCGCCAGAATTTTGAATGCAAACGTGCATGCATTGTGTCGTATAGGTGTCGGATATCAGTTTGTGGGATGGAGTTCCAAGCCTGTTGCACTTGGGCGGTCAATGCAAAGACGGTTAATGCTGGTTGTGGATGACG
>JAPMOQ010053704.1:1214224-1287286 GCA_026543055.1 Argiope trifasciata | reverse complement strand
GTCAGTTTTTTAAAATCTGCTGTCAAAGAAGTGTACGTAATAATAATTCAATACTGGTAAAGGGAAGTAAAAAATATATGTGATTAAAAGATGTGGTTGAATATTGTCAGTTATGTTTATTAGTTGCTTACGCGATTTCGAGCCTCACATATTTGTTGCCTTTAATTCTTCAAAACCTCTCAACGAAAATAAGATCGTGTTCTCATAAAATAATAAAAGGTAAATACCTTCGGAAATACCTTCATTAAAATGCATATTATATTTTATATGTGCATTCTACTTATGCACTATATGTTAACCTCTTCTCTTTCTTTTTTATTAAAATTTCGGCTAAATATATTTCAAAATTTTTTCTTTGCTGTACATAATTCTTAGATTTTTTGTGTATGGTAATTTTCTTGTGAGAACTCAAATTAGAGATAATTACAGAAATTCACTTTGCCCTTTTACTTTTTGTAGTTTCTTAATGACTCTTTTATATTCAGCCGTGTCCGTTTTCATCTTGCTTGGAAAAGAAATCAAAATATTTAGCTTGATATGCTGAATAAGGAATGATACTCATTATTTTTATTATAATATTCGAAATTAAATATATTATTCATTTTCAAATTACTGATAGAAGTTAATATTGAAACTCAAAATAACATAAATATCTTTTCAATTATTTTTATTTTTGAATTATAATAGATGTAAATAAAATCGCTGTGCTTTTAGTAATTGAATAAAAGCAAAAAATTTTGTTTTATACATGCGTATGATAAAAAAGACGCCTTTATTTTTTTTAAGAAAAACTTGAATACTTTTTCTTTTGGTTTCTGTTTTATAAACTCCACTCGCATTATTTTTAAAAAATGCTTTGCCGTTCTTATTTCCCACGGCAACTCAGCAAAGTTGCTATCAGAGATGTAAAAGTACATTTTTACATCAATCCAACATCATATTTATGCGAAGAAAAGAAAAAAGAAGTTTATCAAAAAGGAAAGAGCATTGCCGACACAAAGTCAAATGCAAATACCTTAATAATATGAATAAACAATTAGTGTGGAGTAGATTGTAATAACGTATACAAATATCTAATAATAAGAAATCAAGTACTTACAACGTCCTTTCTTTATCAGAGAGAAATTTGTTTTAGCCTTGAACTGTAACCAAACATGCATTGTTTTCCCAACTTGTTGGAATCCATTTCTTAAAAAAAATATATGCTTATTACCAAAAGTTTAAGGAATGGATAAAAAAATAACAAAGAACCCGACGATTTGTTTCTTTATGAATTGAGTAATTTTCGAAACATTCAAGGCAAAATATTATTACAATCAGGCTTTCTAGTAGACTTTATTTCTTGATGCGTCGCAGAGGAATAAGAAACAAGGATTAAATTAACCTACATTTTTGTTTTCTCTCTCGATAAAATACGTTTCCCATTGTAAATTGTACATGAGAAAAATGACTTTAAAATGAAATGAAAAATTTTCATATCTTTAAGAACTTGAAGAGTATAGCCGACCAAAAAATTCATGATTTGAAATTGCATTGTATATTAAAATATTATTAGTGTTGCTGTTTTCTTAGATATACTTATGCTTCTCATTATAATTTTCTTAAAAATATCTCATTTTAAAGAAATGAAAAATTTCTGCTCTCAATTATTAAAAACATTTCAACCAACCACTTATTAAACTAATGATGTAGGTTTATGGCATGCTTTTCATTTTTCCCTTTTTAATTATTATCTTGAATTAAATTTTACTCCAAATTCATTCTAAATTCAAAAGCATATAAGGTTTTTATGAAATCGTTTCTACATACATAAGTAAAATGGTGTAGCGTATATTGAGGAAGAGTTGAGGTTCGAAACGTTATAAAAGCATCCATTGCCTTTTTTTCTTCGATAAAAAAATTTAAAAAAAAATTTAGATGGTTCTTATTTATTTCCATTTTAAAACTTTTAATGAGAAATCGCTTGTATTAATAACAACCTTCGAATGAAAAAAAATAGAATTTCATTTGGTGATAGTACTTTTTAGCTTCGAATTGAAAGATCATAAAGATTTAAAAATTGTTGTAGTTTTGAATTCTACATTTAGAAAACACACAATTTTTAATAAAAATCTTCAAATATAATAAACCTAGAGATCGATTTCAGAAAATGAAAGAAATTTTTCATTGTGACTCGAAATTGATGTAGGATCCTGTGATCCATTGATGTAGGTGTACCTCTACAAGCATTTAACAAACAAGAATTATAATTAAGTTGTATATTGCTTGATGCTTTTTGAAAAGACAATAGAGGAATTTTGCAGAATATATTGAGAAAATATTTGTGTTTTAATAAATAGCATATGAATTTTAAAAATAAATATAAATGGGTTAAACAATTAAAATCCAAGTAGCATAGCAAGAACAGCAGGTTTCCAAAATTCGAATACTCATCGTATTTGAAACTTTCTGCATTTAATATTCATTACATATTTAGTATATATTCATGGGAACAAACTATTTTTAAGCGGATAAGAAAAACCACATAAAGAATTTGTCCTGCCGTATGTTTAATTATTTTTTAGATTATATATTTACTTCAATTACTTATTGAAAACAAAACAGTTTGTTTAAAGTTCAAGGAGTTTTAGTTGATATATAATTAAGTTAATTTTTAAAATTAATTCAATTCAATAATTTTTAGAATACGAGTTAAAAAACATTCTACAAACCAAAATTTTGCATGTTTTTGGCACTATATCAATAAAAAAGTAAAATTTCTCTTTATTGAATATTTTCTCATTTTCAGTCTTAAATGTTTGTCCAATTGATTATTTAATATATAATAAATTCAGAGTTAGACCAATTTTTCTTCGGAAATTGTGGCGCCACTTGATAGTGGCGCCACGATTATGAAATGAAATTTTAATTTAATGTCTCGATTAACTGATAATCAAGTTCTTAAATATTCATTTAGTAAACTTTCGTTGAGAATAAACAGGTAAATAAACTTCAATTCAAGCATACCACAAAATGATTAAAAAAAACAATTATGAAAACTTTCTACCATCAAATATGAAAAACATGTATCCAGTTAACAAAAGTCGTTAAAATAGACACAAAAGTATTTTTCTTTGATTATAAAAGTAATTTTTATTAATTCTATGAGACAACATGCTCACATCTAACTCTAAGTACTTAAAAACCGAAATTCATTTCAAATTTGCATCTGGAAAACGGATATAGGCCAAATTCAAGCTGTTTACTTATATTTTCAGTTTTCATCAAGCTATGATAAGGTATTATATATTTATATTTCAATAAACGTTTTCAATTTTTTTATTAAATGTGGGAGAAAATGTCAAAGAATATTGATATGTATTAATATTTTTGATATATATATTATTGATATAAATATCATTATAACCTTACTTATCAAACCAATAAAATTGAAAGCATTTTTTTTTTTCGAATATTTTTAAGCAGCTTCTAAATTTTATCAAAAGTAATGATGTAAGAAACAAAATAAATTTTTACCATAAAAAATGAAAAAAATTGCATTTACCAAGTTGGAAAAAAATGCATTTTCATTGGTTGTAGTTGTGAAAATAATTATACTCAAGTTTGTATATGATTGAACTAAAACATTTTTCCAAAAATAAATGACTTTTAATATGGTTGGAATTAAATTATTTATAAATAATCTGTCCAATAAAAGAAATATACTTTTTATGTATTAGTAATTGCAAATTACCATTTAATCAGACTTATCTCACACTCTATTTATACATAACTTCCTATATATATTTTATATATTCCTTTGATTGATAAAGTTTTGTTCTGTTAATCTAATTGAAAATCTCAAGTCGACTTTTCTATGTTACTTTTCTTTATTTACTTCCGTTATTTTAAATTAGCCGGTATTCAAGATAGATTTCTATTTCGCTAAAAAATTAAAATTCGATAAGTTTAATTTAAAGAATTCTGCTCTTAAATCGATTTTGCTGCTGTTCTTTTCATCTACGAATGAGCAATCTACAGCTCTTGGCAAGATATGGTCTAATGTTTCGGCGTTTGCATTTCAAATGTTATGAAAATATTTTTTTAAAAAAATTCTTTATCTAATAAGTAATGACCTATAAGTTAACTATGTAACTAAGTATATATACTAATTATAAAATAATAATAAATCGACGTCTTTCATAAAAATGTGCGAATACAAATCAAAGTTAATGATGCGAGTTATTACATCGTGATTTTAGGCTGCTTCTAATAATATTATTGAAAAATTTATTGCTCTTTCAAGGAGTATTAGTAATATTAATTTTTTTCTAATAAAAAAACAAGACACTTATTGATAGCAAATTGCGTCTGAATATCGAAAATATATAGCATTTGTAAATCTAATTTTTAAAAAAATCAAATTTTCTTTGATTTTTCTCGCTTTTTTTTTCTTTTCGCTGAATCTGTTTGTTATTACCCATTTCTATTGAAACTTTTCAGCTTTCAAAACTGGAATTAATTGGATGTTTCAAATCTTAATATGAAATTTTGTTATTATTCATAATCCCGCTTCCTAATGAGTTAATCATATTTTTGTAAATATTATTATAGTATATTATATATTTTGTATATATTATTAATCTTATATTTTACATGGGATCTACTAACAGGGCTTTATTTAAATAATTTTATAAATTAATAATTAGATAGTAAATCAATCTAATATAATTTTACTTCATATGATTTGTGTCACCTGCAAATGAAATTTAGATAAAATTCGTATAAGATTCCATGGTGGCTACAATTCTAAATTATAAATTATGAAGTAAAAATTAGTTGATAATTAAAATAAACAAATTTTAGCACTTTAAATAAATATGTGTGGGTTAAACTGATTTTGCGTTGTCTGCTTTTCATTAAAAAATTGATTTCACCAAGTATATTGATGGTATCAACGTGTTCTGTTCAAAAGAATGCTTTGTAGAGACACATGATTACAAAATCTTCTCTTCATATTAATTCTGAAATCACTGTAGAAGATAAGATATAAGAAATAAAAGTTCTGAAATAAAATAAATTTAACTAATTTCTGCCCGTGCTACCATTGAATGAAACTAATTTGAAGCTATACTTATTGTGCTATTTAGTCTGTAATTGATATTTTCATTTAATATCCAGTATTAAAAACAAAATTTTTCAAAAGGAACGAAACAACAATTTTCGTTTACATAAATAGAAATTATGTCTAACAAATTTTGAAATATATGTTTGCTTTTAACAAAACATTACAGAAAAGTATTAGAATGCTATATCTCCAAATATATTGAATATGTTGTGGAGTTGGTATATACTAAGGCTGAATATACTTCAGTACCTTGTAGAATTGAGTAACTGAGTAGGATTAGTACAAAAATAAATGTAAAATTCTTAAAATGGGGGCTTTTTTCGATTTTCATAAATGTACCGAACTATGTACTAATACTGAAATCGATCTTTGTCGATTTTTCTGTCCCCAAAAGCATATCTAATTATTTTAATTTAAAATATATATTTGAATACTTTATAGACAATTTTAATTCGTCAGTAGGCATAAATTTAATTCATTAACTGTGGGCATCTCGATTCCGATATCGTACAGAATTAAGTTCGGAAGGATAAATCGGATACTGAAAATTAAAGGTCTTAGACGCTTTTAACCAGCAGTGTTCAAACACCAGTTAAAGAAAATGTGCATTATTATTGACTTGTTTGCAGTTAACTGTTGAAGATTTTTTTCCATCGAAGGATAAACTGAGCATCAAAGTCTGAAACTGTTTTAAACTATGCCCTAAGTTTTCCAAGATATCTTTGAATAACTGAAAATGTCCTACATTTCCTTTGTTTTGAGTCCTTGACTTGAGATTAAAATCAATCATATGAAGGCAATAAAAACGAATCGTTTGAATTGTAATTATGGAAATATCCTTTCCTCTTATACTTAAAGTTTTAGCCTGGGTTAGAACAAACACAAAGTTAATATACAAATAAAAACCATTTAAGTTATTAAGAATTCTCAGCATAATAAATACTGATGACATTTCACTTGAATTAGAAGTCAATTGACTTAATAAATCTCAATTCTAATCCTCTTCCATAAATAAACCGACTCTCTGAAAATGCCAATTCTTTAACTTCAAGTTCCCCATCCCTTTTATTCATCGCATACGAATAACGACTCTACGGCGAAAGAATTATTAGTCTAATGCTAGATTAAATCTGCATCGTGACAATCCAAGTTCTGTCTGATCTTTTTCTCAAACACCCCATTACATATACTAGCACATTACAGTAGCTCATAAATCCGGCAGGAAACAAAACAGAAGGCAGGTGGAAAAAATGCGTTGGTGCAAGAGGAATTGTTGCATCAGAAAAACAATCCCTCTCCTTTCTCGTCCAATTAACAAGCTATTACCAGTTATTTTTTCTTCTTCTGTTAGGTAGATGAGGAGATTAGGCCTGGCTAAACAATCGAAGCTTCTGAGTCGGTAGCTCACGCATTCGCACTGATGTGGAGGTGTTAAAAAAATGACAAGTTGGCAGTGGACGAATCAGAGTATCAAGTCTGTTCAAGGTAAAGCGGTTCAATTTGTGGGTTAGATTCTCATTCCGATAGGACTTGGTGGAATGTTGCGCAAATGCCTGGTGCAGGCTACTGCTGCAGAAGACTCGTGAATGTATTGTTCTGGTGTGAAGGAATGAAGTCAGACAATGAAGAATTTGGTGAAGCAGAGATGGCGACTGTCGATTGATGTGAAATTACCACCAAATGAAGCACGATTTTGTCAGGGTCTGTTCACGTCTGCTTTGTTTTCTGAAAATATGGATACCCACCCAATACAAATGAACTGATTAAAGTTTTGATTAAACTGGATGCGAACTATTTTTCTTCATTAATTAATGGACAGGTAACGGAGAGATAAATGCCCATGGTTGTGAAATCAACTGTCGTCCATTGTAATCAACAATTTCTGCTTTTCTTTGAATTTTTCCAGTTTTGCGTGCGGCGAAATTATTTTCAAATTCTCAATAGTTTAAAGAATTGAGTAATGTTAATTTAATAATTAATATCGCTTAAAAATTTTATTTATTGTATTTTAACATTTTGCAGATAACAAACAGGTCAAATAAGAAACTAGATCAAAATTTAAAATAAAAACCTTAGCTAAAGAAAGCTAAAAATCTTAGTTTCTATTTTAAATAATATAATAATTTTAGAAATGCGATCAAAAAATTTCTCTGCTCAATTTCATTTAATAAATTTTTCAAATAGTGAAAATAAATGTTTCTAAATATCAAAAAAGCGCACTTCTGTTTTATTTTCATATTAAAAAAGAGGAAACTTTTTAAGAAGATTTTTTGGATATGCTGCCATGAAACATTTTTTTATTCACATTTTAAAATATAAATTAAAAAGAGTAAAAATTTTTAAATACATTAATATATTACCATATTATATTTATTTATCACTTTTTATGTCTATTATATTCCTAAAGAGAACAATTTAAAATAACTTCAAATGTTTTTATGTTTTATTTTTTATTAACTGAATTACTTCTATTATTCCACTAATGCATTAAGTAAACTGCCATATTAGTGTTATAATGAAGAAATTCTTCAGATATTGCTTTGCTATTGAACACTTGACAGTAAAATTAACTCTTGTAATAATTTTATTTTCTAAGATAAGTTTAAATCTGTAATTTCTTGAAATAATGTTTACCTGTATCCGAATAATAAAATACTAACACAATTTTCAAAAAAAAAAAAAAGGCATAATGCCATGGGGACCTTTGTGAAATTTGCTCTAAGTAGACATCAACAAGAGTGGGTTTGGCGCCACTGCTTTAGATTTCAGGCCTTGTTTGAGACTTTAAATCAACAAAATCCAGAAAAATAAGATTTGAGTATATAAAATTTAAAAACAAAACAATTTGTTTGTTTTTTAGACATAATCATTATCAAATGAAACGCACTAGTGTCTACTTGTTGTGGTCCACCAAGGCGTGCAAGCGGCATAAAAAATAAATTTTTCCGCTTGTTTATATGATATAGAATATTAGCTTTTTTTGAACCTTGAAAAGCAGTTATATACAGCAAATCGCCAAAACATTCAGTAGAATGTCAACTTAGAAGATTTTATTTTTTAAATTTCAGCAAGAATAATGGGAAAACAGCGGTGAGGCAGAGGGTAATTTAAAGCCGAGAGAACTTTCAAATCTGGAGCACGGAAATATGAAAAATATTTCCTACAAAATATGAAAAAATTTTCCTATAAAATATGTAAAATGATAAGAATAATTTTACAGAGCTGTAGAATAAATAATTTTATCATATCTTTAAGGTATCTGATTACATTCGAAGGAAAATTTTTGCAAAATTGTATTTTCTAAAAGCTATTTAAATCTATGTTTTTTAGATGCGTTGTCAATTATGACATAAAATACTTTGAATACACAAAATTATATGAAATTATAATATTTTTTAAGAAATAGGAAAATTTGTAATAAATTTTAATGAAATTTAATTAAAACATTTAATTCTCTACACAAAATTGTAATACATCAATCCCATTTGTCTTTGTAAACAAGTTCTAGAATATAACAGTGAATGAAATGAACAAAAATCTAAGAAAAAGTTTAAGATGCAATAAAGTTATGGATTAAAATATTCGTATATATGCATTTTTCCCATAAGTTCTCATCTTAATTTTTCTAAAAACACCTAAAAATGAAAAAAATATATCACCAACAATACAACTTTTGGTTCATTTCATTGCCCATATTATTTAAAGCACACGCTGACATTTTTGTTTTTCTTATAGATTTTGAGATATCATGTTAATGTTGGAGAATGTTTTTGAAAATTAAAGTTTTGAGAAAATTGAAGTTAAAGATAAACCTTAGCTGAAAAATATGTGATCCTGGATGATAGATATTACTCATAATTAAGGGTAAATTTCGCCATAGTGATTCGATAACGTTTAATAGTGTCTATATTCTTCAAAATGCGATGACAATCTGTCTGCAAAGGAAATTTAATCCTACCTTTTCCTAGAAAAGTTAAGCTTTTTTAGAAAGAGGAAAGTCTGAACTACAAGAAAATAACAAAAAAAATTTAGCCAATGGTCGATAACTAATGTTTTTAGCGTAGTTGGATACCTTAACATATATGTTTACTTTATGCTCATGTATTTTTCAACTTAAATATAATTCTGAATAATTCAGTATCTAATTGTAAGAATTTCTTTTTTCAATGACCAACTTTTTTTTAGAAGTTACCCACATTTAAAAAATTAAATTAGTAATCTAGACAAGATATCAATTTTATGATACACATTTTCGTATAGGATTGGTTTTTGCAAACGTATTATACAAAAAGAAATCAGATTGCTGCATGTCTCTAAAATTATGTGTTACATCATACGTAATTTATTGTGTAATAAGTATAAATTTATTCACATTTTTATAGAAAACATAGACATTTTATAGACTTGGTTATAATTTTCTCTAATCTATCAGAAATACATAAAGGAATTAGTAGCATCCAACAACAAAAAATAAATAATTGCAAATTTTCAAGCTTTTTTTTTTTTTAAATCTAAGAATGGTTATAAAACTATTTTTTGCCTTTGAATATTCAGAGATTGCTTATCTATTGTTGTTGTTGAAGGGTTTATAGGCTCACGAACTATTCTTGCACTGTGGATTTCAAACTTGGCTTTATGAATAACTTTTTTACGTGATTATTTTTTGCAAAATCTGTTGTGAATGAATATTAATCCTCTGGTATGCAATTTAAATGTGAAGATTAATAAATTGTCAAAATAATCAATTGATCACGATGAATAGAGTTCGAATTATATAAAATGTTTTTAAAGTGCCTTGTCTTATACTTTAAAACAGTTGAGTCCAGATTCACTTCCAATAAACATCTGAAACGTATATTGTGAGCTTAGTTCTTATCTAAACTTGAGCAGGTTGATATGGAAGAAAAATTCAAAGGGTCTATTGAAAAAATGTAAAGGTAAATGTCGCCTTAGTGATTCGATAACGTATAATAGTGTCTACATTCTTCAAAATGCGATGACAATCTAATGTCTACAAAGAAAATTTGATTTCTAAATTTAAGCAGCAGATTTAATTTATGATGTAGTAAAACCTCAGACTCTTCCATGCATTGACTTTCATAATTAAATAAGTGAAATATCAAATAATTTGCAACGGATAAAAAAAAACACCTTTCATATAAAATACCATGTAGTAATATCTTCATTGATAAACACAATTCCAAAATAATAAATTAAAAAATGTGTAAGAAAAAGTTCTCATCTAATTTTATCTTTATAACAAATTTACACGAACAAATCTAAAACCATACAGAATTTTTAAATAGTTTTTTAATTAATTGCTTTAAATTCATTCATTATTTGTTAATAAAAACTGTGCTGTGTTCTCATTGGACTCGTTATATTCCACTTCATCAACTGTTTTCATTGAACGTCAAGACACTAACTGCGATAAAAGTCATAGAAAATGCATTTAATTCCAAATATATATTAAAACTAATATTAATTATTAAAAGGAATAATACTTCGGCTTTTTTAATATTTTCATATTATTTTCCTCAAATAACAGTTCCAAAAATAAAATTCCGTTTCCGAAAACTATTAATATTTATCGGCATTTCCAAGCAAGACGATTCATTTCAGACAAGGTCAAAAAGAATTCAGATTAGTTAAGAAAATAAATAAGGAACTAAAACCAAGTAAAAATACGGTTTGTAGTAAAATGCTCAGAATATCTCAAAATTATCTGAAAATATAATACCAAAATAAAAATCCCAATTAAACTGACTTTCAAAACTAGAATAACGTTAACAATGCTGCATAATAACAAGAAACTGAAACCCACTGTTATATTTCTTAGGTTTCTAAAATTTCTTTCCGCATATGTTATTAATGCCTAACAAGGACCTTGTAAAGTTCCAAAGCTTATCATTTTACATATTTTAAATGCATATAAAATCTGTATTCATAACGCGACCTGAAGTTCTTAAAAAGTTTAATTTCGTAAACAACTAACTAGAATACTTGCTCCATGTGAAATGATTGGCGTCAATAAAGGAACTAAAGTATAAAAAAAAGCTTATTTTCCATTCTTTGCAAAGCATCTAGATATCTCATGGTCACCGGTTAGGCGTGTCTAAAGAGTATGGGGGTTATGGGATTATACGTTAAATCTTCAAAACAATTTGTTCTCCAAAAAAGCTATAGAAATAAAATGTCGATCAGAAAATGGCGTCCTAAATATTGTTCTTCACAAGTTTGAAGGTCTTCCCGATAAGCATTTAATAGCAGTAATTATATTTTATAAATTTTGCTTAATTTTTGTTCCATGGTTTGGCATTTTAACTCGTTTAAAAATTATTAAGAAGTGTGGCAGGCATGAATAGTGTTTTCAAAACTAAATTTAACTAAAAATAAAGGATTCTGGAACAATCAATCAAAGATTTTAGATATACTTGAAGAATTTTCACTTGAATTTTGAAGTGCGCTTTTATTTAAAAGGAACCTGAGAAATAACAAGATAAAAAGATATATTTTTTTAGGAAACAGATTATAAAAAATGCAAGAATTCCTTAAGTTTATATATATGTCACTAATTTCATGTCATTTTGTTTAAAAAAATTCGAAAACGAGTGAAAAAGGTTATTTTCTTTTTAGAATAATGTATTGTGCAATTTGCTAATTATTGTTTGAATAGATAAAAACACTGCCTGATTAAACAAATAAATTATAAAACAAATTTCTTAGTTATATCTTAGTTTTTCCTGTAGAATCAATAGAGATTTTGTTTAAAGTTCGTAAGCTATTGTTTGAAAGGTATAACACATGTAATATTTCTTAGCTCAAAAGAGGGAACTGAAAATTTGACAATACACTTCATCAAAATTTATTTAAAAAAATTTCTGCTTAAAACATAAGTAATTAGTTTAAATTATTTTCACTAACTCGCCTTTTACTTTGTCTGTCTATATATTTGATGAAAATTTTGAAGTTGGTTTTGAAATTGACTTTCCTGTGAGCTAAATTTTTGGAACTTATGAAACCACAATTAAGAACTTATAAAAAAAACTAAAAACAATAAAAAATATTTAAATTACAAAAATTTAATAAAACACATTTTTTAACGAAATGAAACGTTTAAATAATTTCTTTTAATCACACAAAGATTTATAACTTCATACAGATTCCTAATCCTATACAGATTGCCCTAAAAATTTCTAATTGTAAAGTTTTAAAATTCATAATTAAAGTAGAAATTATTTTAGTACGAAATGGGAAATAAAATTAATGAAGAAATTCGAAGTATATCTGTGGCTTACAGTAATTATTTCAGATTTTTTAAATTTAGTTTTAAAAAAGTGCCATATTAAAAAATATTTAAATTATCTAGATTATTTTTTACCTAAGGATATTTTTTTTCATTAACATGATATTTCTTTATTTCTTATTTCATGAACTATATTTATTTTCCTTTCCTTTTTTCGTTTTTTGATTATTTGTACTGACATTTTTTCCTCTCAATCCTCCTTCAACCAGTTTCCAAAGCATTTTTGTCAATTTAAGAAATTTCCGACAGGTTGCATGTTTTATCTAATTTTCAGTACTATTTCTCCAATTTTTTGGAAATTGTAAACGAAGAAAAGTTACTTCTAATGTTTAAATATGTATCTCTCGTTCAGCTACCCTTTCCTATTTTGTATTTTAAATGGTTAAGTCAAATAGCAATCAACGCGCTTTAACTAATAAACCGTTAAAATTCACTTCTGTGTAATTAAGCCATAAATAATTTAATCTTAAGATTGGACTGTTAACTTTGCCTATGTAAATTTTATTGACTTTTTTCCCCATGAGAAAAGAAAACACTTCCCATCGTTAAATGTCTATTACTATAGTGTTGACCAGTTATAAACTTCCGTCTGATTAAACAAAATTTGGGGAAGACGGGAATGGTAGTTCATCGTAATCGGGACACAAAATCAGAAATAAATTTTATATATCATCTTCAAATATTGTTCTTTCTTAAGCAAAGGAAATTTAAAAAATATAGTGGCTCAATAGTCAACATTTTTATGTTGTTGGTCTAGCATACACTTTGGCTATAGTTTTTCCATGAGATAAATATTAGATTTTTGCTTGCCAAACCTTTAATTGAAAATAATAGTTATGATTAGAAAATCTCGAAATGCATCTTGGGTCTATCATTTCGTTATTATTGATATGGCACTGAGTTATTTTACCAAAACTTTGACAGAATTTCTAGTCTTATGCTATATTGTATCAAGAATTTCAAGATAGTTTAAAAATCGTTCTAATATTTATTTTAATTTTATGAATAAAAAAATTAATGATAATAATACTTCCAAAATGCTTATATTATGTTGAATTGAATGTTTCATACAACGAAATATACTATATGATTGATTGTTCCACATAAAAACTTTTACTGCTACTCAGAAGTGATTTTTTAAATACGTGACTATTGGCGATTGGCAATAACCTAATATTTGATAAACACTATTGAAATCAAAGCAAGTAAAACAATGAAAATACCAGCTTAAACTTTGATGACCCATTTATTTCAATCCTTAACGAGATCAAATTCGAGACTGGGGAGAGTATAACATTGCCGCCAACCTGCCAAGAAAATAAAAACTTATCCAAATATCAATAAAAAAATAGGAGAAGTCTGAACATCTCTTTATTGAAAATATTGTACATAATAAAGAGGTCAATTAGATGTAGTGACAACACTACTCAAATAAAAAACGCTGTCTTCAAAGTCAAAGTAGAGAAACTAGGCCTTGGCTCTGCAGGAGGTTTACAGGTGCGGCACCGTTGGTAACGTTCACATGCTCCAATAAAATTTAAAAAATAAAAAATGCCGCCCATTGCGCATGTCAAGTCCACGCTCATTGTTGCCACCAAGTAACCATAAATCAGAACATCAAAAGTTTTATAAAAGACTTTCACTTGCAAAGTGAAGTTTTGGGGGATTTTTTTATTGTTGTCCATTCTAGGGAGGACTATGGATTTTTGAATGCTCAAAGAATCTTGTTTTGACTTTAACAGAGCAAAAGTACCGAGCTTACTCACATGTGCAACGGCGGTAACTTGTCAAAGGGCAATTTCCCCCATAGTTCACCATGTGAAGAGTTAATCCGGAGAGTAAGAAGTGAATGTGGTAAGTTGTTTACCACAGAAATGACACAATTTAGGGGCAAAAGGGTAGACATTTCCAAATCCGTTAAAAGCGTGAAGAATTTTTCAGATTTGCACTTCCGGAACTTTGCAAGCAGATTTTGAAAGAAAAATCACTTTAGTCTGCGAATTTTGCTTTGAGGTAGACGAAATTAGGTTCAGTTCATTGTCAGGTGGGGATCACTAGGGTCAGTCAGTCGTCACCCAAAATGGAGAAAATTAGTAAGATTAAATCTTCAAGTATGAACATTTCATGTTTTTGTACCTTTCAACAAAATGCGATTTCTATTGAAACTTTATTTAATTTTCATTTAAACTTTGATTCTAAAATACAACCGTATAAAAAGCGAATGACTCATTAGATTAAGAAAATTAATCTAATACAAAAAAAATGAACAGCATTTAAATTTTTAAGTATGTACATTTCATGTTCTTGCACCATTCAACAAGATGTGGTTTCTTTATTTAATTTCCATTTTAAGATTAATTCTAATATACAAATATATATATATTCTATAAAAGCTAGATGATTGCTAAACAATCTAGAAGAAGAAAACAAAACTTAATAGCCAGAGGCTATACAGATGACATTAAAAAATACCTTTATATTCAAAGCATAATGAAAATCAATCTTATCTTTAAAAAATCTGAGCAGCACTTAAATCATTCAGTATGAACATTTCATGTTCTTCTACCTTCAAACAAATTGTGAATTGAAACTTAATTTAATTTTCATATTAACTTTAATTCTAATATACAAACGCGAAGGATTCTTCAAGTTAAAAAATAAATCTATTCTAAAAAATTCTCAATTGCACGTTTTTCAAAATTTTTATTTATATTTTATGAATCTAGATTCATCTATATTTGAACTGAATGGAGAATTAAGAAAATAATTAAATATTTCCTAGTAGTAGGTTTCGAATCATAAAATTATTGCTAGGCAATCTGGAAGAAGAAAACAAAACTTATTAGCCAGAGGCTATACAGAGGACATTAAAAAATACCTTTATATTCAAAGCATAAGGAACTTTTAATGCTATTTTTCAAAAAAGTTTGAGATATTATTATTATGCATTCCGGATAGAGGAGATATCGTTTTATAAAGGATACACTATTAGAATAGCTTATTATAGCAACTATATTGTTCTTACAGACCTGTTATGAATTATAGAATTTGTTATGATTATAACGTTTATTATTTTCATAACGAAAAGAAATATTATTGTTTGATTGTTAAATGAAACTTTACTAAATTAAAAACTATAATTATTTTGATAAAGAAGGGAAAAAATCCTAAACTACGATCTATTACTGTTTTGAAAATAAAATAATCCATTAATAAATAGATTTCGTTCCAAAATTCTGCCATGCGAAATGTGTTATAATTGCAATTAAGTAAATATAATAAGCTGCATGCAAATATACATTAAAAGTGGTTCTTTAATTATGCATCTTTACTATCCAAACATAAACAAGAAGCAAAACAAAACTATTAAGGAAACAACTCTTTGTTAAACAAACAAAAATAAGGCATAAAAAACATGTTTTAAGGAGATAAAAACCTTTAATGTAAGGTCTTTACATCAGTAAAAGGAAATTCATCTCAAAAGTTGAAGAGTTCAGCTCTTTTTAGTAAACCAATTAATTATCAGAAAAATTACGATAAAATTCTTGAAGTTATCACTACCATCCGCTGAAAGAATAAACCAAAAGAAGTCTTTAGAACAATACAAAATTTGCGTCACCCAAATGTAATAATTCCAAATTGCTTGGATATACAAACCAATAAGAACCGTCGAATATATTATAGTTATTATGGAGACTTAAAAAGTCAATTTTTTTAGTATTATGAATAGCTATCTCTGTATTTTCTTTTCTTGTAGTTGGCTCAAACTTATTACCAATGAACTACGAAAATTGCTTCCCAGAGAAATAATAAGATATCTTGCATAATATCTGCTCTATCCTTTTCTTTTATCATCTTTGCTGTTTGTATCGTAAAACCATAACCACTTTTGCACTTGGTCTATAAATTATAACTTTTATGGAGTGTGCTTAATGTTAAGACGTTGTTTCTTTTACTTCCCGTTACCGTTTAACCTTTCTTTATTCAGTCGGCCTGCTTTGAAGTCAGTTCACTTCACGTGGCGTGCTCCATACATTACGGGTAGTTTTCAGCGTCTATTAACAAGTTAATTTCCGTCGCCACTTCGGTCTAGAACCAATTCATCAGTCTTAATAAGTGGTTAAAGATTGCTTGGCTTTGCGTCTATTGTCTCCAAGGCTTGGAAAATATCCAAGAAGTGAATGCTGAGAGTGAGATTGAAGATTATCCATAATCTTTTTTTCAGTCTTCATGCATAACTTCAATGAAACTTTAAATATTTTACCTGTTTCTCCTCTCGCTATGAAAAATTAATGATGAATTTTGTTTAGTACATTGGAGGAAGCTCTAAACCTTCATTAATGACTTAGAATATAAAGTGATCATTTTGAAGTGGATAACGATGCATTTTTTATTTTCCTTCTTTAAAATAAAGATATAGAGATATGACAACAATGTGCATAATTTCAATATACGAAAAAAGTATAGGTTAAGTTGTTTTATATTTGAAAGTTTTGCATTTTAAGTTGTGTTGTGTGAACTAAGGGATAAACAAATATCAATCCACCGTTGTCAAAAAATAAAACATAGCTTGTTAGATTGGTAATAATAAATAATACAGGTATAATTTCAATACTTTATCAATAAAACCCAAATGTAAACTTTACCTTTTATTTTACTTTAATAAAGTGTAATAAAATATTAAATTCCTTAATATTAAAAAGTGAGAACATTAATGTTAAAAAGTTCGATATGAAACAAAAAACTTTGGCTAAAACTAAATATAGAACTGAAATTTAGAAGGATAAACAAATGTCAATTCACCTAAAGCAGAGTAAAAAAAATATTTTTTGTCAGGTTGACAAATTTATTATAATTTCAATATTTTATAAATAAAACCAAAATGTAAAATGGCAGCGAAGTATAACAAAATATGAAGTTCTATCATATCAAAAAATGAGAACATTTATAATTGTGGGATTTGAAGCCCTATATGGCTAACAGAATATATGGAACTGAGGCTTAGAGGGATAAACAAATATTAATGTACTGTTAGAATAAAAATTTTCTTGTTAGTTAAACAAATTTGTTTTTTTCAGTTCCTTTATTAATAAAAAACGAATAAAAAATTATAACAAATTACATATAGCTATATAAACAAAACTGAGTGTTTGTATGCATGTCTCTAATACGCAGCCGCACCGCTCATCCGATACTGATAAAATTCTGACTGCTGATTAATTGCACTTGTGGATGGTTATAGGCATAGTAAAATTATGTAACATAAAAATGCTTTTTTTTTTCAATCTATTTACAGCACCTATTAACCAAGAATTATTGTCAAATTAACTCGCCAAAGCGACACAGCAGATTCAATAAATGTGCTAAATTCAAAGTACAGGTTAATATTTCGTGGCTATTGTACGTTAATGCTATGTAAGTCGTTCTCTGAGGTATCCGCCTTTTTAGAAAGTAAGCGAGAAAACTTTTGGGGAAAAACTTCTATAGAATTGAAATTTTAATTAAAAATTAATAAAATTTTAGCATTTTCTGGAAATATTAGAGTAGAAAATTTTTGCATTATTTTAACTTTAAAAATATTGATTCAACTATATTAACAAATTTCTTTCTTAAATATATATTCTGTGTTTACTCAATTTGAAAAGAAAATATTTTAATCACATTTTCTAATATTAATCTTGAGAATTCAGAACGAATATTAAACGAATCCCGAACCATACAAAAATAGTTTATTCTCTTACAATTCTCAAAGAACACCAAGTATGACAATTCTAAAAGAATTAATAAATAGATTTTATAAAAATAAATTCTGGTTTCTGCGTACTTAAATAACCGATTTCTGTGTAACTTGGTCAACTCATTACTTGCATCTGCTTGAAAGTTATAGTTAGAGTACAGTTATCCTAGTGATATAAAAATAAAATTTTGTTTGTTCATATTCTGTGCTCTTCTGTACTATTCAACCGATTGCGATGAAACTTAGTTTAACCTATTGCTTGCAATTCCATGAAGGTTACATTTTGAAACTGATAAATGGCAAAAGTCAATCGGAATTAATCGCACATATATCAAACAAAACAAAATTATTATGATTGAATTCAGTCAATGTTAGGGAAATGAAATCAAAATTACTTCCTGAAAGCATTATTGTGTTTCATCTCATTAATGAATAGTTTTTTACACAGGATGTTGCCATTCAGCGTTCTCAATAGTTTGTCTGCAGCAAACCATACATATTATTCAGAATATGCTCACAGATACAAAACAAAATTATTATCGATGCCGCTCAATGTAAGTTATATATAATGGAAATTTTCCAGAGCAAACTGTACTTTTGCTAATTATTAAGCGAATCTACAAAGAAAATTACAAACATACAAACAATTATACAAACGTATATCATGTTAATTGCTTCCACAAAAAATATTTTCTCAAACATTCGTCACTTAATGATGTAACAGCGTAACATCTGGAAACTAGCCAAATCGAGCTTCATAAACAAGCGAGGAAAGACAACTGAACAATTAAGCAGATCGTTTACAAACTGCAAATTCACGTGTTTCAAGATCATCAAGGGAAAGAAGCGAAAGACAACATTTACATGTTACATATTCACGAGCATGGGAGTAAAAAAACCAATATGAGGCAAGATTTGTGACTGTTACGACTGGCGATAAGTAGGATTGAACTCGGGACCTTATGGTTGGTAGGCAGATAACATGACCACAAGACTAAAAGAGATGACCCTGTCTTGAAGATGTTATATGGCATATAACGCTTCCACCACATGACAACTATCCTTAAAGGAACGTCGATTGGAGAAGATGTGCCCATTTCATACATTACCATTATCCCCCCCCCAGCATTCCTTTTGATTCCAAACGATTGCAGTTCCCCATTCGACTTGCATTCTCGATGTCCGTCAACAATGTGCATGGTCAATCACTTCCAGTGTGCAGACTAAGCCTAAAAAATCCATGTCTTACATATAATGAGTTGTATGATAGATGCTACAAATCGAACAATCAATAAATTAATTTTTTCGTTTAAATTTGCCTCTCCTAAAGCTCTTGAATATTAAAATAAAAAAGAAATTAATAAAAATTATTTACACTTCTCTTTTGCATATCATTCAATTTCAATGAATGTATTCATTTCCGATACGAAAATAAATGTCATACATTCATCCTTCCTAATTAAACAAAACGGTTATTTTAAATTTCAATCGTTATTTCCAAAATTAGTATTAAATTTTATATCCTATTGAAAATCTTACCATTTTCTTCCCTGAATTATTATTGTTAATAGAATGAAAAGTACAAAAATAGTTTATTCATAAACACAAATTAATATTAGTAATAAGTACAAAAAGTACTTTAAAACAAAACTCATACCATTATATTATCGTAAGACTGTTTTTTGCTGTCGCTAATTTTTAATATATAATCAGCGCTTAGAAATGTCTTTAGAAAAATTATATCTTGTCAAAATATGAACTAACAAACACTTCCGGATTATTAATATTTAATTCTGTTTTCATATTAACGCAATAATACGTCGATGTCTATTCATTATATATGTGGGTGGTCTGTGTTAGTTTAAAGAATTCTAAAATATTTTCATAATTATCATCATCGTTGTTTTAGATGCAGACTTCCTCTAAGTTGCTTATTTATGGAAAAGTTATTTTTTGCATCATGTTTGAATGTTTAGATTTTGTGTTGAAAATAATTTTGAGTAGAGAAAACATAATTTTTTTTTCTGGAAAACGGAAAACAATATCTACTGAGTTATTAATTCATAAATCTGATAGCACTTTTCTTCTATATAGCAATTCTTTAATAATAGTTACAATCCTTTATAATATAATGTGGGTGTGTGAGAAGCTCAAGTATGTAAAAGGAAGGGAATATAAAAGGAATTTTTCGTTGGGCGAGATCTTTTTAACAGCTATACAAAGAAATTTTTTAACAAGGAAAAGGCCTTAATTTTAACATTTCATTAATATATGTATACGAGTATTGGATACTATTAGCATTAAAGATCAAGAATGCCCTTCTAAGTTAATTTCTTAAAAACAGTGGATAAAAACAAATCATGAAAAACTTCGAAGAAATTCACTACATATTACAATTAAAATAGATGCGTAAAAGAATGCGAGTCATAGAATTTCTCTAATAACCAGAAATAAAGATTTAAGTTTAAGAATTACTGAAAAAGAAAACGTTATAATTTTCCCATCTTATAAAAGAACATGGAAGTTACAAAAATGCGAGTTTCAGTTTAATTACATTAACATCTTATTTCAAAGCAATACTAGGACTATTCTGGGACAGACATCGTAGTTTTAAAAGGCAGTCAGATGGCCCCTGAGCTGACAGCCTCTCTCCAATCGGCACTTCCAAACGACAAATTTTCTGTGAAACCGGATCACGAATTTAGATCAGAGACCTTACCACCAATTCACCATAGCTGTAGAAAAATAAAAGAAATCCCTAGTAGGCAGAAGAGGCACAATAACATAAGTGTAGTCAAAATAATATTTTCTCATGAGAAGATATTTTGCATAGTGTTAAAGCTTTAAAAACGATACCATATAAAATGGTTTTAAAATCGATGCTTCGAGGTTATTTCTGAAAAAGATTTCATATCAAAATATCTACTGCAATTAAGGTTGTAGCGAATAACAAAGAAAAGCTCATTCATAAGGAGGATAAAAGCAAATCGGAATGATTGTGCAAACATTTTATCACATTCTGATGGATTTCATCCTAAAAATAATTAGATATTTCTGGGCAATTCAGCAAATCATACAAGTACAAAGAGAACATACACTGGCATTAAGCCAAACGACCGAATTTTATCAAACTAAAAAATACCATCTTTGGCATATGCATAGTATCTCTTTCACCAAACTTAAATCTTTTTGACTTTTATATCTGTGAGATGTCAGATTTACAAATTGCTGAATAGCACTAAACTTTAGAAACTCTAAAATATCTGAATCACATAGAAGAAGAAAATTACTTCTTTAATCTTGATTCGTGCCAAAAAATAGCTAATGAAGTAAAGTATTATCTTCACATGTCTTTAAGAAGACTGATAGAATATAAGAATAAAATTACAAAAGTATGTACAATGTTCATCATAATTATCATTTTCTATTTGATACCCGTAATATCAAATGAGTCAATATTTATAAGAGTATTTAGTAACCATTTAGTACACTAGAAAATATAAGTAATATCATTCTTGAAAAAAAAGGTATATATAATTATTAAAGAATGAAATCCTCTATTTCATAGAATTTGAGCAGTTATTTCACGAAATAATTAAATATTCTTTGAAATAACTGATAGTTGTTTCGTTGAAATATGAAGTCTATTATTTCGTAGAATGTGATCAGTAAATCATAAAATAACTTAGCTTTCGTTAAATTATAAAATTAACTATTCCATAGAATGTGATCAATGTTTCATGAAATTACGGACAATATTTGGGAAATACTGATTCAATTATAATTAAAAAATAAAATCTCATTATTTCATAGATTGAGATAAGTTTTTTCAAGAAATACTGCATTAACTTAGTTTAAAATATGAAATTCATTATTTCATAAAAAGCAATAATTTCTATACTGAAATAACTTACTATGTGAAATACTGAATAATTTATAATAAAAGTATGAAATCAGTTATTTCATAGAATGTGATAATCTGAAAATATAACTAGATATTATATGACGTATGCTGTTTTCTATGCTGTTTTATGCTGTTTTGCTGTTTTCATATTATGGTTTCAATTCTGAGCGTAAGTAAAAGATGCACGCTTACATTTAAGGTAATGAATCCATAGTAGGGCACTGAAAAATTTATTACCTTCTTGATTACTAAACAGAAGTGATAATTGCAACTACCTTTGTCATAAATATAACACCCAAAATAATAATTATACAGGAACAAAGAACAAATCATTATCAAGGAGGTGATTAAAAACAAAGAAAATTTCTAATGTAGTCACGATTTCAAACTATAATGTTCAGCATTTAAAACGCAGCACAATTCTAATCAACGATTGTATATAACGTTTAAGCTGACACCATAAAATCCATCCATTAAATTCGACGTTGAGCATTTCCCAAGGGGGAATAATTGTTGTTTCAGACGCGCTGGTAATACAATTGCAGTTTTAGCACTATTAAAGGCAAGCATTTAAATCTGAATTAAGTTTTAGTGTTAGTAATTGCAACATAAAATGTAAATGGAGAAAATGCGTGACGATATTCAAAAATTCTTCACGGTTGAGTCTTTTTTCATACAAGATTTAATTGTAAAAATGCCATGCTTCGTTCTCGTTCAAACATGAGGAAAAAGGACTTTAAAAAAACTTTCATAATCTAGAATGCAAGAAAGAAAAGGGAAAAGGAAAGTGAAGTTAACTCTAGTTATAATTAAACGAAAAGGAATTAATTTCTAAATTCTATTTAAATTGGTAGAAAAAGAAAGTATTAAAATGTGTGTTTCTGAGTAAGTAGAGTATAATTTAAATAATTTGCTAGGATTACAAGTAAAGAAATTATGATTTTTTATAGAAATTATTTCACTGTATTTCATATAGAAGCAATCCAACGATATTTCTTTTATTTATCAATATTTCATTTGTTAATATAAATAAAAAAGTAATAATAATAGCGAAAAATTTAAAATGTTTGAGAAAATCTAAGAACCAATCTAGTTCCAACAAATGGCCTGACTTCAAAATCGCCCGTTACTCAATTAAAAGTTGATGTGCCAGAGATATTTTATCAATGGTCGCCTGCTCAGTTATCTCCACATATTATTTTAAAAACAAACTATTAAATACGCAACTATACTGCTCGTTCTTTGTGAGAGAAAAACACGACAGTTTTCCACCTATAATCCTATTACCATTTTCATTCATTTTCGTATATAAAAGTTCTTAATCTCTATACACGCCATCAAAAATAGGTTGCCTCTAATATCATGCAGTTTCTTAAGCAATACTGGGAAATGATAATCAGATACTCAGTTATTACAATGATTTCGCCAGTCAATTTCACTAATTTGTAAACATTACAGGGGGAATTGCTTAAAATCTCTTAACTCGGATCACATCCTGTATGGCGCCATGTTGGCCATGTCTCAGGTGATCCTTCGCCGTTATTGTGGGAGAAGAGAGTTCGGCGCTGAGATTGTAAGACGTACAGCTCACGCTCTGTATCCTTTTATGTGTTGAATGTTTGTTTAGTTGCGTTTTGTCCTCTTAAATATTAATAAATACATTTTACATAAATGTTGGTTAGTGCCTTTCCACACATTACTATCTGGTCAGAATACTTTATGACTCTAGTTTAATTTGAAACAACATTAATTTGTTGTCATAAGTACTAATTTATTTATATCAGTAAAGTTGGATGTATAACACTATACTTTAATATAATAGGTGAACAGATAATAGCCAGTGTCTGCTTGCTAATTTAAATGCTAAAACGTATAAACCAAACGAACAAATAAATTATAATAACCTCTGAATAAATTGAATGCAGTAGCAAATGAGAATTGCACACCAATTTTTTGTGGATTTTGAGTTTATTATTGCAGATTATACCTAAATGTGAGTTCTTGCTCAAAATGATTTAGCTTAAACCTCAATTAAATTCATTTATTTAGTAGTGGGTTAATATCCTATATTGAAGAAGCGATCAATTGAAAGAACACAGTTAGTTAGCGTATTTATTTTAAATATTGAGCAAATTATTTCAATGTAATTTGGCAACGATTACGACGAATAGGAGGAAAATGTTAAAGAGAAGTTTTGTAAGAATAAAGAACACTATTGAGCTCAGGATTCCTAAAGAAATTTCCAAATAAAGTATAATTCAAAAATTTCCTTCTCTTTTCTGCTAAAAACTATTATAAAGTATAATCTCTTTTCTTAAACATGAAGCATGTTTATGTAAAAATATTCTAGCATAGAATCCTTCTAAACTTCTGTTAAACCATTTGATTCTTGATTTCGAGCTATCAAACCAAACTTAACCAACCATCCATAATGTCATTCTTACCATCTGTCTTATTAAGTATGCTTATATGAGCATATCTGTCTTGGCGAGCGTTGAACTGCTCCGTCTGGAAGATTATAAAACACTTATGCCAAAATATAATCAAGAAGCAATGGATACATCAATCATCCTCATGACTCTGTCATTACATTAATCATCTGTTTGCTATCTGATGACAATCTAAATACAAGAAATATGCATCCCCACCCTGACTTGAATGAGCCCCGATCCCAAAGTGTTGCATGTACCGCCTAATATTTACACACTAAATCATTTGTCTTAGATGTGAAGTCATACTTAATTTATTTCACCATCTGAAATAAATGGTCCTCAGCTCCACTGGATATTTTCAAGGATTAAAGAAACTGTGATTGATGGAAATATTAGTTTTATTGACTAAATACGATTAAGAGCGTCTAGATGTCCTATGATATCATTTTTCCTGATTTTGTTCGTGATGTCTGGCAAACATGAACAAAGTAACATATTTTACGCTATTAATTTGGGAAGAGAAATTGTTTAATTAGTACTCGATGAACTTTTCCAGAAATACTTTCAGTGAATTTGTAATTTTATTGCGAACTTATCATTAAGATTTTTGATTGGAGGATTTTTTTTTACAATGATGACATTCTTGTATTACACCACACCAAATAAAAGAAATCATCATTATATTTGGGATGATATGTAAGCAGTATATTTTTGAAAAATTACTCAGATTACAAGTTGATCAAATTTGTTAGCAGAAGATAGAAATCTTCATTTATTTATTTGAAAGTTGGAGTGTCAAGAATATTTCGTAGAATATAATTCCTTATAATTAAAAGATGTATAAAATATCAACTTAATTATTTTTTAATTATATTTATAGACTAAGATAAAGTATAATATTATTATTCACATAATTTAAATCTTTTTGGAAGTAAAACTAAAATCAGAACTTAATGATGAATCTAGGTAATTTTTGTTGAATAATTCTCGAAATATTACATAAATTAATGTAATTATTCAGTAGAACACATAAATTTTTACTTATATTAAAAAATGCTTTGTTTCGATAAAAAAAAAGGATTTAACATAAATGCATTACATTTATGCAGTTTAATCATTTCCACCATAATTTAAAGTTTGAATTTTGCTAGGGCTGACAGATAATTAGAGAGACATATAGTACATAACGGGCTTAAGGCCTTCATTACTGCATAAGTGAATTATATGACTATCAAGATTTGAACCTTAAAAATATTTTGCTGAAGTAGCTATTAAAAGACAAGTTACATAAAGTATTTAATTGACAATGACAAGTCATATAAAGTATTTAATTCACAATGACGTTACATAAAGTATTTGACTGATAATTTTAAACAACAGTAAGATTGGCGAATCAGCTGGTCGCCAAAGGTGGCTAGCTTAAATTAAGATCGTGATTAATATTGAATTTTTAGATACCTTTACAGTCCATTTAAAAGCAACCCAACAGCTGAAATTATTTTCCATTATGAGCTATTTTTATGGAATTACTATCAAATTTTTAATGCAAGGTCAAAGCGTAATATTGTTAGCAGTTGTAATATTTTTTGACGCCAAAAAGGAAGATTGCAACAATATCTGTAATTTTAATGATATGCAATATCATCACTTACTAATATATATAAAAATCATTTTAGTTATTCATATAATTTATACAGTAGAGAGAAATTTTCAGCCTTACTAGACATCTTTATACTTTAAAGCACGTACATGTAATGTATATTTCAAAATATTTTATTTATAACTTGCATTGCTTTAATTCAAAAATTCTATGGAAGCGATTGCAAATTCCTTAAAAATTTTACACCTACTTGCCCTAGCGGTGAATTCTCTGAAAAGAGCCTATTTAACTCACTAAATAGCATACAACCAATTTATTACAGCCCTCCGTAGTCGAATCAGCCACAATGATTGGCATGTAGAACTTTTTGAAATGGCATCTATTTATAAACGTGCCAAAACCAAAATAATGATACCTTCCACAAAAGAATAGAAGAAATACTAATAATTACACAGAGTTATCAGATTAGAAATAATCGCCAATCCTATACACATCAATATCATTCATATAATAACCAGCCAAACTCTCTGTCTGTTCCGTTGCCTGATTCAAACGCATCTTTAGACAAAAGACTCCAGGAAAAGCGAAAAAAAAAACCTCTTTTTGTTCTCAAATGGCTAAGATACAGTTTCACATTTTTGACACCTGATTCTAATTACCATGAAATGGCGGAATACTTTTATTGCAATCATCAGCATTTAACTGCTTAGAAAAAAAGAAAAGATTTATCTTTATGTAACATCGCAAGCATGAACAACACAATTACGATATACAAACGAAGAGGATCTCACAAACAACCATTTTCCGCTGAACCACACAAAGGATCAGAAGCTCTGTAACAGCATTGAGTCACGCATTTGCCTGCTTGTATATAATTTCTTCTCAATGGAAACAAGTTCGGTTTTTTTGTATACAGCCTTTTTCACTCCTCACTTCCTACTCCTTGCAAATCCTCACACAGTATGTTCGATTCTGAAACGAGGAGATTATTTTCTTCATTTAAATAAAACATTAAAAAAAGGGCAAGTTACGAATGCCGACATTTGTAGAAGCCTTCCGCATATGGTAATTTTATAATTTCTTCAGTTTGATAAGGGTTTGATTCTTGAAATCCTTTATTTTTTAATACAGAATACTACAAAATGTTTATAGGTTGTACTTAGTTCATTTTCATCCATTAAAACGCGAAGCGTGTCCTAAAAGTTAATTAGAAAAATTGTCAGTTATTTCTCATTGTATATGAATTTTATCAGAAATATGCATTTTCAATGAGGTCTTTAGTGAAAAAAATCTTTTCAACTTCTACCAGATATGTTCAAAATTTTCATTTTATTATATCTGTGAATTAAAAAGATGCAGTCTTCATATTTTTATGAGATACATTGCATGAAATGGTGCTTTAGGCTTTTCTCAATTTCATCTCTCATCTATCTTAAAGCTGCAAACGAGCAATTCTTGTATGTATATTACATATTTCGTGTATCTTGGCAAAACCGTAATTTTACATACACACGGTTTTTTTACATATTTCCTATCCAGGAACACATAACTTCATAATATTACATTAAAAGTAGGTATTGTATTAGCTTTTACGTCTATTGTATAGCTATGAAACGTTACAAACATTTCAATTCGAATTAGGAATTCTAATGGAGTGGTTCATATAAAGGGACTATTCCGTTATAGTATTATATTTCATTATCCAATTTATCATCCCATTGAAGAAATACCTAAATATGGTTTAGACATATCTTAGTAGAAGAAAAATCATTTTTGGAATTTTATCCCTGTGGAAATAATAACTCACAAGACCAGCAAGGTAGCCATATTATAGCCGATACACTTTCACACCACAAATGCAGACATATTTTATTTCATCAAGGCCCCTGTGTATGGAAAAAACAATAATTAAGAAATGTAGAGAGTAAATAGACAAGAAAATACTATTGGAAATATGGATTTGATACAACGGATTTAATTTTATCACTACGGTTATAGATTTTTATCATATGTTCAATAAACACCTTTAACTGATTCCTGCATTCGATCTACTGTAATTATTTAAACAAGCAAGAGCAAAGACGGGGGAAATTTAGATTATCATATTTTTTATCCAAGTAGTGTATCTGTATCTTATTTTATACTAAATCTGTTCGTGTGTATATAGCTGGTATATGTCTATAATTATTCAAATACTTTATTAGCGCTAATAATGAGATTCAGTATTGTACTTAGCACCAAAATTTTAAAGTTTGCATTCAAAAAGTAAATATGAAGTGCTTAAAAATGCATATTCTAATATTAGAAATGGCATGAAATTATTTCTTTCATTACAATTTTCTCTCCTAAAGTTAGAGAGTAAATAATGTGAGAATAAAATGATCGTTAAATGCATTATTGTTTGAGTTTTACGAGAATGTAAAAATTAGTTTTGTGAGAAATTAACTTTAAAAGATAAAACGAAAATTATCAGATATGTGTTTAATTTTTGATTAACTTGTATTTTAACTTACTTTGGACCATGCAAATATAACATTTTTCTCTGTGTTGCAAAGAATGTGTGCCAAACTTCATCGAAATCGGACAAAAATCACATATTTGTATAAAACGCACTACAAACAAGAGTTTTATATATCTAGAATATTGCATTGAGAACATTTTCTATAAAGGCATGACTGCTTAACTTAAGAATGACTCAAGGATTAGATGAAAGATTAGACTATTTTAGCACATTTTCACAAAAAAAAATCCCAATTTTTTCAGAAAATAAAAATATTGCCATTTTATTTGAAATAATAACACAAATTATAACTTAAAAAGGCCGAAATACAACTTAGGCTTCGTTCTATGGATTTAAAGAAATAATGTACAAATATTTTTCCGATGTCGGGTTATTTCTTTTTAGAATTCAATAAATATAAAAAGAAAAATAATAGTGTATTTTTATGTATTTTTTCGTTCCTCTCCGTTGTATTTAATAAAATACTCATGTGATTCAAGCTATTTATGCGAAAAATAAATTTCATTCATCTACGACTGAAATTGATCGATTTATAAAACTTAGAATATAACTGTTTTAGATTATTTTAGACTATTTCAATGACAACCTAAAAGACAACTGACTAATCGGCTAACAGTTTTTCCAAGAGTCAGTCATTAATGGACTTAGGATATTGAAACTCAAATTTTTGTCATTTCATCAGTTTCAGTCATAGATTAAAGATTTAGAACAGAAAAAAAATCTTTAATCTATGACTACAACTATCCTAATTATAAAATTCCGAGTTTGTTTGTACCAAAAATATTTTCTAAATGTCATTAGCAAAGCCAGAATTTCCTTAAGAACTAGGTTATTTTTCCTTTTTTCCCTTTCTTTTTTCTTTTTCTTTTAAAAAATTTTTCAGCTATGCATTTATTAACTGAAATAAAATCATTCATGTCATTTAAAGCATTTTTCTGAATGGAAGAATATACCTATCTATCTATTTCGGCATGGTTAAAGTGGATATCCTCCAATTTTAACTATAACAAAGAATTATATTGCTTCAGAAATTCAAACCTTTGAAACTAAACTAAAGGATATGAAAAATAAACGTACCGTTTCTCGCTTCAACAACACCCATCTATATATTACAATCAAGGAAATATTTTCAACATTTTTTTTAAATGAAAAATGTAAATATTTGAACTATAATACACAGTATTTTATCTCAATACAAGAAACATTTGAAAATTCTTGCTTCAAAATGAATTTCTTTATTTTTGATTATTTTGATTATTTTATTCTAGTTTTTCATTTCCTCGATTTCTTAGATCTTTTAAACTATAAATGAATAAGATTTCTTCTAGATTCAAAATTTTCACTCTAATAACAGTTTCACGATTTTTTTTTTATGGTTTTGATTTCCAGATCCATTTTTATTCTTAGTCGGCAGTTTCCACAATCGATGTACTGTATTTAAACTTTTCAATAACGGTTTATGAAACACATCAACAAGCTTTTATGTCATTAAAGTTTGCTATATTCTATTGCATGTTCACAAACATAATTGATATGACAATATCTTTCGCGTGTAACCTCTCGCGTGATCCCTTGTCAAACGTGAAACCATGCTCACCTCACGTGACCTTTCGTCACCACTCAGATTACTCATGTATAAACATACTAGTATATACCACAAATCCTTTATTTATGTGAATATTGTATCTGTGGTACACCAAACCTCCCCCTTGCTGTACGGTTCAATGATTTCCACACTCGTTTTCCATGCAAACACAACTGTCACGCGGTTTCGACTTATTACTTAGGCTTGGCAGACCTTTCATCATTGGCGAAGTAATTCCTCGCCAATAAACTTATGAAACGATGAGTTAAAAACACTGGCTCTCAGCAGATTATTTATTATTCAAAAATATCCTCTATTAAGATCTCTAATACTGATATATTAAATAATGAAACATAAAAATTAAATTTAGTAATCCGATTTTAAAATTACCTTCAGGCTATTAAAAGCCTCCACTAATAGTATCATGTGTATTTGATTTGTATTGTACCTTTAAAATTATTAGTCATGAACTGATGTTTTCTCTTAATTCATTGTCAAAATGAGATTTAATATAAAGTTTCTTTGTACAACGATTTCTTAGTCAATATTTAAATTTTCATTAAGTCCTGAATTTAAAAGAAAAGAGATTTTTCTTAATTCTTTTAGATGTGTCAAAAAGATAACTTAAAAATTTAAAAAGATTCTTGAAGAAAATATATAAATCTTTCTCATACATATATTTGATAAATCACAATTAGACATTAGTAACAATAATTTTTCAAAAATAAATTATTATTACATGATTAAGTTCCTGATATCAACAGAAGTTCACTCTCAATAAAATAAACTAATCGAAATCGTAATAAATTGACCGTTAGAATATGCATTTAACTGCTGAGATCTATGTTTAAAAAATATAGAAAAATATTATTCTACACGTTTTTACATTTGATTTTATAAATAATTTTTAACACCTCATAGCTGAGAAAAAAGTATACGAATCAATCAACGTGTTTTATCTGTTTCATCTCTTTTATTAAGTATTTAGTAGTAAATTCTTGACAACATAAAAATCTGAAACTTTATACATAATAGAAGTGATAAGTATTTCTTTTATATAAGGTAGAGGTAATATGAGATATTAAATACTTGTAAAATCAGCCAAAGATTTTCAAATAAGCAGCTTAAGCAGCTGCTTAGGATCAATCAGTTGAGAGAAGACAACAAATGGGCCTATTAAGAAACATTATTTTACTAGTTGCCAAAACTTTAATTTCTTAAATTAAAAGATAATAAAATAATTTTATTTAATCAAATGTAATTAATTGGCCTTCTGTTTGTTATACGATGATAAAATAATTTTAACAATAATCAAATGTAGTTAATCATATTTTTGTTTGCTTCCTTATTTTCATTAAGTTTTTAGAATGTGTATAGAACTGAAGGTCTGCTTCAATAATATTGTGTTCTAATATGAATATGGGAAGTTTGGTATTGCGATGCATAGATAAAAGCAAACGCATATTCACAAAGTTACTAAAGTAAAAAATATTACCCTGAAGTAAATTGTCAACATATTAAAAATGTGAGAAAACTTCAAACCAAATGTTCCATTTTATTTATGGGAAGAGCTCACTATGTGCTGCTAAGGGCTTCAAAATACTTGTATCCACTATTGCTTCAAATGATTATAATATGAAATATTTTATATTGATAAAACAATCATACATCATAACGTAATCAAGAAATTGTATGAAGTAATTTCAAATGTGATTGCAAGATTATTTCGCTTCGAGCAAAAAGATCAAATAAAAATGCATATAGTTAATAGTTCAGTTCAATGCATATAGTTAAAATACTACTTTCTAGAATTTGCTGTAAAAAGTGCATATTTAAAATAATTTTGAAAAAAATTGGATCATTAACAAGAAGTTAACAAGTATCAGTAAATGATCCAAAATGAATATCAAAAAATTTAAAGTAACATCGTTCAGCCCTTAGAAAAAAATGGTGACTGAATTTAAATTGTATTTATTAAATAGTTTTTCTAATATTTCTATTTAAATATAATGAAACCTTTAATGAAAATGCTTTTTTCTCCTAATTAATTAGATTTATATATAAGTTTTTTTTTTAATATCATTACTTTTAGCTTGAATGACCTATAGAATGTAAATGAAATAAAAAATATGCAATACTGAACTCTGAATTAACTTCTCAAAAATCCTAGAATTTCAAAAAATTTGATATTTGATCTTTCAGTTTTGTTAGTTTTTATCGTCGTCATCATTTTTTGTGTTTACGGCTATAACTGCTGTTATTGTTCAAATTATGTCAGGCATATAAAGTGTAGATAATATAATGTTATATGCCATGTATATAAAGTGGTTATAATGATCATATATAATTTTTTCCATAATTCTGAAGCATACATCTCTGAATTTAGATTTTTAACAATATGAAATAAACATTCTAGATTTTAAAAAATCTTAACTTATGTATAGTTTAAAGCCAAATTCAAACAAAATTATTCGTATACATATCTTTGTTTTCACCAAATAGGCGATAAAAAAGAATTATGGTTGCTTGCAGAGACATATTTCTACATGGTATGAGTAATCATCGTGACGCTTACCATATGTTTCAATTTTTATTGTAGTTCACGATGATATCAACTCGTTAACTAAACTATATGCACGAGACTGGTCGCGCCGGCCTTTTTCCTATCATGTTGACAGTCAGAACAACAGATGCTCGTCTAAATTAACGTATTGAACGGAGTTGACTGACAGAAGGAAAACATTAATCAACTATAAGGGTTGTTTTTTATTATACATTGGAAAGAATATGATGAGCAAACATGATTAAGTCTTGTTTATGCTTTTTTAAAGAATAAATCTGGTTTAAAAAATTTTGATTCAGCCGAAAGTTTAATAAATAATTAGTTTATGATAAGTTGACAAAACATCATTTCAATAAAGTTTTATTATTATTATTATTATTAAACTACACCAAAAGTTGATGCAAAAATTGCTGATCATTAAATTTTTTAAAAAAATTAATGATTGTCACTTGCTTTTTTGATATGTTTAAATCATAACATTCCCTAGTGAATTTTAAAGTTTTTATTTTGAATTTTAAGTTTTTATCGATTCCTTTTTCTTAGAATAAAATATTTATAAAACATAAATTTGGGAACAATGAAAAAAAAAAGAATGTAATTTTTTAAAACCAGAAATACAGGTAATGATTCTTTTAAACTTCCATTTTAGCATAATTATTTTAAAAATTTTTAAATTATTCCTCTACTTTTTTGTTTATTTATGATTTGGATAGGATATTTACAGCTCAAAAACGTATTATAGACTAGGAAGTTCTCCAAACCTTAATCGTAGATTACATAATTATTTTACAGCTCATTACTTAACATTCAATTTAGCTTTAGCAAGTAGTTAAAGAGAACTAAATAATTAAAGTAAATTTATTCCAATATTCACATGAATAGAAATATATATTTTCAAATTATTTTATATGCTGATCCAATTATTCGATTTATTTATTCACAACTCTGATGATTGAAAGTGTTTTTTTAACTGCCTGTAATTATTTCTACTCAAATATATATGTTGTTTTCAGAAGTTAGTAAACCGGTGTCTTGGCCTAGGGATAGTACGTCTTCCTTGTGATCTGACCGTTCCGGGCTCTGAGGAGTGTGTGAAAGAGCCTTCCTGTAAAAAGGAATCGTGCAAGCGAATATGTGTCGTATTTTTACAAGCTGAAGTCAAACTTCTACTCTCAGGTACTCAGGGGTCGTTATCCACAGTACCACACCACTATTTTTCTGATCTCTTGAACTTGGTTTAAATTGCAGTTCAATCCAATAAGAGATAGCAATAACAGCAACAAATGAATAAGGAACCCGAATCTTCAGCAAAGGCAACATAATAAAATATAAATAATATTTTCTTTAGTTTTTCGAAGCTGTTAGATTGGAATTGCATTTTGTACGTATTCTTAGTCCAATGGTTTGATTCCATATATTTAGAAATTTATTTTACGTTGATTCCGACACAACCTTCCCCACCCCTATTAAGTAGATTTTGGAAAATGAGAAATGCTTTTATCTTCTTTAACGATTTTATCAACTAAAAATTTAAAAGAACATCAAATGAAAGTGAAAGAAAAATGTTTCCAATGAAATATTTAACCTTTAGCTCCAATTATTTCCAAAATTGTTATTCATTTTGATTTTTCTTATTCTTAACCTTCCCTAACCTTAATCCTCAAAGAATGCCATTTAAAATAAAAAAAATGGTGAATGCAAGAAGCGATAGATAACTGTACAAGGATAGATAACTGTACATTGTTTGTAGTAATAGAATAACTGATTATGCAAGACAAATAAAATTATTGTAAAACATATTTGCATTCTTTAAAAGATAAATTTTACTTTAAAATGATTTCAATAGCCAAAACTCTTTAATATTACCTATGAAAAAAATAGTTTTTAGACTAAAGAATACTGGCTTTTACCACATGATGAGTTGATTAATTTTTTTTCTTGTCTGCCAATCCAAATAATTCTTTCTCGCTACGTTTTTGACATAATAGAGTGGGGCGTACCATGACATCGATTTCTGATAACAAATCATTAGTACTCCATTTGAGGAAATTAAGAGTTGTAATTTTTTCTGTATTTTCAAATATTTCAACTGCAGAAGTTCAACAGAATATGAAGCTTGTATGAAGAAAAATATCAGTGATTATTAACGCCAGATGATCCTTATTTCAATTATAGATGCATCTTTTGTACCATTGACTGGAGAAAAGAAACTTATTTCATTCATATTTTACTAAAAACTAAATGTTTTATACTGAACATATTAAAAATTACTCATAAATGTTAATGTCTAAAATTCAGGTTTTGTGTTTCGCTTAGGTATGTGACTCTACTTGGGATGAATTTTTTGAAAAGCGTTCGAAAATAACTATACTTTTAAATTGGAAAAAGAAAATGACTTTTAAGGTTTATCAAGTGATAAACTTGTAAACTAGAAGCTTTGCTAAGAATTTAACAGATAACTTAAGAAATATACTATCGAATTACTGAACAAAAAGAGCTTTATTTTCATTTATTCTTTAAATTTTGGGGCTCGAATATAAATAACACTTTTTTTGCATTCTGAAACATTAAAACAACTATATACTATCTCAACTAATATAATTCTAGTCCTTTAGAAATATTTATTTCTAAATGAAATATTTATTTCTAAATGGATAGATTACTTATTTTCTAATTCAGGAACAGTAGAAATATTGTGGAATTATAAATACTAAATATGAATTATCTTTTAATTTATGTGATTTTTCATTAGAAAATTCTATCATATTCTAAATTTGTGAAAAAAACATAAGGATGTAAAATAGTAATAAAACGCAGGTAAATGCAAATATTAAAATCAGTATAATTTCACAAAAAATAGACATTGAAATCAAATTCCGTTTTATAAAGAAACTTGTTTAAACATTATGAATATTACATATAAAAATCACAATATCGCAAAAAAAAATCGACATTTTAGTGTAGTCACCTATTTTAATGTTTTTATTTGTTTAGATTTAGCGCAGTGTGATTTTCAAGAAATATATTACTGTTTCTAAAGAAACACAAAAAATTTTATTTCTAATGCCCAAAAAATAACTAATAAAAAATGGAAATTATTTTGCAAGAATAGGATAATTAACCTAAAATCTAGCATAAATATATCTGATGATATAAAGAAATTCATATATCGCCTATAATCACTAAATTATAATGTCTTTAATTATAGATTTGTCTAGAATGGAAAACGCAGTTCATAAATTTGAACGGTATTAAATTTCATAATTTCTTTAGAAGTATTTTTTGCCCTTTTTAACCTCATAAATCAAACCGAAGACGAAAAAAAATACCAATTTAGAAACTGTGAAAAAAAGGCAAAAAAAAAAAATCTTTGATCTGATAGTACAAAAAAAATGTAGGTTTCCTAATACAACCCCATTAAAACTTCAGCCGCATCAGACATAAGACAATAAATTAGCAGTTTATTCGGCGATAACTCTGTTCTTCGAAGTAGCGAAACGGAATCGCATCATTAAGTGCATCGATAAGCCCAGAATAATCAACACGGCCGATAAATTTAGAGTCTTAAACCTGTCCATAAGACTTACAGCCCGGAATGTGCTCTTAATAAAAAGGAATCGACCGTACATTAAAAGCGCGTAGGACGTGCAGAGAGAAAAAATATTGTTTTTCCTTCAACACATCACAGCAAATCAGAAGGAAATGGTCCCCGGGCCACACCCACGATTTACCCGCAAACTTTTCCAGGTAAACCGGAAAAATCCTTGATTCGGGAATCGACAGGAAACTCATTAAGATCAGAAGTGATTGATTTTTTAATTTCCAGAATCGTACTCATGAAATAATAGGAGACTGAGTTGGTAAACTATTTTGCGAACAACACGAACTCCTGTGTGTTGTTAATAGATTGGCTCTTCGGGTAGTAATGACCAAAAAAGTGAAAGACTCCTTGAATTTCCTGTCACTTAAAAGGCGGAGAAATGTTTCCGGACAGTGAACTGACGTGTGACATTAATTTAGTATGCGAAAAGCGTAAAATTCGGTAATAGCTTTCAGATTGTCGTCTTTTTATTGCTACTTTCAATTGATTTACTGCCCCTTAAAAACAATCTCTGAAGATACTAAAAGCTATGTGGAGACTTTAGGTGTTGAAAACGCTCTCTAGAAAAAGCTTTAGTACAGTTAAAATATGCGTTTATGCAACTAAATGGGGGAAAAAGATTGCAAAAAAACTGTGGGAAACTAGTTATCAAAACTGGTTTTATTGACTATTAGTGTTTTAGCATTTTTTAATATTGACTACTAATGTTTTAGTATTGACTACTAGTATTTTAATATTTTTAGTCCAACTACTAGTTTTTTATTTTTTAGTATTTATTAGTTTTTTAAAGTATTTTCTTACATTGCTTACTAATTTTTAATATTCTATAACATTGACTAATGAAAATGAAATCACTACCTAATTAAGTGCGTTTAACTGAAACTGCTGGTTAGAAAATTGAGGCAATAGAAACTCAGGTAATGTTTTTTTCATTACTGTTATAATATATAGAATTTTATTGAAAACATATAATTTTAGTACTTTTAGCAATTATTTACATACTTGTTCACTTCATTTCTGACTACTTCCTTTTCAATTTTATCAGTATGCCAAATTTTTTTGAACTGTTTATCATCATTTCGAGCATACTTTAAAGCGGAAAGAAGACGTTTCAAAAAAAGTATTCCGATATGTTGAATTTAACTGCTTAATATTGTCAATAAAAAAATTACAAAACATCATTCCAAATCAAAGAAATGTAAATGCCTCTTTGTTGTATATTCTTGAATTTGATATGACCAATTTGATCAAAATTCCATTGTGAATTCAAAAGGATAAATTTTATAACACATCATACCAAATCAAGGAAATGTAAATGTTCCTTTATAGTATATTCTTGTATTTGATATGACTAATGCAATCAATATTCCATTCTAAATATGACTAATGCAATCAAAATTCCATTTTAAATATGTCTAGTGCAATCACAATTCCATTCTAAATACAAAAAGACGAATCTTACAAAATATCATTCCAAGTCAAGAAATCTAAATATTCTTTTGTTGCATATTCTTGTATCCATATGACGGAATTAATTAAAATTTCATTACAAATTCAAAAAGAAGAACTAAAAAAATCATTCTAATCAAAGAAATTTAAATATTCTTCTGTAATTAGATATTTAATATATTATAAAATAAATTTTAAAAAAGGTATAGTAAATATTTCGTTTGAAACCGCGTATAATCTATTATGATTCATTAACCCTAACTGCAAACATCTATGTTTTACAAAATGTAAAAATTGAAAAAGGTAAATATTATATAATGTGCATTCTTATTACAATAAAATAGTTTTTCTTATTATCTTTGGAACAATTTTATTTTTAATTAATCTACCAAAAAAGTAAATATACATAAAAATGTGAGAATCATAACAATGGTTCACTTTTACAAAAAGTTTATCACATCGTCGCATTTAAGAACGATTATCCATAAAAAACACCTTAACATTCAGATTTTAATCATCAATTGACTGTATGTAAAATAAGCAAGAAAAAAAATGATAAATGAAACGTTTGCTTTGGTAAAGAAATAAATGATGCCAGTAGATCGAAGATAAAAGTAACGTTGTGATGAAAACATCATGACATTTATGTACTCTATTCTTTCTTTCCATTTACATATATTTCAATGAACCATTTCCCCTTTCTTTGATGGAAATTTAAAGTCATCATAATCTCCACTGCTATCTCAAAATGTTGGCATTTTATCCATATATCACAAAGATTTATTATCGACAATCATCATTCTTATAAAATGCAACGTCCAAGTGATGTTAATGTTATTCTGATATTGCTAGTACATGAGCTCAAGGATTTGGACAAAGAAGGGGTAAAAAACTTTCTTCTAACCCGTTTGCTAGCTTGAATATCTATACTTAAAAAAATAAAACTGTCATATTCTTCATCATTTGCTAAACACTCAATGAAATATTATTTCAGCGAAAAATGACTTTTTGACAGAAAAGTCAAAGAAAATGTTTCACAAAAAAACGTTAAATTATTAGCTGCTCGATTAAATTCTGCTATCTGAATAAAAAGATTTAAATCAACTAAATTGGCCAGAAAAATCAATCACTTTTTTCCCAAAATCTACCAGTTCTATATTATTAGAACTGATCAATCAACTTTGTAAATAATATTTTAATCCTATTACTATAATGTGCAAGTAACCTCATGCCCTTTATAATGTAACGAACCTCAAGGCAAAGTTCATTTCTGTGATAGCCTTCCGAAAAAAATAAACTAAACTGAAAGACTCCTAGTTATAACGTTTTCAGAATAGTTTTTACAAATGTAATAGACTATTTTCTTGCGATTTATTTAATAAACCTTTTCATGTTAAACACACCAAGTGTTTGTGATAGGTGCCAGAAAGAGAGCTAGAAAGTGCAAAGATATTTTTAAAGTAATTGATCTTTAATTAAAGAAACTAATTCTAAAAGATTTATTATTATTATTCTCTAATTGGTAATTTAGGATGTAATTAGAAAAATGTTGTGATAATGTGAGAAACACATTATGAATAAGAATTCGAATCTGAATTTTGAATTAAAGAGATAGTAGTATTGTGAAATATATGTTATGAACAAAAATTTAAAGGAAGTTAGAATTGACAATTAAGGAGATGATAATATTTTGAGATACTTGCTATGAACAAGAATTTAAAAAAATCAGAATTGTGAATTACGGAAATGAAAATTTGTTGAAATACTCGTTATTATCAAGAATTTAAATGGAACAGAATTGTGAATTAAGGAAATGATAATATTTTGAAATACTCGTTATGAACAAGAATTGATGAAGAAAAAATGAGATCAGAATTTAAATTCAAGGAGATGCCGCTGTATTCACTATCAAATAAGAAAATGGTTCTTATATTAAAAATTAGCGCAGTGACATATAAAGTATCAAAACATTATTACGATTTAATATCTAAAGAACTTTCTTACTCGAATAGAATTACTTACTCGTAGAACTAATATATTTCATTAAGTTATCTATAATTAAAATTCTTAAAATTTTGTTACATTTTTGGTATAAGTACACAACTATGAAATATTTAAAAATATTTTTAAACATTTCTATTCTCTCTATAAGGAAATTGAACCTATAAAATTTAATAATGCTCTTTCAGCTTAGAAATAGTGTAGTACTCAGAATCTTCTTTGAATCAGGGAAATTTTTATTGAATAATCTTCAGAGATATTTCCCAAATTTGATACAATTCTGCAGTACAATTGAAATTGCAATGTTAAATTAACCATTTCTACTTTAAGTCTTTATATTTTATAAGAACATGATTTGATGCTGCAATAAGGATTATTAACATTATTGGATTAGTGGCAATAAATGACCATTAATGCATGGCAATATTACAGAATTAATTAAAAAGTTAATCACTTTCATTTCATCAAAAACTCAAATTTCAAAAAAATGAGTGAAAATAGAGGCACATTGCACTGTTAAAAGAAGTATGATTTATAAAAACCATGGGTTAGATACGTATAAAAATTTGAAATTTAAAAATAATTTGTTGAGAGAAGCATTAAAATCAAATTACATATTTAATATTTAATTGAGTTTTTGCATTTTTTAATCTCAGCATATCAGTCTATCGTTAAAATTGGCTAATGTTGTAATAAATGATAGTAGAAAAGATGTTGCTTAAAAACTAGTAACTGTATCTTTCAAGACTAAACATCACTACATTAATCAAAACCTTTCAGCTCCCAACAATAACATGGATAACAAAAGTTTATTCATGATACTTCTAATAAATTGACAGCGAATTTTGATATGTTTTTTTTGATGATGAAATTCTGTTTGCATTTTCCATAAAAGCGTTATTGAAAGAATTAGTTCCTCCAATAAGCCCTAATATCATTCCAACGTTCTTAATAGCTCATAAAAAATATTTAATCTAGCAGAATATATACATGTGTGTATAATTTTCTTTATTACAATCTCAGGTTTATGTTCGCTAACTAATAAATACAGTTAATATTTTTACTACCTTCTATTTTCACAATGAACAAATTCTCCCCCTCATTACTTTATATGAGCTCTTTAAAACTGTTATATTGGCAAAAGTTTTGCTTTTTCGCTTACCTTAGCGCAAGTTATTAAGTCCTTGAAGTTATCACAATTATTCTAACACATTAATAACCGCAAATGGGAGGAATTTATGACCTATTTAAAGAAAAGATTTTGATCAAGATAAGGAAATCCATTGTCATAAAAACATATGTTAGTTGCATCTAGTGCTTTTTATTGCTTTGGCTACCGAAAATCTAAATTTTTCTCTTGTTCTCAATGCTTTTTTCCTCAAAAATAAAACTTTATTATGTGCTGAGATTTCTTTCAAGCAGCGATATCGTAATTGAAGGATATTTAACATTCGGAGTGTTAACTGGATACATTTTTTATAACTAGATCAAGACTAATTATGCATGAAATATTTCAGAAACCTTGTGAGCAAAATTGTTAGAAAAATGTATATTTTTTTTATTTACGAAGAAACTGGAATCGATCTAAACTTGACCTTGTAACGCAATGCTTATAAAGCGGTTAAAATTAAACTTCAAGTTTGGGTTGTCTCATCTAGATACGATTATGAGAATAATAACAGTTATTTTTATTCTAATGAAATCCTTTTAACAAAAGCAAAATGAAACATAAGCTCCTATGTTAACATCTGGAGGACAATTGCATTAAATTCACCCCAAGTTTAAAAGTAATTATATTTTATTCCATAATGGCATAAATATAATTAATTTTATATTTAAATTAATTATATTTATTTAAATATATTTTAATATATATTTTATAATATATATTATAATATATATTATTAAATATATATTATAAATAAATATATTTTAATAAAATATATTTATTCATTTCAATTTATAAATAAGAAAAAGTAGAGTATTTTCTACATCCAACAATAAAATAACAGATAATATATATATCTAGAGATACTTTACATTATTTATACGATATTAATCGGCATTTGGGACATTGTGCAAACTGTCTGGCGCTACTTTTGATTGGTAATTGTAATTAGATTATTTAAAAGAAATGCAGAATACACCTGATCCCTACAGTGAATTTTTTCATTATTCTAAAGAACTTCATATCAAAATTTATGTTATTCAACAGTAGGATAATTTCAAATGCATATGATAATTTCAATAATCATAAAAAGTGTACAATGATTATAATAAGTATAATGATTAATATATAATCAAAAAGTATTATGATTTCAAATGCATGGTGATTTCATGTTAACTCAGAAAGGAACAATATTCTTGAAGATTTATTAACGCATTTGTCATAATGTTGGAAAAACCTACATGCTTTTAAAGAATGCTTCTGGTAAAAAATTGATTGAAGTCTAATTCCATATGCTTTCACATTCACCTTCTTTAAAGTGGTTTGTAAAACATGTTATTTAGCACTATCATCTCTAATAAATGAATGTTTTATTGCTCAATGCCAAATTTAATTTTTATAATTATTGATGTATTTTGTTATCCGTGGTGTATCTACATAAAATGATGTCCTTGGCAAATAATAAAACATCGATTCCTAGAACTTTATTATTCTGAAATGTTTATAAAATTTATATCTGCTCTTGAGATCAATTGGACCAAGTATTTACCGACAAACTTAACTGATAATTTTTAAATAACAAATATTATGCAGCGATTAAATAATTATTCCTTCAAGAATTCAAGCTGAACCAATATAACACATTTTTTAACCCCAATGAAAATTTCTTTTTCAAATCTAGTTTTGATATAATTGGGTGAGAAGGGGGTACTGTTTCTTTCTGGTTACTGTGATTTCAACTTACAACAAAAAAAATCATTACTGCTTCAGAAAGTGAAAAACATGTGATGCATAGTTCATTATTCTATGCACACCATTTTTCCTCACATTAATACTTTTTTGGGGTGTATAATATCAGAATTTTTACCACCCAATTTTTCTAATTCAGTTTAGTTTATAGCAATTCTTATCAATTTATTATCTATTCCAAATCACTAATCTTGTTTGTTGCCGATTAGTAGGAATATTCAGTGAAGAGAAATTTGATTTTCTGAACCTAAGACCGATTCCAGGTTGATATACCTCTAGCCGGCCTTTATAATTAATCAAAAATCGTTTTAAATCGTTCGTGCCTTAATTGTCAGTATCAGATATATTTACATATGGAATAGGAATTTGAAATTTTCTAGATTACACGATATATCAAAATTGAAAAAAAGATCTTCATTTTTGAGTTTATTAAGTTTTATTTTAACTTTCGAGAATGAGAACTGAAGAAAGATATTTTTTTCTTTAAATACAACGAATTTTTTCCACAATGTAATGCCCCTTATTAAAGCCTTCTAAAAAATTATCATTTACTACTCTAGTCACGCCGTTCGATTGCTTTTTTGGTATTTTTCAGTTTTAATTGCTTTACTAGCTTTCAGAAATTCTTATTATTGTTTAACAAGTTGCAACTATAATTTTCCTCTGGTGCAACTTTAGTTTGTGAGAAGTTTTCTTGCTTCTCTTATGTCCTGCCATTGAAAAAAAAAATGCTAGTGGTTTTTTTTCCACAGAAACACTTTGCATAATATGTAAAGACACGATGGGGAAAATATTAATTTCGAATGCATAAAAGATGCAAAATAAGATCTCATATCGTAGAATCTCTTGTCATTTGTTCAATTTATGCTGGATGAATTTTCAAATTTTTTTATTTCTAATGTACAACAGTTCTAACCTGTTGAATGGCTAATCTTAAGTCTTCCTATTTCACGACCTGATTTGCATAAGTCTTCCATCAATTATTAAGCATGTTCACGACATCTTCAAATTATTTTTCTCCGTCATGAAATTTTTTGGCCGACGTTCTGTATTTTGCTTATCTTTACCCTTTACAAACGGACTGTTGATATTCCAGAAAACTTCTTTTTTAAGTTCCTGTTTTATTAACAACTGAGCCAGATTAATTTAACTGATTAACTTAAATGTAATAACTAGTTTTCAAGCTTTTTATCTCTATCCTTCGCAAATGGTCTTTTTACCCTTTATAAATGGTCTAATACTCCAGAAAATTTCTATTTTATGTTCCTTCTCTAATAACAGACTAATCCAATTAAAATCATAGGTGAATTTAAAGATAATAATTAGTTTTCAAGCTTTGGATCTCTAGCATTTACAAATGTACTGTTGACATTCCAGAAAACTTTTGCTTTATAATAATACTTTGTCGATGGTTGAGCCCAGTTAATTTTATTGATTAATTGAAATATAATAACAAGTTTTCAAGTATTTTCTTTTTATAATTTAATCCACCAATTGAGTGATTAACATCAAGCTCTACGACGTTCTTCACTTCTTTTGTATAGATACTTAAGATAAAAAGGTTATTTTAACCTTTCTCATCTTTAAAACTCTTCTTTCCGTCAGGAAATTTATTGAAACATTATAGCTTTGTTCGTTAGCTTAGTTGATTCCATACAAATTGACTGTTGATAAACCAAATAGATTCTTCTTTATGTTCCTGTTTTCTTAACAGCTAGATCCTGTTAACTTAATTGATTAACTTGAATAAAATAAATAGTTTTCAAGCTTTTTTGATTCCCTAATTAATCGTTAATCCCAAGTTAAGTGGGTGATCTGAAATCCTGCCATGTTTTTACTTGTTTTACATTAGTCTACAGCAAATTGCCGAAGAATATCCACAGCTTTCCTGATTTTCAAATCATCAGGAAATATCTTAAATCCTTCTAATGTTATATCTTGCTTAGTTGCCCCTCTGCCAATAGACAAATGAGGCGTGAGCTTCTTCTTAATGTTCCAATTTTATTAAAAATTTAATAAAATGGAAAAATTGATTATTTACAATTATAATCAACATTGCAAAAACTGTTGAAAGCAAAATCATTGGTATAACGTAAAAGAAACATGCTTTAAATTCTTATTGGCATAGATAGATATAAAATATAATCTTTTGAAAAGGTGCTAAAATATGTGAGAAAAAAAAGATTCACTTACATTCAGCATAGAAGAGCAAATCATTTTTCAGTACAGTTTTCAAAAATCAAATTTTCTTTAAAAATTCAGCTCGTATAACGCATCTTTCTTAGCATACAAAAATTAAAATATCTAGGGAGATATAACTAAATCATACATTACCATTTTCAGCAAATCATCATGCAAGTGTAAATAACCTCAAATCGAGGTCAATTGTACTCTTTAAATTAGATAATTCCTATTATATAAATTTACTCCAAAGATATATATTTCGTATTGCTTAATAACATTTACTGATATCTTCAAGCTATGTATTTCAGTTACAAGGAACGTAACTACCAAAAAAGAATCGTGATAGTCATCTAATGGGAGACGACCTACCAAATTTATTTTAGAAGGAAGTTATAAACTGAGATTTTTTTCCTAGCACCAAACAATGCTAATTTTTTCAGCACCTTGTAGCACCAAAGTCAAGAACGTATATTATAAATAAGTGGAGCAAGGTATTTAACTTGTTCTTTTTCTTGAGAGTCACTCATCACTGGAATTGTCACTGATAAGATGTTCAACTGCTCACGATTTCTGATGACTCACGTTATCAGCTTCCTAAATCATCTCATTAAAAAAAAACGCTCGACTGGTTCGTCGCCATTGAAAAGCAGCGGAAAAAACGTTTCTTTTATTTATAGAAAGCAAAGGCCAGATTGTTTTTAAGTTTTGTCAAAGACCAGACTCATTAAGGTCACTTTTTATGAAGAAAAAATAATAATTACATTAGTTTAGCACTTCTAGTAAAAGACAAAATGAATTTAACACCCTATAATTTAAGGAAAAGCCGTGTATTGAATATTGTTGAAGTATTTTAAATCGTGTTGCCTTTCGCTTTTGCTGTTCTAAATTAGGCATTTCCAACTCGATCGTTAGATAAGACTTTCAATAAAAGACTATGCTGATTTGTAAATGGTTGTGATAGTCAATGGATCGATTAAATGTTAAAAATATACTTTCAATGCACTGTTTCTTTACCAAGAAAATAATAACCAAAACATCCTGTATTCTAAGAATATTTTTTAAATCTCTTAATTACTAAAATACAAATGTTTTTGTTTTTTTTGCTTGAAAAATTTCACTGAGTTAAAAAAAAATAGTAGTAGCAATATGTTTCACATTTTAAAAAACTTTAAATAAACATTAATTTCAAAAATCTATAAGTACACAATAAAAGATGGATATTACAATAAAACATGATAAAAATAGTGCAATACAATAAAAGATACTAGTAGCAATACAATAAAAGATACTAGTAGCAATACATTAAAAAAACTAGTAGCAATACAATAAAAGATACTAGTAGCAATACAATAAAAGATGCCAATTACAATACAATAAAAGATGGATAAAACAATAAAATACAATTAACAATGATACAAGACATTAAAGGAAGCAACTAATCTATACTTATAATAAAGCTCAATATGTGTGTTGGTGCTCTACAGACCAGATCGTAACACTTAGAACTACTAAATTTGGAATGTGTATACCTTGGACGCCATGAATGTGCACCTCGGAGCCATTGTTTCGAATTTTTAATTACAATTTAAACTAATTAAAAATTAAGAAAAATTTTGGCTTATCCGGCTATAACTTCCGAAAATATAATTGCACAAGCATTATTTTTACATTAAATTATAGATGTAAAAAATTAGCTTTCTCATGGTATCAGGGTTTTAAAATATAATTGAAGCTTGTATTTTTAACGAATTTTTAAAGAAGTATTTTATTATTTATTTTTTTGAAGTATTTATATTTTAACCATATTTTTCAGCAATATATTTCGGACAAAACAATGAAATTTAATCTGTACGAGCACGTCAACTGAAAAAATTAAATTTAATCAACGTGTTGCCATCATATTGACAGAAGTTCAAATTTTAAAAAAGCAGCTATTATCGCAAATTAAATCTTTAAAAGAAGTAACTTTCAGAATGTGACTGGATAAAATAAAATATTAAATGTGATGATTTCTAAAAAAATAAATGCAAAGCAAAGTTTTCGATTATCGTTTCCAGTATCTATATCGTTAATTCAATAAATTATCTTTATTTATGGGAAATATGATTGAATTTATGCAGGATACGCATTCAAATTCGGGCCCAATGACCAATTTGTAAATCATTAGTAATAGGTATATATATTGTTTAGTACTATCAACTTGGTAAATAATTGCATTTTGTGTAGCTTGAGTCAAACAATGCATTGATTAGTAATGAGTTTTATACTTTTTCACACCTTGCACTGTGAGCCACATTTTACAAAATATCTTTACTTATATTTCAAAGAAAAATTGTTACGTCAATCAATTTTCCAAATCATTCACAAAACGGACTGATTTGTGTGAAATAAAAATAAAATAAAATTATTATGAAAATGTGTTCTTTTCAATCTTTCCGTCCACCATCTTAAAGAAAATATCAATTTCAGGCCAGTCAATGTTCGTAATAACTCAAAAGCTGATAATCAAATGAATATGTGTTTGCGTATATGGATGAATGAGCGTGAGTATGTTTGGGCACTACACACCAGACTATATGATCTAGATCTATCGCACTTGGTATTACATGTTTACTTTGGAGGATGAAAAAGTATTGTATACCTTGACGGAATTTCGCACTTATTCCATCGCAGTTTTTTTAACTGTAATTAATTAAAAATTAAACTGACATTTGGAATTTTTCGGCGATAAGTTTCGAATATATTACTGCTTTTTAAATCCTCTTAAAAAGGACATTTTTCAACAATGTTTTAATAACAATGTTTTAACCTATAAATTAAGTTTTTATTTTAATGAATTTTTTTAAAAAAATACGTTATATACTGTATATTTTCCGACAATTAATTTCTCACAAAATGAAAGTAGAATTAAACCTACACGTTAAGAGTGTACCAGTTTTTTGCCGTCATTTTGAGAAAAACCCAAGCAGAATGATTAAATAACTCTAATTGCAAATTAAACAAAGAAAAATGCGATGCTCACCATGTGTTAAAATGGTAGCACAATGTTATGGAATAAATATAAGATGTGATATTTCCACATAATTCCACAACAGTTGATTACAAATCAGAGAAATACATAGTGCAATGAACAAATTATCGTAAGGCTTCTATAATAATAAGAGTTACGAGACTATCGAAGTTTAAAGTTTAAACATATTTGGCTGATTAGTTAAAAAGATAGCAAGGTACTAAGTATTTAGTTGAAAATTTTTAAACTGATGGTGAACCAACTGGTAGCCAAAGGCGGCTAGTAACACAATAAAAAAGAAGGATAATGCAATAATATAGTAAAAGATAGCAATACAATAAGAGATATAATTTTGTAAGATTCTGAAAATTGTTGAATTCGCAGATATGGCCCTTGAAACTGCAGAAAAACAGTTACAATCAACAAACGGCATGAAAGTGTTTCTGAAAATAAAAATAAAATTAATTCTTGTCTAAAACTCTGTGTTAATTGTTATATTGTAATTAGGTGATATATTCAATCATGAAACATTTTATTCCTTCGTTTCATAAATATACAATAAATTTATTGTTTAATCTACAATTTTAAAACTCAAATTTCATAATGTTGCATGGGCTGAACATAGCATGTGAACAAGAGTTAATAAAATAATAAGTGAATGCGGATAATTAATGATATCCATCAGGGGTCAAAACCAAATTTTTTTATGTTTATATTATTCCTTCATTCTCATTTTTTCAAATTAATGCTGAAAACCACATGAGAATAAAAATATTTACAAAAGAAGTAGTTTGCATTTCTAGAATTATTCTAAGAAGTTTTCATTTATTAGGAGGGACTTAATATATACTATTTCAAGAGGGATACATGAATGCGTGTTCATAAAATTATTCATTTTCATTTACATAATCGCAGAAAATAATGCTCTGAAATAAAATAATATTAATTTATATTAATCAGTATCATCAATATTAACAACTCTTCTTTCATACCAAAAACAAAGAAATTTCCTTTATTTCCAGAATATTTCTAAGTTTAGTTATGTGTCTTTCTAGTTTTTATCTTCTTTACTTGATGTCAGTATTCACTTTTTTGAGTTAGTTGTAACGAGGTGAGAATAAATTCAATGAGTGACTGATATAAGTTTGTATGAATTAAAGTTAAGAATGCTACAACTAATTATACTTCGAGACAATATGCATTACACGACATAAGAATGTAAAGAGCTGTGGGGTGTCTAATCTCTTTTCACATGATAAGCGCAGATTTATTTGCATTTAAAACTTCCTACTTTGTACAGGCAATGAATTAATAAATTATCTTAAGAAGTTGTATGATTATGAAGGTGAAGGATCTTTTCATATCACATTATCCATTCCAGAACAGGAGTTTTTGCTCTCATTTTAAATTATCACTTTTTTTATTGGTATAAAAAAAGGTGTTTTTTAATGGAACGGAATGGTCAGAACGAAATTTAAATAAAATTTCCCTTTTCTAATTATGCAATATTTCATATATGGACTATGAGTAATTCAATAAATTTCACCCTGTGTTCTATAAGTACTCTGATGAATAAAGAGTGTACTAATGATAAACTGAAAAAATTATTATAAGCATTATAAACTATATATATATATATATATATATATATATATATATTAACCCACCTTTATTAAAATACCTTTGAAAGACAAGAGGCATGAGTGGTTTTTATCCTAGGCCAAATCTATTAAAACCAGTAGAGTGGTAAATTTGCTATGTCGTAAAAAGATAATTAGATAATATTTTTCGTAGGCATATACCTTTTGCAAACATTGCAGATATAATTAATTATAACGACATTCGTAGGATTGTTCCCACGAATGATATTATCATTCCTTTAAAAGATTTCACTGTCTTTAAAATAGGAAAATGCGAAATAAATATCTATAAGGTATGAACGAGATAGACTATCATCGCATTAGATAGCCGAAATGACTAGTTTTCAACAGTAAAAGATTCAGTTTACTAATAAATATCGATTAAGTCCGTCCGAGAGTGACTAAACTCTGTTAGCCGAAAACTGCCGATTGAACTTTGTAAATTAATGATGTTCACTAAATACAGTGAGATAGATCATACAGTCAGATTTATCTATATTACTCTGATCATTATTACTGTTGCTACAGCGATCATTTTTTAATCAAAAATGTCAATAATAATTCTTCTAGACGAAGAGCTCAGAAACTTGTTATACTTTGTTTCTGAACTATAAAAAATGATTTTTTGTTAAGTTTTTGCTTATTTGCTTAAGATTTGTTTGTTTAATAATTACTTGTTTTCTTCTATTTATATTGAAAGAAATAATTTCAATAAATCGATTCGTAGAATATAGTATGCGCATGGATTATAAAAAGAACTTTTCTTAACTGTGTGTTCAAAATGATAAAATGTTACGGCTTATCAAGTATATGCAAGAGCAAAAACTTTATTCCTGTAGAATTTCTCTCTGTCCTTAAATTCTGGCATTGATCCAGACGTTCAATTTTCAAATACAGGATAGCCATAAAAACTTTTTTGTTTTGCTTGGTAGTATTTTCCGATCAAACTTATGAACTGATGTAAGCCAAACTTTATGTGTAGATTGTGAATAGCATAAAAAACCGAGTTTTTTTAACGAATTTTATAGCTGATGCAATATTTTATGCTACACATTAAAAAGTTATCTTACTATTAATTGATAAAATAATATTTTCTCTAAGTTTCATAGAACATTGCATTCATTTATTTGTGTGTCTTTTTTTAATTATTTTGACATAAATGAAATTCTACAAGATGCAATTATACTAAATACATATTAGTCTTTTCTTTCTTTTAATTTCAGTCTCTCTCTCTCTCTCTCATTGATGACTTTTGTTATTTTTTATGTATTCATTTCACAATGCTTTCTAAAAGGTATCAAAAAATTAAGTCAAGATTTTAATTTGTCACCATTCGTGCATTAAAGTATTGGCAATCCTTTTACAAAAATCGTTTAACAGCTCATAGCATAAGGTTAGTACAAATGAAGTTTTACACGTCATAAACATGTGTTTTCATTGTTGAAAAATGTTTCAAAACCAGTGAAAGACCACAGTCAGAAAATGTGAGAATCGGTCCAATATATGGGGGGGGGGAGGATTTAACATAATTGGAATTATGCCTGTGGGATTATTTGAAATTAAAGAAATATGCCAACAAGCCCATACACTTGCAATTTGAACAAAACGAAAATTTGAACAAAAGACTGAATATGTGCCAGCAAAGCTCTGGAGCCATTTGCCTTATGTATTATTCTATCCTGTGTACTTTACAATTCTATAAAAATATATCAATTTATAGAAAAAAAACTGATTTTTTTATTTAATTAAAATGCGTTAACACGCTGTTCTATCTTGTAATCCTATATTTTACTAATCCTAAACTATCACCTGTTAAACGCTTTTTTAATAGATTTGCCAACACTTTATTGCATGAATAGGAATAAATTTAAATATTACTTTTGGGACTCTCTCTACAATTTTAAATGAAATTTGATAACATTTCCTCCATTTTTTAAGTTTATCTAAGCAGAGAAATCATTTTATTGCCAAGTTGTTCATTTCATTTTTTCAATGAAAATACAGAATCTTTTGAAGATAGTTCAATATTTTGCAACCATTATTAGCTTTTGAATACATTTTCCATCTGTTTATGATTGAAAATTGTGCTCTGAGATTCAAATCGTTTTGAATAGTGCATTAAAATCGCTTCATGATCGTTTTTAGTTTGTTGATCAAAATCTTTCCATATTTAAATACTGGAAGCTCCAAAATATTTCTTCGATAATAAAACCAACTTTTGGCTGTTCGATATTCCCAGTACTGAAATCCCTTTTGGAATGTGTAATGAGAATGAATTTAACTTGATTCGACATAAATAAGCTGACCCTTTATGATAAGAAACGGTCAACTGAAATGCTTTCAGATTAATACCATGTTGCGTAAAAGGGGTCTTTATTCAAGTTCCATTATCAACTGACGGACAGGTCTGCTTTCATCAATCCTGACAGAAGGTTACGATCAGCCTTCTTAATGCAAAACTCGTGGGCCTCACACTCAGAAGGTGGGCATTAATAACACGTTATAAGGAATTGGTAGCTCAAGGGGTACGGTATACATTTCGTATGTACTGAATCCATCGACTCTTTCATTATTGGGCGACCTATAAGGCCTTCCAAAAGTCAGCCTATTTAAGTGGAAGGAGGAGAATTGGGGGTTTTTACGCCATCACTTTTAGGTGCAATAATCGTTGTTTGCACTGTCCGCCTTCCAGAGCTGATTGCTAATTTGTATTTTGGCTTGTTTTATTCATCTAACGTCGTGCCTGCAGGTGGAATGCGATTGCGGAATTTGTTTTATATTCCCTCTATTTGCCCCATCAGATGTGGGTTTTCTTAATGGAAGTTATGTCCGGCTTGAGCACTATGTTAAATATACCAAAAGATTTTTGAGTTAAGGAATTTAATTATTATCTATTCCCTGAAGCAAACAAAAGGCTAAAGGATTTCTAAATATGGAATAAGTAATAACGACTGATTAATGAATATTGAAAAATCAAGGTATAAAGAGCAGAAAAATGTTTAATACTAATGTTTAGGTAATAATAACGTTTAATAAATGTTAATAAATAAACATGACCTAAAAATTGACCCAATTTTCAAATTAATGGATAAATTCTATTTCTGGCATTAATACTCTTTCAATCCATATAATGATATTTCAGGTATTTAAACTATCCAAATATTTTTTTTTAATTAAATGTTACATTCATTTAAGATTTAAATATAAAAAAGTTCTATCCTTTTTTTTTCTTCTGGAGAACTTTTCAGAAAGTTTCCCCCGAAAGAAAACCCTCTAACATATATATGCTAGAGGGTTTCCCTCTAAGCATAAGTGATTGTGTGTTCTAGAGGGTTTCCCTCTAGAAAACCCTCTAACATATATTCCTTCAATGCTAGTGACAGAAATATCAATATAAATAAACAGATTAGATTATAGAATAAAAGTAATATTTGAAGTTGGTAATGGAAAATATTGGAAATTTATAAATCTTTTTATTGTGCCAAGCACTCGACTGTTTAGCTGTTTCTGTTATTTTTTAAAAAGTTATAATGTAAGATAAAAATACATTTTTATTTCAACTATTATTTTTGATATTAGATTACAGCAAATTTAAAATCAGTAAAAATAATATAAATTTTTAATCATTTCAAATAGTTTTCAAAAGTATAATTCTATTTTTACATTAAACTATTTGATAAAATGAATTAAATTTTTTAAATTCATGCCGTCATAAAGCAAAATCTGATTCACTGATAAGAACAATTATAGTCTTATGTAGTATCCCTTAAAGAATCTATTATAACCATATGTTTTATTTAATTAATCTTTATATAAACCGAACGCCAATGAATGAATTTACCCTAATCATTAAAAATATAATTTAACAATAGAAATATTTTCAAAGGCTTGCGATAATGAACATAAACATTTGTCATTCCCAAATTACATTTCATCCCATTTACAGTAAAGTTTTCCAAAACTACTCTCAGTGCCATTTTATAGAGTGGAAACATAAATATTTTTAATTTGCAAATGTTAGGCCTTATTATGTAATATAAACCAAACTTTTTTCATTTGAAAGCACATAACATTTTTATTAAAATCAAACCCCTTTTGGAGGGGATTGCTCCCCATCATAATAACACATTAAAGGAGGGAGTCGTAGTACTGCGATTTGATCCGCGTTACCTTGCATACTTTCGTCAAGATCCCCCGCCTTTAATGTGTTAATAGTACTAAATTAGTCATGCTGACGAAATTGGTGCACGACATATTATTATTACAAAAAAAATTTAATTACACTGGCACAATAAACTAACAACATTTTGATTGGTTTCAATAAGATATGATCGTGACGAAATAAAGTGACGAATAAAATTGATGAAATCACTCTTGTTAATCCTGGGTCCTCTGTTTCCTTGTGTTGCACCATACTTTCTGTATTAGCATTTTCTTTACCTGCAATTGCAAAACAACTGAGGATAAAAATATAGATTATTATCTTGATGGCTGCCTTGCAACTAACAACAGAAATTCTTCATACACAGTACAGAAAACATTAATAATTGGCCCATGTGACTTCACTTGGTCACATGGCCGATATCCTTACATTATTTCTAATTTTTTATACGGCCAAATACTTAAAATAACTGAAATTCTGATACAGGGTCAATATAAATTTCTTGCTGTACTATGTGCACCACTTATAAACGACTAAACCCGGATAATTTTTCGAAATTAAATGTGTATAAATTTAATTCTTGAATTCCCATCAGCTCAAAATATACAAACCATATTACATCAATGCACACTATATTCAGTTGTCACAATATCATTGAGATACTTATCCAATTTAGTCGTCACCCAAATGTATTATTTTTTTTCTTATTCATGAAAATATAAGCGATCAAAGATTCACAATGAATCCCCCCTTACTTAATATATATTTCATCAGTAGACAATGCAGGAACTACATTAAATTTTTATGCAGTACACTTACATCATTAAAGTATAATGTATCTATTATGCAGCCCAAATATTTAGCAGAATTGAAATTATGATATCAATCCAATCGATGCCTCATTGTAAATTTGTCAATTTATCCCCATAAATGAATGATAAACGATGTAAAGTATTCAAATCATCCCTTGTACTTAATCTGAAGATATATCTTCCACATTTTGATTTAAGACTAGATCAGAGATACGATATAATTGATTGTATTATTCCTCAATCGATCTGCACTAAGTGAAAATTCCCTACCAACACTTGGAATTTCCCTACAGACCTCCCGCTCTCGAATCTGGTATGGGGCACATGTTCCTGCCCTGAAGCAATCTCTCGTTTTGTGAATAAAGCTTTCATCAATCAGGTCGTCTCTGCCATCGACCACTGCTCACATAAAAGCCAAATAACCAGTGAAAATTGCATTTAATTACAATGAATTGATACTTCATAAAAGAATGAGAACTTCAAAAAGGAACAGTTAGCCTATATTTAAGAGAGCATGGTCCTTACAATGCCTTGTCTGGATTTCTATTGGATGATTAATAATGTGCGGCGCTCCCTGGTGGAGACACGTACAAAAGAAAAGAATCTCAATTGACGGATCTCTTTTTCTTGCTGAATTTCATCTCTGGGTTCTTATTTGGAAATTAGGTTGTTTTTGAAGCAGTTCACGGAAAAATCTATTAATCATTAGTGTTCTGAAACATGTCAACATTGTTGACTGGGAGCCTAATTATGTGTGAAAAGAATAATAATAATAAGATTATCTGCAAAGAAGAATAAAGCATTTTGTAGATTTTTCGCTTAATTTATCTTAATTATTCCTACAAATTGTCTGTTTATGCGTGTTAAAAGTGCTATCAGTAATGATATGATTATCGGAAATGCTTTGTATTTTTCTCTTCAGTATATATAAAATTCGATAAGATATTTTTTGTAGAGGAATATTAAATTAGAATATTTTGAACATAAACTTTAAGAGCATACTTTTATGCTCTTAAGTTTAAAACCGTACTAAATAGCAATATTTTTATTTAAATTTTCTACTTTTTAAAAATTGTTAGCCGTATTGTTTTTAATACTCACATCTAAATGCTGCTGCTGCCAGGAAATTAAAACTAAAGTTAACTGCTGTATCTGATTTAAAATCCTCAAAGTATTAAAACTGAATAATGTGATTGGGAAACAAAAATACAAAAAATTGTTAGAAAACTGCAAACATGCAAAATGTTGAATAAATTAAATTTGGTGAAATGATTACTAAAATTTTGGAACTAAAATTTCCCAATTTTATCCCAATCCAAATACTTTAACTATTTGTACGACTGCTAATAAGTCAATTAGGGAACAATTATTCAAGAGCTCAACAGTCTTGTTGGTTGTTCTGTAAGAAAATTATATTTACGCAAAAGTGTGTACCTAATTTTAAACTTAACTTATCGCATTTCTTGTGTTATTGTACTTATATGCCAAATTTCAATTTAGGAAATTTTGATATAAATTTCCTAAATAAAAATTTTGAAAGGAAAATAAAATTGGATTTGAGGTTCTTAATGTCAGATTTGTAGAGATGTAACAACTTTTGTACGCTGTAAATCTACAAAAGAATGTTCAAACACACAATCACTTATCTTCATCATGCGATCGAAGCAAAACTCACAACGAATTGTTTAATGTAAGTACACCAGAAAATCACAAGACAAAATTCTTAAGGGTAATTTTCTGTACTTCCCCTTAGACTCATCCAAATTGTTTTCTGCTTATTAGTTGTAAAACAGAGGTTGTACTATATTAAAGTAATATGAGATATTTATAAAAATAGTCTTGTTTTTTGGAAAGTTTTCATAGGCAATCTTGAATTTTGTTTAATCCGTTTTGCTCCACGATTATTATTTTTAGAAAAAGCTAATTTAAACAGATCTCAAATACTTCACCTTTGGTTAGGATTATGAGCTCACATTTTAAGAATTATTTTTTAATGCAATTTTTAACATGAGTGAAAAGTTATCTTATGGCTGATTCTTGATTTCTAGTTGATGAACCAAGCATACGAAATATTCAGTATAACCAAATTTCATGAACTTGATGTGGATGTCAAATATGTTTTTGCCATTTTGATGGAAAATTTTCAAGTGGATAGGAATTTCATGTTTCAAAAGAAAATATCTTTGCACTCTGACACAGGAAACAGGTCAGATGGCAATATCTCAGTTTTTAGGATTAGTGATATAAATGTTTAAAATCCGATTCCATCTAAAATCATAAACTTGCTATGAAAGTCAAATATATTCCTTCTAGTTTGGTATGGCAGTTGCAGAAGTACACTTCAGAAGTCTTCCTGATCATAGAACTGCATTAGTGATACGTCTAATAGCAAATTTAGTGCTGTTTTGAAACTGACCTCGAAATTTTGAATCGCAGTCAGATGACACCTCCTAACAAAACTTCTCCACCTTGCAAGCGGGAGACGTTTGGTCTCGATTGATTTAACGGGTTGCAGCTCCACTTACGCGCCGGCTTGGATTTAACCAGTTCTCGAACTTACAACCCTCCAGCTCCAAAGACGAAACTTTACCGCTAGGCTACCCCTGCAAAGTTTTGATTGTGATTAGGAGTTCTCAGTGGCGGCATCGCATGTCATTGAAAATATTTCTTAAACCCGAGTTTCATTGAATATCCTTCGTTTATACGTACTTAGTGAATCTGATGTGGAGATCAAACATCCCGCTAGTTAAGTGTAGAAAGTTGTAGAAGAAGGTTCAAAAATCATGCCATCTCCCATGTTGCTGTAACAGCTAATATAGTTTTGATTGAAGACCTGGTCGATCACAGGGTCGGCAGCCGGTTCCTCAGATATAAAGGCTTCGTGAATAAGAAATCCAACAAGTAAAATGTTCAGTTTTTATTTGTAAAATTGGTAGATAAATTTTTATGCAGCTTGTTTTTATTTAGAATTAATAAACCTACAAAAAATTAATTAATCACCAAAATCAAATGTAAGATAAATTTTTAATTTGTTTCTTAATGAACAAATATACCAGAAAATGTGACATATTTACCATTGTTTGTAATCATTTTTTGAAATAAAATTATAGGCCATTAATAAAGAAATAAAGAAAAATAAAGAATAAATATAAACTTATTAAAAGAATAAATTAAACTGTTCGAACAATTTATTATTCTTTAATAAGTTAAAAAATGGTAAAAGTCCAACATTTCTTAATAAGTTAAATTACTAATACACACGCGAGTGGGCTTTTTTAACGTTTTTGAATAAATTGGATTAAACGATGCAATAAGAAGACCATTAATCACACCATTAATAGTTTTAAAGTGGCTAGAGTGCTTGTTCAGAATAATCAAGCTAATAAGTTCCATATCATCAATTCTAATAGAACCGCTATTAATCAGCAAAGGCTTAAAAATAAAGAACGGAGCCTTCATTTTGTAATCATAATGATTGATTTTCGTTTAAAAAATATGCAATAATAATGGAAATCAAAATTCCCCAAAGAATAGACATCCAATCAAAAAATGATTAAAAAAAAGTTCATGCAGGGTTGATTTTGGTAACTATTGTTTGCTCCTGAAAAACACCATAATAATTTCTAGTCAAATTTATTACTTCCATTCGAGCAAAAAAGGAATTTTTAATAATTTTGCATTACCTTAAATTTTCAAAAAATCTAGTATGAAAATTCGATAGTGTAGAATATAACAACGATTTAAATTAAGTTGGGGTTTTTTTTTTTTTTTGCTTCATCTCTTATTACTTTTTTTTAACATATACTTAAGTATCTTTATTTTTTAAGAACATTTAATCATGTTAGCACTGATATTGTTAAAGGATATATGGTTCTGATTTTAGATTTTGATAGCCATTTAAAATATCTGACTAGGCTCAAAGAGGATTTTTAAAAAAAATAAATATTTTAATGTTTATGTGATTTTTTAAGATTAATATAAGGAAAATTATTAATAAAAAGGAATTTAAATATAAATATATAATTTTTGAAGAAAAAGCATATTTTGATGTAATTTTTAGTACTTATTCACCAAAATTAGAATGGTTCTAGAGAAAAAAATTGTAACAGTTTTTCATTTTTCTTTGCAACCTCACATGTGTAATATATCATAGTGTATGACTATTTTTTTTCTAACTATTATATTTAAAAAAATTGTGTGTAAAATATAAAATTAATATATTATCTTGAAATTTTGGATTTTTTGAAACAATGTTTACACTAAACAATCATAAATTTACTTCAAAAGTTTTCAAAATTAAATCTATCATTCATAACATTCTACATATCATAGCGACAACTAATTATAAACTGCATTAAGATATTTTGATTATCTTTTTAAATGTTGCAGCGCGTGTGCAGTAGAAATATGAGAAAACTCGTTCTTCGGAAAATGTATTTAAAATTTTTAAATTGTCATAAATAAGCGCCATTTACATGTCAATTGTTTGTTGGTTTGTCAACTTGGTTTCTAGTTGACATAAAGACAAAATAAATATATCTCTGGGAAAAGAAATTTATCTATTTTTTGGAACCTCAAAAAATAAAAATCCAAATTTTCATCTAAATTCATGTATATACCTTAGATATCGTAGCAAACATTAGACTAAATATTTTGGAGGAAATTTTAGAGGATTCCATTCCAAATTCCTTCTGAAAATGGGAAACAAGTTGCTAAATATATCTCTTGAAAATAACAAATTTCGGAAAATGTTTCGCGGCTAAACTTCAAAATATAAATCATTTATTTGGAATGCAATAAACTAGAAATATCTGGTTCAATATGATTTAGATTAATTAAATCCAATTAGTATCTTACTTTCATTTTTGGTTATTCAGTACTTGTCCACTGAGACGACAAGTAGGTTGACCAGAACCAAAAGTTGATAAAAAAATTATTAAATATTTTGAACAATTATTTCTAAATGATTTCCTGATAAAAATATTTTTATACAGTTTCTACTCTTGTAGAAGATTTATAAAGTTCTGTTAATTGCGCTATACATTTTGCTAGTTTTTGTTGATATTTTTATATATCCAGTTATATCGAAGGAAGAGCAGCAAAACTTGTAATTGTCATAAAAAAGTTTTTTTATTCTAGCTTCACTTTGTAGTTAAATTTTAATTAAAAATGTAAAAGATCGTCAAACAATTTATTAAAAGCAAATTTTATGTTGAAGTTTATTTAGTATTTTAAAAAATGATCCGAATTTTCATGTCTTGATTTTAAAAGGAAATAAAAACCGGGTGAAAAATAAGTAGTAACAAAGAAAGTAAGCTGAGTTTCGCTTTAAAAATAAAATATATTGTTGTTCAATACATTTAAATTATTTTTAAGTGTATTAGAAACAGAAAAGATATACAGCTTAAATTGATATCATTTTAAAAAATTGAATTTTAAATTTATACAGAAATATTTTTGAATATTTTCAAAAGTCATTTCCGAAAAAATCCAAAATCCCTATTAATTTTTAATTAATTAAAATTTTAATCAAAATGTTTAAAATATCGCATCGAGTTGCAAATGATTCGCCTGCAGTTTTTAAATCCTCCACAATATGTATGTGTCACATGCGTATACATTCTCCTTCATTATCAATAAAGATTTTATTAATAACAACAGAAGTAATACAGAAGATTTTGATTTTGATATTCAGAATTACCTCATTTATACGTTTTAGAAATTTGAATTATCTTTCCTGTTCAAACTGATTTTGCATGAACGTCTCCTAATCGGTAAAAAAAAGAAAAAAACAGGATGGGTAAAAAATAATCAGAAGGATGCAAATACTTTGGAAACAGATATTAATAATAATCCTTGGATTATATTTCACACTGTTTGGTATGAAATATGCAAAAAAAGAATATGAATATTGCTTGTGTGAATGGTTTGAGAAAAAATGTTTGCTAATTATATCATCACAGATAATCACTGAAAGCAATTATATCAAATGAAGCAAAATTGTTAAGCTTCCTTGGAATTAAATTCTCAGTTTTTTTCTTCTTTTTTACTATTTTTTGCACTTATTTTTTCTTGCAATCCTTATTTGAAATCAGAGCAATAATTTTGAATGCCTTCTACATGAATTTTCAAAACTGAGGCCAATTGTATATTAATAAAAAGATATTTGGAAGCACTTGCAATTTACATTTAAGTGATTACAAATGTATAGATGAAGTATTAATGCTTAGAGTTACTGATGAAATCTTAGCTAATATGCATGTATCCTCAAATAATTCCAATCAGTGGTTGCAAATAATCTAATATAATTTATTATTTTAATAATAATAACTTATTCACCACATTAATATAGAGTGAAAGTTAGACCATTAATATTCATACAATTGTATCGAGGAAAAGGAAAATATTGAAATATGTGAAAAAATAATTGCTATATTATAATTGAACCAATACAAGTATCATCCGAATGCACAGAATTTGATGAGAAATCTCAACTTGTCAATTTATCGCTTGCAGTTTGTGTATTCAGCAAAGTCTGCAAATAGGTATAGATAACAGCACTGTGCGGACCATAAACCGCCCTGCCCGAAATGTCTTCAAATAATCCGCTCTGATTCCAATGTATTTCAGCAGTCGATAAAAGGAATTAAATCCACATAAATTAAAGAAGATATCTTGGGTAAAACGGATGGTAGTTGCTGACAAACAGATCTCCATTGCACAACAAAATTATCTTTCTCTTTCTAGAGTTGTCACAATTGATGACTATTAGTATATGCAAGACGTAAAGAAAGATATAATTAACTGTTCATGTTATTAATAGGAAAGTATGCAATTGCAGAACAAAAGTACTTTACATTTTTCCACAAGAAAAAAAATATTTGCAACCTGCTTGCTTCATGATTAGGTGAAAAGTCATACAAGAGATTTCGGAGATCCTCCTTACTGCCTTTAGACATGCATGCATTTCAAAAAAATTGTTGTATTTTAACAATGTTTCTTCTTACCAATAATTCCATCAGCTGAATTAATGTCAGCATTCATCAATTTCCTTCGCACCAACAACAACAATAAAAAATATTCTGGCAATAATTTTTAAAAAGTTCATTAACAAAACTAAAAACAACCGATGGATATTTTCGTTACTTTCCATCAACCTCAAACAAAACTTTCTCTTAATAATTAAAATCCTTCTTTCAACGACAAAATTTATGTGCTCTCTTCTTAATAAATTCATTGTTTTCCTGCCACTTGCTCTACTCCCAATTTCGCAGCGTCTCAATTTACAACTCCGTGCACGTACCGACTTCCTACATGGTTCCTTACGGCCCTCGATGATTTATGCGTTTTTAAATAAACCTATGTTTCAGGCGGTCCAGTGCTCAAAAGACAAAGTTATTCAATTTATCGCCCAGCGGGGAACCAACTGTTGATAGGTTTTCGCGGGCGATATCAGCGGGGAACCCCGCATCTTTCCAACAAATCGCCGCACTATTTTGGAAGCAATAATGTGAATATGAAGCTACTTCTTCCTTCTTTTGAAGTCATTCCGTAGCAGTGATTGCAATCCGTAATTAGCCTCTAACAGTGATTTATTAGTTTTTGTATATATATCAGGTCATTCTTTCGATTTATAATTGCTTGGGGATACTAACATATGCCATTGTCGACATCAAATCGTAATTATGTAATCTATTATAAATATTACTTAAGAAAACTGTTCTTTAAACCTAACCTAGGAAATAGTTATCATAAAGTTCTTAATGAGAAAATAATAAATTTTTAGTTTTTCTCATTACTAGAAATTACCTAAGCATTAGAACAAATGCCAAAAATTTGAAACAAATGCTTCCGCATGCAAATATTTAAATTGCTGAAGAATAATTTTAGCACCAATAAGGAATTATGAAGGACAGAAAGAAAATGAAACTAAATGTCTTATATATAGTAAATGTATAAAGTAAAATGAAAATATTGGTTTATAAGTAGATAAAATCAACTTTTGAAATTTGGGAAATTATAGCCCAACTGCGGTTTTATTATCGAATTCTTGCTCTGCAAATTTCGAATTTCATCTATTTCGTTGCTAAGAATCCTGTAGACTTTGACTGCAGAATTGTGTAATTAATTATTTTTTTACTTCTTTTGTGTGATGAAATATAAAAACCTGACAAATTGTTCTTTTGAAAATTTATCCCTTATTCTCTTTTAAAGCTGCTTTTTCCTACTTGGTTAAAATTACAAGTCTTAGATAACGTTGCATTTTTGTTGTTGGAACTTATAACACTTTATAAGACTGCTGACAATTCTTGTCAATATTTAAGCAGTGCGGGCTTCTCTTGTTTTTCCAGTAGTGCCAACCAGGGCCATGAGTATCACTTAGCGACTTCATGTCCTCATTCGTTTGCGCAACTTCTTTTTACAGGAAGGGAGAGGGCACATTTACACGCCTCTCAGATGGAACACAGATGAAGAACAACCATATCCAAACCGGGACTCGAACCTGTTACACTTAGATCAAGGGGAAGACGCAATAAACTTATGTCAGAGCGTCGGCAGACAATGCGAAGAAGGCCAGAAATGCCCAGATTTTTATTTTCGGAGTAATGCACAAAAGAATTTGAGGTTTCGTAGTATAAGAAAACCCAATATACATTTTGGACACCTTTTTTTTCATCAAAATCAAAATTTGATATAGAGTTAAAATTGTAGTTTAGTTCAAAATTTGATGCTAATATGCATATTAAATGCTTAAAACTGGAAATCAATTTTTCCTTTTAGTTTTTTTTATTTTGCAGTTATCATTTTCATTTGTATTCGGATAGACAAGCAAGAATATTTCCTGTAAGTGATTTTTGTTCAAAAATTTATAGAATTTCAAAATTTTATATAAAGACCATACAAGAAAATTCTATAGCTTTCCTCTTACTTTTAAATGAAGGCTTTAAAAAATTATTGCATTCATAGATAGACGGAATGAATTTCAAAGGCAATCATGGAGGTAATTCATCAAAATCTAGAGTTCGTTTTTTTTTCTTTTCTTTTTTTGACAATTCCGATATTTTCTCTTCATTAAAAACAGAAACTAATTGTACTTTTCAAAGAATTTCTCCTCAAAATTCTTAAAATTCTCAGTTTTAGATTTTTTATTCTATTTTGAAGAAAATTATTTATGGATTATATCTATTTGGCTATTTATTGACTACTGTAACTACACATTGAGATTCCTTTAATGTGATTTTTATAGAAAGATTTTAAATTTTAATTCTATTAAATTTTGTGAGCTCATACAAAGGGTTAAATTTTGGGATTTGGGGATGCACATACAAAATAAACTGGATAAGTATTGTTTATTTACGAGATTTTAGTAATATAAAATAATAAATCTTTTTAATTTAATTAAATATTAATTAGAATTCTGAACATGGAGACAATTGTAATGCCTATGTAAAACATTTTGTGTAACAGATCTTGCATTGCATCCAAAGACAAAAAAAAAGCTAACTCTGAGCAACCATGCAAAATAAAGGTTTAAAAGCATTTATTATGGGCTACTTATAGCTAAAAATAAAATGATAGATTAAAATAAAGGCAAAGCCCTAAAGTTTTATTATGCTATAATTGTTTGATCTAAAGTTGGAACTTCTTTCAAAAAATATTACATCTCTTTTTTCCAAAAGTCCAAGTAATTGCTCGAAATATTATATGCAATCGTTAATATAATTAGTGTCTTTTCACCAAAAATTATGAGCAATTTACATTCAATATTGCGCCTGACGTTTATAAATCTTACAGTATTAAGCATGAAATTATAAACGATTCACACGCAGACGTAAATTCAGATTAAAGAAACTTAAAAGAACAAATTTAGTCTATAGGTTCGTTTTCCTTTCAGAAATCCCATGTAACAGCCTCTTAAAATTAATTTCCTCTTTGTTTTATTATTATTTTTTTGTAATTCAGTGATTACTCAATTAGCATCAATGCGAAGCTATTTAAAGAAACGATAATTATTATATAAAATGTGCAGCATATTATATTTTCTTGCTTTGTTAAAATAAAGTTATTTATACTACCATTTAAAATAAATAAATTATGTCTCTCTATATATCTATACTTAAAACAAAGCTCAATGTGTGTGTGTGTGTTAGTGCTCTGCAGGCCAGACTTTTGGACCTACATCTACCAAATATGGCACATGTATACTTTGGGGATCGGGAATGTGCGATTTTTTCGAATTTTTAACTAGAATTAGAATTAATTAAAAATTAAGCAAAATTTTTGATTTTTTCTTCTATAACTTCCGTAAATACTATTGAACAAACACGATTTTTACGTCAAATTAAAGTTTTAAAAATTAGCTTTCTAATGGTATAACTTAAATTTCTATTTTTAACGAATTTTTTAATAAACATTTTAACCATATTTTTCAACAATGTATTTCAAAAAAACAATAAAAAATATCACCAAAAGAAAAATTATAAACGAACAATGGGAAAAAATAGCTGTTATTAAAGTGTTGCTATCATATTGTCAGAAGTTCAAATTAAAAAATAGCTATTATTGCAAATTAAATCTTTAAAAAAAGGTAACTTTCAGCACGTGATTGCATGAAATTAAATATATATTAAATGTTATGTTCTCAAAAAAATGCAAGGCAAAGGTTATTATGATCGTTTGCAATATCTATATCCCTAATTCAATAAATCAGATTTTTGTTTGTGGTAAACATGTTTGAATTTATACAGGATACGCTATGCATTCAAATTCGGGCCAAATGGCTAATTTGTAAATCATTAGTAATACATACATATTGTTAGATTTTTTCATGCTTTGCTCTGTGAGTCATATTTAACAAAATATTTTTACTAATATTTTAAGCAAGCATTTAATCTTAATCGATCTTCTAAATCTTTCATTAAAATTGACAGATTTATGAGACAAGGAATATTATTATTAAAAGTGCTCTTTTAGATGTTTTCGTCCACCATCTTAAAAAAATTTACCAATATCACGCCAATCAATGTCCGGAATTACTCCATGGCTGATAATCAAATAAATACACACAACACACCATATGATCTAGAGATACCGCACTTTGTAAGCACATATTTACTTTGAGGATGAAAAAGTATACCTGGACGGAATTTTTTGAAACCAATTAGTTAAAAATTAAGCTAACATTAGGAATTTTTCTGCGATAACTTCTGAAAATATTACAGCACAAAACTGTTTTTTAAATCCTCTAACAATGTTTTAACCAATAAATTCAGTTTATATTTTAATTTTTTTTTAATTATTATAATTATATTTTTTAACAATTAATTTCTCACCAAATAAAAGTAGAATCTAACCTGCAAGAGCACATTAAGAGTGTGCCAATGATTGCCGTCACTTTGACAAAAATTCAAACTGAATAAGTAAATTAACTGTTATAGCAAATTAAACCGAGGAAAGTGTCATGTTCAGCACATATTTAAATAGAAGATTAATGTCATGGAACATATTTAAAATGTGATATTTTCCTCATAATTCCATGACATCTGATTGCGAATCAGAGAGATATATAGGGCAATCAACAAACAATCGTAAGCCCTCTATAATAATCTATCGAAGTTTAAATATATTTGGCTGAGAATTTATAAAGAGAGCAAGGCTCACAAGTATTTAATAGAAAATTTTAGAACTCATTACTCCTTCTTAACCAGCTCGTCGCCAAAGGTGGCTAATATTTAATTTGCATAGTTTAATTTGTTTTTAAGTTTAATTTGCATAGTTATTACTACAGAATTTTAGTATATGTCACATCCACTCTAACTTCACTAATACTACGTGCTAGATTTTCTACGTGCAAAATAAAAATTAGAATGTCATTTTCAAAAATTCTTTTTTACTAACCTATTTTAAAATTGCAATGGAAAGGTCAAAAGATTGATGTGAAGCTGAAAATAATTCTAATTATTTTCAGTTTCTAAAAAATTTATTATTGAATTGAAAAATATAAATATTTTCTTTATTTTCATTGCTCTACTTCTTTATAAAGTTCCTTAATTTAGAATTTATTATTTCCCATATAAAAATTTTTTTTAAAGAAATTTTTCTTAAATCCTTTACCAAATAGATTAAGTGAGATGTTTGTAGTTAAAATTAATTTTGGAGGTAAAATTAGACGAAACTACTGAAATAATGTCCAATTTCCTAAAAAAGAGGCTTAAAATATTCAGAAAATCTAGCACGTAGTATTAGTGAAGTTAGAGTGGATGTTAGAGGCTGTTATTTACGCGATGTATAAATACTAATGTAGGGCGTAAATGTATGCTAGATGTGTAAATTTTAATGTTAGTAGTGACTATACGCTCGATGTATAAATACTAACGTTAGTAGTGGTTATGTGCTCGATGTATAAATATGAATGTTGGTAATAGTTATGTAATCGATGTATAAATACTAACAATTGTTTTCGTTACATAACATAGTGTCCAAATTAGTAATGAAAAAAATTTGCATTTCATTTCATTGAAGGAATTTTTTAATAAAAAAATTGATAATAAAAAATCTTTCAAACACATTTTCTAAGTAGTTTTTTATTTAAATAAATTTAAATTATTTTATTACAAATTCTTTTATTACATTATGTCAAAGCTTTTTTTAAATTATCAACTATTTCAATGATAAATTCTAAAAATCTGACATCGAAAATTTCTAATGATAAAACCAATTTTTATTAACATTGGAACCGTTAAGGCACAAACTCATATCTCATACATTATTAATAAATAAATCTAAAGATTTTATTAAAATGTTAAAATTGTTTAACATCATTTTCCCCAAATACACTTGGTAATAATTGACTTAATTTTACGCAAAGCCCATTTGAGCAAGCGATAGTCTTTTGCATAAAGTTGACCTTCATGATATTAGCTATTCAATAAAGCATCATTTATTTTAATTTGCAAAACATCTGATATACGATTTTCTATAGATTAAAGTTCCATTCGATACATTTTAGCTAAAATCAATTACTTCGAAAGGTAAAAAAATGATGAATGAATGCCAAAAATGATCCAATGAGCCTCATTAGTTATTGAGCCCAATTTGTGGTGAAGCACACTGCTTTGACTTGAATAATAATTAATTTAAGTAAATAAATGGAGATTTTTCTTCTTTTCTTTGTAAACTTAAATCTTTTATCGTTTCTTTTGTTCATACAAAATAAATTTAATATTTTAACATATTTTTTATTTATTTATAATGATACAAACGTCACGAACTAAGATATTAAGGAGTCAAATCAGGCAAATAAGCAAAATTAACTTGAAAATAATACATTTTCCATCCAAATCATTTGATTAATTTCTATTCTTATTATTTTTAAAAACCTGACCGAAAATTCGATAGGAAAAAAATTAATAATATATTGAATACATCTCATTAAAACACCATTTTGTAGACATCTATTCTAATATATAAATGCAAAAGTTTGGATGTTTGTTACTACTTCACGCCAGAACGGCTGAGCAGAATTGGATGAAATTTAGCACAAAGATAGATTACAGTCAGGAAAAGAACATAAGCTACTTTTTATTCCGGTTAATTAAGTGGTTAATTTTTTATTAATTAAAAACTAACTTTCACGCCAAAAAGCTGAGGCCAAATCCAACAAAGTAAGGTTCCAGATTTTTTTCTCAACAGAGTTGATGTTAGGCTTAGAAGAATTTCGACCGATTATTTCAAACGATTCTATTAATTTTCTTTGTGTTTGATACATTTAAAATCAAATGTTGTTAATTAATCGATCTTTCGAATTCATTCTGAAGTACTTTTAAATTAAAAGAAAAGAGAATAAAAGAGAATGTCTAATCTGCATTGCATTACCGCAACTGGTGTAGGAAAGTCAGACATGTGCGTTACGTCAACCGGCGTTGAAATTTCGTGTGTGATTGTCGTGACGTCAACTGTGTTTGCTTGTGGTGACAACTGTGTTTTCATTTAAATTAAAAGTTTAAAAATTATATGTATAATACTGTTGTAGGTATGTCAATCTCGATCAATAAATAAAATGGATTTGACCTGATTTTAACGAAATACGGACTTGATTTGCTGTTTTGTTTTATTTTGTTATACAATGTAAGTAATTTTTTTTACGTTAGTTGTGTGTTTTTGTTATAAAATTGTATTTAAGTTATATATTTTTCGTATATGCTTATGCTTTTAAATGTACCGTTTTTAGGTTAGTTTTATTATATTTATTTTTTGATTTGTCATTATTTGATAGATTTTCGTACATAAACATCGAAATTTCCACGCGAAGAGAGTCGCGGGTAATAGCTAGTATTTTATAAATTAATCGACTAAAAACTAACCAGTGATGGCTCGTTACATTCAGTAAAAATGCTAAATCCATGCCAAAAGTAACCATTTGTTAATTATTGTATGTAAATATAATGCAAGGCTATCCTTGGTATGGCAAGTTTATTAGAGAATATGCTAGAAAAGTTTGGAGATACTACTCCCTCTGGTTTCTTCTACAAATAAAGAAGAAAACTAAGCCAGCATATTCAAATGTTACTTTAGAAGGTTTTAAAATTATCATTTATATGATTTTGTTTATTACCTTTGTTCAAGGCGTTACGGTTTTGAAGAATTAATTAATATTGAGATTCATATTTCAAAACACAACCTCATAATTCCGTGTGATTTTATTTTTAAACAATTGCTGACTCCAGTATCTTGCAGGTTACCACACAAGAATCAATCTCGCGCCACCACGTAATTTAAAACAAATCAAATTATTATTACAGTAAACAGACTAAAAATATTATTCTAAATGCACATAAAATTATATTAAAAGCCATTTTTAAAACTTACTTTTGCTAGTGTACTAAAAAAACAGATTTTTATCGCTTATAGTTTATTCCACTTTTAATTTTTTTAATTGATTATTTAGCTATAAATACTATGCAATATTGAATTACTGAATCTTAACCCGTTACATCATAGCTTAGAAAGACAGAAAAACAAATTTTTTCATTATGGATTACGATAACGTTTAAAAAATATAAAAAGATTCCGGATTCAAATATGACTGTTGTCACGCAGCTATTCCATTATCTCTTTTATTGCCAAATATCTCCTTTTATTGCGCAATATTCATCTCCTATGATTTTCGCACATTTTTTCAAAGTTGAGGTTCCTTTCTGGCAATAAGTTCCCTAATGACTATATTGGAGACTAACTTTTACTAAGCAGTTATCGTTGCTTATTTATAGCACCACTCTTCAATGCCAAAACATAAAACACAATGTCTAATTACTAATGCCAAAGGTAATTAAATTTATTTGCCACCATTAATGGCAGTGTAACGTTGCCCTGTCTCATTCATGATTCCCAGATAGCTATTCATCACCTGTTTAAACCCTCAATTGTTAAGTGCGTCCAGATTGTTAGATGGGGGAAGATCTTATCGCCGAGTGGTCGTCGCATCTGGTCATGAGGGATTCAGATGGAGGACCACACATAAGGTTCGTTGATTAAAAGAAACGTAAGCACCTTCAAGATATGGAAGTATCAGGCCATCTGGATGCCAAATGTTTTTCTATTGTGAGGGGACTATCATTAACATTTGTTCCAAAACGGTTAGTTACAAGGATGCATCATTGAGGGATTTCCCACGCCAGTCTGGAGCCACAAATGAGTGTAGTCTTCTGAGCGACTATTGGACGATGGGATGTTAAAATGGACCAGTGGGAATCAAGAAGTTAAGATTAGAGATATATAAAATGCGGGTAACACTCGGTTGATGGTTAATTCTTTCCAAGACCTCTTTTCATGATAAACCTTCGAGTGTTGCATGAATATCATCAACTTCCAAATGGTGTAAATATCAATTATTTTAACCTGGAATAGAACAAGTTGTTCTTATGTAATACATGGCAGTAAAAAAATATTATCTGATATTCTACTCTCTTATTTGATTGGTTAAGATCAAGCCATAACTGCAGGTTTGTTCCCCCAGATTATTGAATTTTTTTAGATTGTTAAACTGTAAATATTAGACAGACTTTTTAAATTCGTCTTGTTATTTGATATGATTAAAAACATGTACTTAATTAATATAATTAAACGAATCTAATTTCGGATTCAATTTAAAAACTGTAAATGGTACGAAATTAAATTAGACGTGAAAATCCCACTTTAAAACCTCGAAAAAGCAATTCCTATGATTTTGATTTTAATACTGTGAGAAACTCGCGAATGAATGTTTTGGTTTAGAAGTTTGAATTTCATTATAACATTAAAAACATGTATTACGTATCGAATTATATTTAAAATAGTTTTAAATTAAAGGAAAAGCATTTATATTAATTTGTAATTTTTTTTTATTTTAAGCTGGTGCAAAAATATATTTTGTAAACTAATGTTTAAGGAAGATGTGAACATTTATTTCCATTAAGAAGTCAAAGAGATTGCCTATCTGAGGAAATAGTCATATCAATACGAAATTTCAAGTAAAAATACTGTCAGAAATGACGCAACACTCTCATACACATGAAAAAAAGGAACTATAATTTATCCAATTTGGGAAATCCAAGGTCAAAATTGAATATCGGAAAGGTTCTTATCGTTCTTCATCTCACCCTTTAATGAGAAGAATCGTCGAAATATGAACAATATACATCATAGACCTGAGCGCAACGATACCACTGATTAATAGCCGAAAGATTCCTTGTTCCCAGAATTTCTGTGGCCGTGACGATACCCAGCGTCCTTCCGTTCACCACCAAAACACTTCCCGATCAGATGTTTTTTCAGGACACCAAACACAGGGAAATCGTAGGGTGAAATGTTGGGCTGTAAAGCGGATGATCGTGCTACTCTTACTTGAACTTGGCCAGTTCAGTTTATTTGATCCCTGAGACGTTTGCTTTTACGGTTCAGAACCACACCTTCCTCGAGTAGCTCCGATTTTTTTGTTCTAAATAGATCTACGTAGTCTTCGGAATGCCTCACTGTACACATTGATGTTATTGGTTCTTTCTGTGCTCGAGGAATTTAACAACTTGGATGGCGAATTCAAGGACGCTGTAAAGGACTAGGCCTCGTCACGGCCTCAGGAATTCTGGGAACAGGAAATTCTTTGGCTCGTAAATCAATGGGATCGTTGTGTTCAGGTCTATGGCTCATACGTTGAATAAAGTCTTCATTTATATCCAAAGTGTCGTTTCGAACATTTTCATTTGCATACCCCTTGCATTTAATAATTATTTCTAAGCATTAAATACATTAATGTTTCATTCGATATCGTTTTATTATGTATTGTATTCTATTAATCGGCCAGTGCAACTTACTTCCAGATTGTCTCAAAAATTTACGCAGAAACTACATAAGATGTCTTTACAGATACATTATTTTTTTAATTTTCTAATTTAAATATCTACTTCTCTGGCTATTATAATACAAACATTAAAAAACAAAGCGAAAGCAGTAGCACTGATTGCCTTCAAACCTATCGAGGTTGAAAAGCTTAATCCATCGTTCAATTGTTTCCTGCAGCATAATCAAAGAGGATATTCTGCTGTTTAATACCTGGCAAGCTGCTTTACATCTCTAATAAGCATTTTTAACATAAAAAAATAAACATATGATAAAAACCAAGGCTGTATAATACGATATCAGAATTTGTAATTAGAATTAAATTAAAATATGCTGCTAAATGACATGGGATTTGTTTATCATATTCAGATAAATAAATTCTATTGTATTCTGCTGAAGTTTGTAAACAGGCACGTATTAATTATCAAATGTTTTCGTGACTAGCTTCTGACCGGGGTTTAATTACCAGCAATATGCATATACTTTATAAATATCATTCAAATACACCCATAATAAATGGGGAGAGAATGAGCTGATCTTTTGAACAACAAAAGAGATTGAAGCAAAGCATAAAATGGATAATTTTATTAAATTTATGTTTAATACTAAAAATAATTTTTTAACGTGCAATTTTTTAAGTGAAGATACAAAAATAAAAACTGAACAGCTGTCTAATTATACAATATAAAAAAAATTAATTGCATAAGTTGTCAGGGAAATACAATTTTTCCTTTATGGAACTAATAAATCACGGCACTGTAAGTATATAGCCATGTAGTATATACTTATACAAGGGGTGTTCAAATGAAGAGATAGGAAACGTCGTAACGTCGTAACCTTTAACATATTTACTTATGCTCCAATGGAAGAACGTAACGAGAGAGCTAGGGAAGCGATTGGGGTTTCCAATAACGTAGAGCGGAACATGCGGGGGCACCCTCGTAGAAGCGAGCATTGGTTCATCAGAAGAACCATGAACACCGATTTGTACAGTGAGACCTCCGAAGATTACTCAGGTTCATCTATATCTATAATTATAATAAAGCTCAATGTGTGTGTGTGTGTGTGTGTGCGTGTGTGTGCGTGCGTGCGTGCGTGCATGCGTGCGTGCGTGCGTGTGTGTGTGTGTGTGTGTGTGTGTGTGTGTGTGTGTGTGTG
>JAPMOQ010053704.1:1158937-1206794 GCA_026543055.1 Argiope trifasciata | reverse complement strand
AAAAAATAGACATGAACTTCGGCTAAGAGAGCCCTAGCCCATTGAAAACCTTTTTTAGGCGTAATTAAATGGAATCAAGCTGGAGCATTCTGCTTTTCAAGATATATCAATCTGGTGAAAGGATTGAGGAAAACCCACTTCCTTGAATATCACTATATACTCAGAGGAGGGTAATTCAAAGAAAATAAATAAATAAAAATAAAAACCTTGATATGCTTGATCTTGACCTTTTCAAAAGAGGTTACATTCCCATTTAACTTTCAACCTCTGACGGCTCCATTACTTTGAACCTGTCACATGTGAAGGGTTTGATTTTTTCAGGACTAGACTATAAAACCCCCTTATTTTATTATTATTCAGCAGAGCTTTCGTAACAAAAATCATAGATTTTATTATACAACGATACCTTATTAAATATGAAACTGGCTTTTCAAGAAGGCATATGATATTTTTCGTAGTTTAAATCTTTCTGACAGATTTTATAAAGGTGTTTTCAGTTAAACGAAGTGAATCGTGCAGAAGTTGAAGGAATTAATGGAGGTCTTGCTACTGAGGAATTTTTATTTTTAGTGAAAGCTTATTTCAAAAAATGTGGAGAGTAATAATCTAGGGTTTTTTTTCGAAAAAAGGGTTATTTTTGAGTGGTAATTATTATAATGATGTCTTCATTTAGCAGAATTCTCTATTTTTTATTATTATTGCTGTTTCTTTTTATCTTTAAGTTATTTACTATCCTATTTATGTGTTCTCATATTTGTAATTTACAATAATTTTCACTTCTTTCAGTAGAAATTACATTAACTGGATTTTCTGTATCAATATTTTCTAATGGACTATTTTGTCTCAATATTTTAAAATGCATCCAGGGAGAGGAGGGTAATCTAATGGCTTTTGGGACAAATTTTAATGGCTCAAATCTATAAAATGTCACTAATTTTAACGATGATTACTTACTTAGCCCAAAGATTTATTTAAAAAAAAGAAACGAAACATCATAAACATTTTCTAATACGAAACTTTTGAAATCGATCCTAAATCATAGAATCATAATTTGCCCAACCACGAAATACTTTTGTTTGATTGAAATGACAAAAATTCAGAGAGAGCAAAACTGATTGTCAGTAATAAAAATAATTCATTGTTATTAATAGCTTTATAAAGGTAAAACACAGCAAACTCACGAATTAATGAACTAATAAGAAAAAAGGGGTTTTGTTATTGTTGTTTTGGGTTTTTTGACGCAAAGGATATATATCTGGTCATGCTGCTTCAATAATATGGTCTAAAATGATACAATATAAAAATGCTTCATTAATTAAAATATAAAATAATTTGGTCTAATCAACTTTCAAAATCATTTGAAAGTTGATTTGGCTGCAATGAACACATAAAATTTGAATATTTAAAATAAGGAATGATGAATTAAATGTGTAAATAAAGGAGAAAGTAATAATGTTATTTTTAGTTAACAATTGGAAGTATTTATAAAGATTTTTTTTTTACTATTGGAAGTACAAGGTGGCCAGAAATAAAACACCCCTACTCTGACCTCCATGGATATCGAACTACTCAGTGTAAAGGCTCAAAATTTTGTACACATACTATTCAAAATATGGGGAAACGGATTTCACGAAAAAAAAATTAGTTCCTGAAATCACCGATAGGTGGCGCTGCACAACTGGAACTATGATCAAAAGACACAAATAATAATAAAAATTAAAATGTTTATGCGGAATGGAATGCTTCCATGCTTCCTTTTTAATTTTTCTGCCCCTTATGGAAAATAAAAATAGTAAAGAAGCTAGAACTCCCGTTGTAACTGCAATTTCATACTGTAACCAGAAAAATTTGCATAAAGCATGGTTAGAAGCCATGTTCTGGGTATAAAAGAAGTTAAAAGGTGGGGAATGTCATTCTTATTAGTGATGGCTGTCACGCTGCCAGAACGCGCTTTGCTTGTGAAGTTGTTTTACGAGAATAAAGGAAATGCTCCAGCAGCACTTCGAGAGTTTCGCCGACTTAAGGATTTGCGTAAGGGACCATTGCTTCCACAAGCTCTCAGGAGAATGATCGCTCGATTCGAGGAAACTGGACATCTTGGAGTTCAGCCTGGTCGAGGACGCAAACCGGTTCGTTCAGATGTCGTTGAAGATGTTGCCACCGGTATTGTTGAACAGTCAATGGATAATGTTTTAGGCTGCAGTAGTGCACGTGCAGTGTCACGACACTTGGGTGTTCCCTATAGCACAGTGTGGAACGTACTCAGAAAAATGGTGCATTGTTTCCCGTACAAAATCCGCCCTAATCAACAATTGCTGGCCACAGACAGGGAGATGCGACTGACCTTTGCATTGACATTTCTTGCTAGAGTTGAAGTGGATGCATCGTGGCCGTGGCAGATTCTGTGGAGCGATGAGGCCCATTTCCACCTCAGTGGAACAGTGAACACCCATAACTGTCGCATATGGGACACGACAAACCCCCGTACCTTCCAAGAGATTCCACTCCACTCACCGAAAGTTACAGTCTGGTGTGGATTCACAGCCACATTCATCCTTGGACCGTTCTTTTTCGAAGAGGTTACTTCCAATGGCCTTGAGACATGTACCGTGACGGCCAACAGGTACAAAAGGATGCTCGAAACATTTGTTGTACCCCATTTGCAGCAGCGCCAATGCCTTGACACCATTACTTTTATGCAAGATGGAGCACCTCCACACATTGGACTCCCTGTGCAACAGTTTCTTCGCCAACATTTCACCACTGACAGAATAATCAGTCGCGCGTTTCCGACAACTTGGCCATCTCGTTCACCAGATCTTAATCCGTGTGATTTTTGGCTTTGGGGACACTTAAAAAACCTTGTTTATCGAGAACGTCTGATAACCTTGGCAGATTTGAAAGAGAGTATCAGTCTGCATGTGAGAAGCATCTCAGATGACCAGTTACGATCCGCAGTTGAACAAGCTGTCCACAGACTTCACATTTTACATCTTCAGGAAGGGAACCATATTGAGCAGCATTCCCTGCATCGATAACGTCCTTGTTTCATGTATGCTTGGTACTTTCAAATAAAATGTGTTTAAAACGTGTTTTTGTGTCTTTTCAGCATACGTCCAGTGGTACAGCGCCACCTATCGGTGATTTCTGGAACTAAATTTTTTTTTCGTGAAATCCGTTTCCCCATTTTTTGAATAGTATGTCCACAAATTTTCAAGCCTTTACACTGAGTAGTTCGATATCCAGGGAGGTCAGAGTAGGGGTGTTTTATTTCTGGCCACCCGGTATTTTAAACTGGGAATTTCAGTTTAAGGTCATTTAAACAATTACGAATTGTTCTAATCCATGTCTAATATTAATGAATAATATTTAGTATCCATGTTGTCTTAGAATTTAAAAAATAATACTCTTATAACTAGAAATTAAAAAATGTCTCAAATTTATAAAATTTGTCCCAAAATTAACACAAAATTTGTCACCGTTTATGCAATAAAGCGTCGATGATCCTATTTTTTTAAAAAATATCTGACAGGTGATAGTTTAGGATTAGTAAAATGGAGTTACACTATATAATAACGTGTTTTCATTGTTGAACAATATTTTCAAATTGATGGCGGCTAAAATTCCAAAGCTCGAGAATTCGTCCCCTGTATAGTGGGATTTAACAGATTAAGATTTGTTTTTATAGGGTTATTTGAAGCCAAATGTCCTGCCAACAAGCCCACAAGCAAACGGGCATTGAAGAAGAAATCAGTCATATTTACGAAACATTCTCTTGAAAATTTCGACAAAGGAATGCATATATGCCAGAAAAGTCATGGAGCTTGCTGTCCTATTGCCATTTGTCTTATGTGTTCTTCCATATATAACCTTATCCTGTATGCTTTACAATTCAATAAAAAAATAACAATTTAAAGAAAAAAAATGTATTTTTATATGATTCAAATCTTGTGTTAACCCGCTGTTTTATCTTATAGCATTTCAATTTTACTACCCTAAACTATCAACTATCAAATCACTTATTTAATAGGGTTACCAACACTTTACTGCACAAATGGTATTAATTCAAATCGTACGCTTATTTTGAGACGCCGTTTGGAAGAGGCATTTAAGGTCAAAAAGAAAAATAATATTCTATCTGGTAAACTCAAAGTTTGTCGGTTCTAGGTTCGTTATGTTCCTGGTTTGGTAAAAGAACTCGATTCGTCTTTTCCGAATAAAGGTTTTATTTAATACATATTCATTAATTATTTCAATAAATATTCTCATCATTAATTTGATAAATTATTTATTTCCTGTTCTTTCCTTTAATTTTCTACTTATTATTTTTTATTTGAAAAAAAGAGAAAACTGACGAAGAAGAACAAATGTTGAAAACACATTATCTTCAACAAAAACACAAGCATCCTTAACTAATAATACGCAAAAAATATTAATATTTTTATAAATCATTTAGAAGAAATAAATGATACTTAACAATAATGAAGCTAAAATTTAAATAGAAATAATTAAAAACATTTAAAATCTAGCTAAAACCTTTAAAAAAAACGATCGATAAAATCTTACGGCAATAATTTTGTTTATTCTCAGCATGGCACATTTTAAATAAAAATAATAAATAAATAATTTTAAAATTTAATACAATAAAATTTAATAAATACATTTTATGTATGTGATATAACACTGATGGAAAAAAAATCCCAACACCAAGAAAAAATTATTTTACAGTAATGAAATTTTAGGAATACATTTGTCTAGGTAACATATTTAATTGATTAATGTTTCAAGATCACAGGCAGAGCCATTGGCGAGAAGAGCCATTTCGAATGTGAAATGTTGGTACATTAGTAACCTGTGTAGCCACCAGAATTTTAAATCCAAGCATGCAAACGTGCATGTCCAATACGTGCTCGATTGGCGAAAGATCTGGTGATCTAGCAAGCCAAGGCAACATGTCGACACTCTGTAGAGCATGTTGGGTTACAACAGCGGTATGAGGGCGAGCGTTATCCTGTTGGAAAACAGGATAACGCTCGCATGGAATGCTGTTCATGAATGGCAGCACAACAGGTTGAAGCACTAGACTGACAAACAAATTTGCAGTCAGTGTGCGTGGGATAACCACGAGAGTGCTCCTGCTGTCATACGAAATTGCTCCCCAAACCATAACTCCAGGAGTAGGCCCTGTGTTTCTAGGCCGAGGACCGGTCACTAGCAGGCGTTCACCTGGCCTCCTTCTAACCAACAAACGGCTATCACTGCGACCAAGGCAGAACCGGCTTTCATCAGAAAACACAACAGATCTCCACTCCGTCCTCCAACGAGCTATAGCTTGGCACCACTCACTTCGCAAACGGCAGTGGTTTGGAGTCAGTGGAATGCACTGTGTAGGGCGTCTGGCTTAAAGCTGTCTTTGAAGTAACTGATTTGTAACAGTTCGTTGTGTCACTGTAGTGCCAACTGCAGCTCGAATTTCAGCTGCAGACGCAGTACGATTAGCCACAGCCATACGCCGCATACGATGGTCTTCCCACTCAGAAGTACCACGTGGCCGCCCGGAACCTGGTCTTCTTGAGGCAGTACCTTCCCTTGACCACTGCCGCCAATACTCATGCACAGTGGATACATTCCTGCCAAGTCTTTCAGCAATATCGCGGAAAGAAAACACACCTTCTCGTAGCCCTACAACACGACCTCGTTCAAACTCAGTGAGCTGTTGATAATGGCTTCTTCGTCTTCTCAGAGGCATCCTTCACTAACATTAACTCACTACATCAAATCTCAACTGTAAATAACGATCACAAACCTTACAGCACTTATTTAAAACAAACCTCATTTGCATGTTCATAGTGTCACTACTAGCGCCACACTTACGCGCGTAGCTCAAAATTTGAATCGACATCATCTTTCAGTTGTATAAACACGCCTACCAAATTTCGTTTATCTAGCACAGCTCCTTCCTAGTGTTGGGATTTTTTTCCATCAGTGTATGTTATTAAAAGGTAACTAATAAATAATATTCACACTAAATTTAATCACAATGCTAAAAATTTAATATATCAAATTTTGCCAGGAATATATCAACTCAGAGCACCCATGTAATTATTAGGAAATTAATATTGAAGAAAATGAAAAATGGTTGGCCTATATTTCATTTTAAATATTTTTATATCGGAACTGAGCAATGTGTATTGGAAAATGTATTTAAAATAAAGTTAGGAATGCACTGAATTTTTCATAGTTTAAAAACAATAAATAGGTCATAGATATTAAAGAATAAACAAAAATATAAATTGCTTCAAGCTAGAAATCCTCCTCCCAAACGAGTTTTTGTAGACATATTTGCCAAATATCAAAACAAAAATTGGATTAATTGTACATATTACTTTGTATTAGTACTGTACTTTTTTTGTAAATTCTGCCTTGAAACTGTGATATCTTTGAGATACTCCCTAATTTGTCGGACGTCCTTTCGCCTGGAGAAGTATAGGATTCGACGTCACATGGATTCAACAAGTCGTTGGAAGTCCCATCCAAAACTATTGAGTCATGATGCCTTTATTGACGTCCATAATTGCGAAAATGATGCCGTTGTGTCCAAACTCACTTCTCGATTAGGTCTCATAAATGTCAAATGTTATTCATGTCCAGAGATGAAGTTGGCTAAACCATTCTCAGGAATAATCCAGATTGTTCATAAAACCAAAAGCGAAAAGTTATGGCCCTATGACAGGGCATATTTTTATCTATTAATATAATCTTTGTTTGGGTAGTTCAAAGCCATGAATGACTGCAAGCATTTGAACATAATGGCTGATCTCCAGGCATCTGAAAATAGCAATTTCCGGTCAATGATCGATTCAGTTGAATTAGAGAACCCATACCAATCCACGCAAAGACAGCCCACATCATTATCGAGTAGTTTCCAAACGTTTTCACAAATTATGTGTATAAATGCCAAAATTTTTCTTAATTTTGAGTTTGTAAAATTAGTAGAGTTTCCAGTTTCCTTAATAAAAATTTGAAAACAAAGTTTTCAAACTATTGGAGACTATAGAGGAGGAAAAAAATACTTTGGAATTTCTAAAATTTACCATATTTGGTAATCGATTTTCTAAAGATATGCTCTTAAAGAGTCAATAATACATAAATACACAAATTATCGTTTATTTTTATTAAAGATTGAGTAAAAAAAATGTATACAGCTCGTAATTGAAAAGATAGGAAAGACAGAAGAAAAGCTTCCAGATTAACTTAAAAAAACTTATTTGTTAATCGGCTTCCAATTAATCGTTTGTTAATAAGAATCCGATTTGTTATCGAAAGTGTAAATTATATTGTTAATGTATTTTTGTAATTCATGGTCTGAAAAAAATTTCAAAATATAAAAAAATATTTAAAAGCATAATGATAGAGACTCAACATCCTGAATAAGAAAAATTCTCCAGTAGTTTCAAAACTGAATATTAATTTGTTAATTCCGATGTTTAATCATCAAAATCTCTTAAATTTGGAGAAAGCTGTCATGAGTTAAAATTTAAAACTTCCTGAAACATTTGGGAATTTCAACAGAGGAGTTTACCTAAATAATATAAAGCTAATAGCTAAAAAAAGGACAAGGAAAAGAAATCAAGGGAAAATTATAATTTTGCAATAAAAATAAAAAATTGCTGCTAAAATTACATTAATACTTAATAAATAAAATTCGAAATCTTTGGTATAATTAATTATTAATAAAGGAAATACAATGTTAAAAGACATAGAAAATTTAAATATCGAATAATGAATGATATAAAAATTTAGGTTTAAAGTATAAAAACTTAATTATTTAGATTTCATTAAATAAAAACTTAAATAATTAAAGTTAATAGCAAAGAACGGAAAAAAAAGTTAAGCCAAAGGAAATCTAATCAAAGAAAAATCAAGATGCCGTAATAGCAGGAAAAGTTTATAATTCTACAATTATAATGAGAAATTGCTGATAAAATTCTAATTTCAAATGCATAAAATTCTAAATCTTTATTTTACCTACATACATATGATGGAAGAAGAATGTTAAGAGAAATGAAAAACTTTAATTTCAAATATTTCAACTTAAAATTTACAACAACAATATAATGTTATCGATTGTTATTTTCTTTCTATATGAATTATTTTGCCAATAAATGCCCCAGTTCAAGGACACTTAAATTAACTAGGTTACACTTCATCCTTGCACGTGATGGATGGCTAAAATATACGTAGTGGAATTAAAATGTTATCAATTTAATAATGTTTATTCTGAGAATATTTACTCTAGCAAAGTAACTATGGCATAAAGAAAATATACTAGATTTAAATATAAATGATGTTTTAAAGATTAGATTAAAATAAATATTAAACATTTTGTAACATTTCTCAATTTTTTAAATTTTATTAGGAGACCAGAATTCCATGTTAACGTTTAAGAAGTGTTTTTGTTTCAAAAACAGCATTCGACTTTGTTATCGTTTTTTTTTTTTTTTTCATTTTGTTCGTAAATTACAAAGAGCAAATCTTTCTGCATAAAATATCATGAAATTATGTTCCTGTGTTTTTAAAGTAGTAAAGATGCTTTTTCCAGAAAAATTAGAAATGTTTTTATGTCTGAAAATAAAGTCAAAATTTCGTAGTTTCTAAAACAGTCATTGTTTTCAATATTAGTAAAATGGAACTACAGATACAGTAGTTTCAATAGTGCGCAGCAAATAAAAATGAAATCTGAAATAGTGATATTTTTAACCGAAATTGAGTGTTTTATTTTAATTTTAGAGTAAAATTCTCCCAAACAATATTTGATATGTTTATATTAATATCCTACCTATTCACCTACAGAATGCTTATTTTTGATATTTTTGTAAAAAAGAGTGAGAACTTTTTTTTTCCAGCTCATTTGGATGAAATAATCTACAAAAACAAAATCTAAATGCATTATCTGAAGGATAGATATTTCTCTTTGATTGATTCATGGAAAACATGACATCAAAATTAATTTTATGAAACTTCATAAAATTAGGTATGCATGTATTTGAACTTTGAAGGTGTGATAAAAATCGGATTTTAATACAGCTTTGTTTATGTAAGTTTTACAGGCACTTCAAATTCAAGACATTGATAATTTTTCGCAAGAATCATTAAAAATAATTTAAGAAATACTCATGAAATATTTATTTATTAAAATAAGTTTTATCTTATATTCTGCTACATTTTATGTAGATTATATAGGTGAAATAAAAATTAACTGTTTCCATTATTTTTCAACAGGCACTGTTTTCCCTAACATTGAAAATTTTGGAGGTTTTTTTAAAACTTAAAGCAGTGATTGTATTTTTTTCTGCTAATAGTGGCCTTTCAAGTCTATTTTAGCTATTAGTTCCAATAAAAAATACCTATGCATTATTTTTTTTAAATCCGTCTTCAAAATAGTCGAATACCTTGATATTTTGCTACTTTATCGATTACCAATTAAATTTAATTTATAAACTTAAAACTTTATAGAGGATATTAGATTATTTTTGTTGCTTTTATCTTTATTTGTTGTTCATTTTTATTTTTTATTTTTTAATTTTGCCACTTTAACTGCTGCCTGCATAATTCAGATCTTCGGAAAAGGGGGATCATGATTCGGCGTTTTAGTGGGTGGCTTCAGCATCGATAATCATATAGAAAGCTCAATATTACTAATTTAATAGTTTTCATGAAATTAGATACAGCACTTTTTCTTCTGCTCTTAACGAGAGTTAATAATTAATCAATCAAACTATTTGAAATTAAAATCTTCAGTTCTAATAAAAAATGAAAAAAAATGCTATTGCCAATTTCAAATTGTTATTTTTAAGTTATTGTTTGTCTTAATTAAGGAAAGCCATATATATATATATATATTGGCAAACAAAATTTGGGATCTCAACCAATTTTGAAGTGAAAAGACTCGTCGTCTTTCGATTTTTATATCGACGCATGAGTTATCTGCTAGTTTTGCGATTGTTTCAAAACAGTGCTTAATGGCTTCCGAGAATGAATAATCTGGAAATCAAATTGTAACTTTATTTGGCATTAAATCTCTAAATGCCACAACTTACTGCATTATTTTCTAAAAATCCTAAGAAGTGAGAAATTGATGTCTGAAAAGGAATAAATAGCCAGTTTGTTGCCTACACATTTTGAGATTTTCAAAACAAAACAACATTACGTTCTCATATGATAATAACAGAGAAAGTATACATAAGCATGCGAAAAGACAGTAAGTAAATAAATGTTACAGTTATACAAAACAAACTTTTTCACCTAAATTTACCAAATTTTGCTTACATATCCATTTAATTGTGAAAATGTATACCTCTAACTGAATTTATTTGAAATTCTATTTGTAACTTTAATTAATTAAACAAAAGGTTACCTTTTTCTGCAATTACACATAAAATTTTATTGAAGATAACTATTTTTTAAACCTCTTAAATATGAAAATATTGTTTTTTAATTAATTCACTTTAATTATTATGTAATTTGTTTTTCTTGGTTCTGACAACTTTTTGTATAATTGTAGATTTTATTGTTCAACTGCCATTCAAATCATTCATGGTTTCAATAAATACTCTATGGCATGGTTTTTTTCATTTTTGAAAGTTAAGAAAAAGAATTTTTATTTAATATTTTTGCAGGTTTCATATGAAATAAGAAATTGAAATTACAGCTTTGTGAAAATTAGTAGATTGAGGAATTCGGCTATCAGTTTATTTTTTAATAGTACTATGATGCCCCGAGAGTTGATTCCACTAGGATAATTTACATATATAATAGACAGAATGAGTGTAAGACTATTAAAATAACTCGGCTTTGAGGTGCGTCATAATTTGATACTTCATCCTCTCACTACTGATCCAGCTCAAATTGCCGAACTAATTCTGAAAGGCCAGTTTCTGTTTCAAATTAAGGGTGCATTTGGTGAAATGAAATGCCCCCAAGTATATTCTCTTTTTACATCGTGTATCTCTCGTTTGAAATAAAAACCTAAGTCCCAAGATAAAATTTGCATAGTCAGTTGTTCCTACTCAATAGTGAAAAGGATTAAAATTAGTTTGGGACAGAATCATGAATATTAATTTATACATGAAAAATGTAATTAAAATAAACACAAATAATATTTCCAAAGAACCAGCAGATCTCAAATTTAGACTAAAATGGAATAAAATCAGCAGTGAGAAACTTAATAAATCTTGATGGTGTGAATTTGATGAAATGAATGAAGCAAAAAAAAAATGGCCGTCTGGTCAGAATGATCATCTTATATCTTAGCCATCTTTCCTGTCCAGGTATTAATTAGATTTTCATGGGAGTATTAGTAGCACTACTATACTAATAATATTTTCTAATTGATGCACATTGTGTTCATGATCAAACCACGACGATTAAACTTTTCCAATTTTATGACTTACAGAAATACAGAGATGTAACATCCTTCTGATAACTTTTTTACAATGGTGTGACTACTTCAATATATTATATCCACTCTACCACTACTTAGATTAAGGATAAAATTCTTCCATTTTAACAACGGCAAAACATAAATGAAAAGGATCTTTATATATGGAAACCCCCTTAAACAAAATGTCGCCAACAGAACCAACAGAACCCATCATTAAATAAACCAGAGAATTCAGAAAGCGTTCAAAGAAGAAAAATGCGCTGATAATCCTCTGCTTCAGTTTTATTTTTGATCTTTTAATTCCTTTATTTATCCTCATGCCATCTATGTGTCAACTTGGCAGCTTAGACCACATTTATCAATATGGGTTAATAGAATTCTGTCATGATTATTAATTAATCGTCATTTAATTCCTTCCTTGTTCCTCCCCTTTTGTTACTGGTAAAAATGTATAGAAAAATACTCGGTTCCCTTCATTAACTTTCATATATCGTATACAACAACAGTATCTGGTTATTTTTCTTATCAGGACAACAATTATCTGTCTATCAATTTCATCACAACTCTTAGGGTGTATCTGACCAGTAATCTACTCCTGTCAGTCCATTTCACACACTTGATTTCACTCTGTATACAGATTAAAGGCACCCTATTGCATGCAGTGACAGATAACCTTAGCGCAGTTTGGGGTCAAGCTCTTGTTTGTAACTTAAACATTCCTTTAGGCCCTCTTTTTATTACTAACAATGGCTGGTTCAATCTGAAGTTTTATTACATTATTTAAGTTTTACTCCCTGTGACCTTCTTGGAATATTCAATGAGATCAAGATTTAAACGTCAAAGTCAAGATTTCAAAATTAAATTAAGCAATTGCCTCCCAGTCTTTTAACCTTCCTTCTGGTGTCCTGAATAACCAGAATAACAGTATATCAGTAAATTAATGTAAGTATATCAGTAATCAGTAAATTCAGCAATGTTTCTCTATTCTCATACATTCTTAGCATTATTCTTCGGTATGAAGCATGCCACATATTTTCTTTTTTTTTTCAATCTTTCTCTCATTTTTCAATGATAAAAATATATAAGCAATCCAATCAAATTTCAGATTCATACCAAACAATCATCTTCTGGACTACTATTTTAATGTAATAAACACTTATTACCTTCGATGAAACTCAATTCATAAAATCTTTAAACAATTTTCGAAGTGATTTCAAAATTCTAAGAACAATGAACATTTTTAAAGTCTCTAAACTAGAATATGTTATAGAATATATCTAACCCATTATGTCATTTTCGGCAATCTCTTAATTTTGACATATGAAATATTCGTTACCAGTATATATAGTCTCTTAATTAGGTTAATATTATAATTTCTATTTATGAAAAAAATAGAATCTCAATATTTTTAATAGCTAGCTTTTTAGTATTAAACTACAAAATTCCATTTCTAAAAATGTAAATTTTGTTAACTAAAAAAAGTCAGAAATCTATCATTTTTTTATTAATCAATTCTAGATTCTTATTTTTTTATTGGCTTCATTAATTTATCTATGTATATATGCTTAAATTTGCAACATTCTTTGTGTTACAGAGAAAATTTTTATGACTCTTTTAATTGATTAAACGATACCTTAAAACTGATTCCTAATAGTTTTTAATTAATAAGAATTAAAAAAATGTGAATTATAGGAATTATAATTACCTTTTTAAATATTAGAATTTTATTTGCTGTATTTTAATTTAGACTCAAAAGCGTGCAGTAAGAAATAAATTTATTTACAATCAATGAGAATAAAATTATTTCCGACCCATAGTAGAGATATAGCAATTGAATGGCTAGATTAACGATAATATAAAAGATCAATGATTAAATAGTCGAAATAACAAATGGTAGTGAGATACATTAATTCAAATACGTATTTCAAACGCAAAATCACATGTTGCTTCAAGAATAAAAAAAATATTGATATAAAACAATTTTCAAACCTTCATGTATCGAAATTCTCAAGCTGAAATTTCGCATTTTAAAAATGGGAGTCTGTTAAGCATTTAATATAACTCAAAGATTTCAACGTAGAACATTATCTACCTTACAAAATAGTATAAAATTCCTATTAGAAAAACAAGTTGAAGCTGTTGTCAAAAAATAAATTTCAAAAAATATCCAATTAATGCTAATTTCCGAATTCATCGTTGTGCTTTATATTGCTTAAATGTTTTCAAACCTTTCTTTTCTTCTGATGTTGTTATTTCTAATGGCACTTGTCATTGACAAGCCCACTGATTGTTGTCAGTGATTATTCAGCCTAAATTAGCGTCCCTTTTTTTTTCAGTAGCACCAACCAAGAGCACGATTTAGCTACTTCATGCCTCACTTCACAACTCTTTTTCACAGGGGGGGGGGGGGTACATTCACTCTACTCACAGATAGAACATTAATAACAACCATGCCCTAACCGGGGCTCGAATCCAGGACACCCAGAACACTAAGAAGACACGCAACCCCTATGCCAGGACGCCGACTCTTTTCCTTTAATTGCATCATACTCCACTTCCAATTCTTTTGGAAATAAATAGCATTTTAAGTATTACTGTTTTAAACCTAAACCATTCAGTGAAGTTGTACAAGTTTTTTATAAAAACCATAAAAAACAAGAAGTTTTATAAAGAGGAATTTATACCATCCTACGTTTTCTTAAAATATAAGTAATATGAATGTTGAAATAAATGAATAAAGTTATATATATGAATATAAGATCTTGAGCTTTCTGAGTCTCATCTTTCACATTCCTTTAAGCAATGCTGAGATCTTTTGCATATTTTGCTTCCATGAGGACATTTCGTAGATTATTTATTGCGTAGTTACATAAAAATTAACAATCTTTTAAGTTTATTATTTAAATGCAATTTAATTAATTAACTTCCGGTTTGAAAGTAAAATATGAATCAGTTAGGAAGGAGCCCCATAATTTTGAATGTTGTCAAATGATGACGCCAAATCAGGGTAAAACCCTCTTCTGCAGGATTCAGCTCAGCAACTAATGGGAAGATATTTGATACCTAATTAGATTAAGCTTATACTAACAACATGCTCACTACAAAATTTGCGAAATTGGGTTTCAACTCTAGATCTGTTAACGACACAAGTAAACACATTACCACTTAATTGATATGATGACATCATTTTGAATTGAAAACTTTAATTAATACCTGATAATTAAATAAATTTTGAGGGCAGATTTTTATATCGTGTTTTATATTTTTATATTTCAAAATAAAAGACGGAAAATTAAACAAAGGGATAATAAATAAAGCTAAAACACTCATTTTATTTTAGAGCATTTTTGCATAAATAAAAATGAAAAATAATTATTCAGCTTTAAGCACAAATGTTAAACAAACATCAAGATTTGACTGTAATAAAATTCATTCAGAATGTGTGGTTTTATTTAATTATTAGCAAAATTACACTTGTATTCTCATGGTTAGATTTAGCAATAAACATGTATAATGAGCTAACTATTAACTTAAAGTTTTTAACAAATAAAGGACATTAAATAAATTTACGACTTACTTTGATAACTTATCCATCCTAATAGTAACCATTTATTCTCTCCTTGTTATTTGTGATTAGAATAATTTCAACTTAGACTGAAATAATTATAAGATACCTTGTAAACTAGTTTTTCAATGAAAATTTAATAGCGGTAATAAAAATTATATACATTATCTCTCTACAAAAATCGTAATTTATCACAAAAGATATCCAATAAATTTCAATTTGCAACTATTTTTTTTATAAATATTTAAATGTACATGTCACTTTTAAAGTAATTAATAAGGTAATGTTTAAAAGTTGTGAGTTTTTACATTATGCAATAAACATAAGGAAAAAAAACGTACTAAATATCCTATGCAGAAGCTATTCGATTTGTAGTTTTTATATTTAGCATTCATGGATAATAAGTGCTTTTTAAGAAAGTATTTGTAAAAATTGAACCCTAGAATATAAAGCATTTATTTTTTTACAAGAAAAATATATGTTTCTTGAATAAATGCCTATATTTTAAGAAAAGTGTTTTAAAATGTTTAGTCTTTTTTAGGTGAAATTTTAACAAAACAATTTAAATGTGACCTAGAACCAATAATTTTGACCTTCTTGGATAATAAGTGTTGATTAAAAAAGTATTTGGTAAATTTTAACCCTAAAATACATGACTTTTCATTTTTTTAAAGAAAAATGCAAGCGTTACCAATAGCTTCATATAATTTAGGAAAATTATTGGAAAAATGTTATTTTTTTTCTGGCCAAATTTTAATAAAACAATTAAAATGTGCCAAAATTGGGAAATAAACAATATCCCAAAGACATAAATTAATATCCCAAGGACAATAAAGATAAAAAAAACAGACACTTTGATATTTTTCCACGTTTCGAATTTAAATCTAATTCTAGTTCCTCTCTTGTCATATGTCGAAGTTTCCTGCAATTGTTTATCAAAACGTGTTTGAAAAAGAATGTTCAATCACTCTTTTCAGCCCTTTGAAATAGTCTTGTGGGTGCTTATGAATGGAAATAATATTGTGTAGTTAAATAACGACATGACGCATCGAAGGATTAAAGTTCCTTGCATACTCTTCAATAAATATAATTGTGTATTATTAACCATATGAAAAATTGGCGAACAGTAGAAAGTAAAAACCCGTTAGTTGCAACCTTCGTTACTTAAATACTGAAATATAGTTCATACACAAGTACCAGAAAGATGGATATATATTTTGGACACTTTTTTATCAAATTAAAATTTGATAATAATTACAGTTATAATCAGAAAATCCCATAATAACTTTCATGCATTTAAATCACTGCGTTTTTGAATAATTGAATATTTATGATTATGAAAGTATACACTGAAAAAAGTACAGACTTTAGGTGGGTTTAATTCCATGCCAAGAATCTAAACTTCTACGAATCTAAATTTTAAGTATTAAATATCTCTACCAAATTTATACCATCTGATTTCCTTCGTTTCATACTTATTTTTTGAGTTTATAACCAGACAATCTTTCTTTAAATGGATACCGTTCAAAATTTATAGAAATCTAAAAATTTAATGCAGAGAATATATGCTCCAGATGTTTTTGAATTATTGTATTAATTTATAGGCATATTGACCCATTTTGAGGGATGCCAATTTTATTTACATACTTCTAAATTTTTAGTTACATTTTACAATATTTTTCAATATTTTAATTATTGAATTTATATCCATTTATAGTACGAAAATATTAAATACATTTCTTGTGTATAGCGTATCACTATTTCATATTGAAGAGCAAATTTTAAAAATAAAAAAAGACAAATCAAGCCTTTTTTTTTACTAAAAAAAGTTCCCAGTAAATAAACTGAGAAGATTCAAATCCAAGAAAATAATTTAACGAAATAAATATTGACGATAAGTTTTGTTTATAGAAATTGTATGTATATTGTACACCGTTTATTGCATAGAAATATCTAAAAAATTTGATATGACGAATAAAAAAGGGTTCTACTGATAGGTGATATTCATAGTACAATCTGTATAATTATTGTTCCTTTATTATTAACATTAAGAGTTTTCTTTTGGGTTTTTTTTTCCTTCTCATAAATTCTTGGAAAATACCGATTTTCCTAAAATTAGTTCAATTCTTCACAAAATTATAGAAAAAAAGTGGGGAGGGAAACTGAGAGAGAGCTTTATTTTTCAAAAATTCTGAAAATAAATACGTTTTAATGTGAGTATAAACTCATAATTACAACACATTTTAAAAGTCCATTAAAAAGTCATAGAACTAATAAAAACTGCATTAATATATTACTTTATAGGGGAATAATTATTTTAAGTTAAAATTTGAAAAGAAGGATAGATAGAATACATGCCTCAGAAAAACAATGAAGTGCATAGTTTTTTTTTGTCTTTTTGCTTTTTTACATAATTTTGTAAGAAAAAGCCTGCAATTACAGTATATTCTGCATGTGATTATTATTTGATCTGAAAATAAATTTTGATTGTTTCATTTACTTCTTAAATTCAAATATTCCTTACTGGGAAAAATATCGACTGCTGTAATTCAATCTTCCATAGAAAATCACGTACAAACACTGAAAGTCTGTGACAAAGTTGTAATTAAATTTCAGCGATAAAAAGTCGTCTGAATTCTGATTCACTGAATCGCGAAGTACTTTACTGCACTTTGGATCCAGTCCCTAGTTTGTCATCAAAAACACCCCTCTGGCCCTGTATGGCCGACAATGGCCCGATTCTATGCATTGTAGTAACAACACCGAAACAGGCCTTCGAAAAGCTCGGGCAGATAGACACTTGACAACTCTTAGTAATGAGTTTTCGAAGCTGATATATTTATACGAAACCGCTTCGACTAACTGGACTTGAATGTTAACTAACACCACGACTTGAGATAGGCTGCCCAGAAAAACGAAGAAAACAAATAGCGAACGCGGCTATCAATATGTAGGCGAAGGCACAGGTGTAAATAGCTTACTTGAGGAATAATGGCTCCGATTTCGTGGCTGAGGCATTAATCTTTGAAATTGAATTCAACTCTACTCTTATTTTCTATGCCTTCTTCGAGATGCAAGGGTCTATTTAAATTATAAATCATTTTGAAAATTATTATTATTATTATTTGAGTCGTACTTGTCTAAATTGAACGTTTTGCTAAAAAATGACAAGGAAGCAATCGTCTTTTGTACTGAGCTAAGTAGAAAGGATTCTCCATGCTGAACACGTGATGTCTGGAAATTATGAATAAACAAGAAGAATGACACATGTTCATAGACAACCACACTACTGATTCCCAGACTGTTATAGAACCAGAAACGTAAACACGAAGGAATGTGTTTTAAGACATTTAGCATGAATGGACTATACGCTTTTCAGATTTTCAGACATTTTTGGAATTGGATGATAGATGAGAAGATTTATATTAATGTAATCTAATTGTATTGTGCCACACAAAACCAAATATACCAAAATATTTTTCGAAAACACTCTCTAAACATCAATCTCAAGTATTCGGCGTCTTCAGTATAATAACCCTTCAGCGTTGAGCTATTTTTAAATAATGTTAAGAAGAAATGTATGTGAGTAGTTTTAAGATGATGCGAAATGCAGTAATTGCTGAATATTGCAATTCATTGTCATAATAGTGTATTATATCTCATTAGTTCTCAAATTTAACAACGTAGTTGAAGAAATTTTCAGATACCATTTCGACCTTGTAAGACCCAGAAACACTTTTTCATCTTCTTGTATACAGCCCAACACTGAAGAGGAAAGTAATTTACTTTAAATTTATTTTTTTAATAATTTCAAAATCATATCTCAAAAAGATTTTTCACTTACACATATAATTCTTCAAAACAATAATTGATTTGGTCACTAAATTTTTATTTCATAATTTGTTATATCTACGATTAATAATTATTTATATCAAGTTTCTTATTTACTATAAAGAATAACATTTATCAAAAAATATTGATAACCTTTAAAAATATTTTTATGACCTTTAGCTACATATTTTGATGAGAATTGCTAGTCATAGCACAAAATTATGTTAACAGAAAATTATTTATTTTATATATGGCTTTCATATACGCCGTAAACGGTTTCTATATCATATAGTTTGTCAATAATTATGATGTATTATTTATAGCCTTTACGTAATAATTCGATCGAACGATTCAAAAGCAAATGATAGTTTCAATTGCGTTTGTTGCATATATGGCATCTGATTACCTCATATCCTTATACTGTTGTGACTTATGGCACTTTATTAGCCCCTCTATAGTTATATGTCAGTGATTTAAGCTAAGGGAATATATCTTATTTTTTCAATGGGGCAAACTAAGATCAAGAGTACGACTTAGCTACTTCGTGAATCGCATTCGTTTCACAACTCCTTTTTACAAGTGGGGTACAATCACCCACCTCACAGATATAACACAGAAGAACAAACATGCTTGAACTCGGGACACCCAGACCACGGGAAGACGCTCTACTCCTATTCCAGGACGTATGCAGATATTTATACTACAGAAATATTAATTATTCAAACAAAGAAAATAAAAGTATTCTAGAAGTAAAAAAATGTTTTAAAGTAAACTATCTAATGATGAAACAATTGATTGCAAATCTTAACTATTCCCATTTGTGAAAGTTAAAAATTAACTAACATAATTTGCAAAATGTTTTTCCAAGAGTTCAAGTGGTTTCAATCTATATTTGAGACTATTATTTTTCTGGAAACTGAAAAGAAAGAGCATCGATCATGTGTTCAAAACGAAAAGTAATTGTTTTATCCTCTGGCTCTCTTTCTCAAATCACATACTGAATAAAACATTATTTCGCAACGAGTCCATTTATCCCGTCATAGTTGACTTGTTATATCTTATTGATGTTTTTTGGTTTGATTTGATTGTGATTTTGCTTAGATTTGAATTTTAAAATTATGTGTTTATTATTATTTAATTTTAATGTCACTTCTGTATTGAAATTAATTCTTGCCTTCAAAAAAACTCACTTTCCTAGGATTTTCTAGTCAAGAGAACTCCTCACAAAAAAAATCTTTTGTTTGAATCCCTGCCCGAAGGTGATCCTTGATAAAGTGTTCCAGTTAGATTAATCATTTTCTTTTCTTTCTTTTTTTTTTTTTTTTTTTTTTTTTGAAATTTAAACATAATATCCATTTCTAAATTGGAAGTTCAATTACGGAAGGTACTTTATTAAGTTGAAGTTAAGATTGGTGTTTTGGATGTAGTATTGGCAGGTTGTAAATACAATGTATCTTCCTTTTAACCCTTTCAGGGGCACTATGCCAAAAATGATTTTTTTTTTCGAAACAATTATTTAAATCTGATTATATCCTATTACTGACATGTAATTTACAGTTAAAAAAATTAAGGTCCTTAGGGGGCTGGGGGGGTAGGTGACATACTGGGTATGTCACCGCGCATCTAGAACATGTTTTGGAGCGAATTCACAAATATGCAACTCGTAATTAGAAGGTATTTTTATGAAATGAAAGCAGTTTTAGGGATTCATGATGCTTTTTAACATGAATGACGCAAAAAAATGAGCTTTTTGAATTCGAAAATAAAGTTTATCGGAATAAAATGAAGACAAATTACATCATATGAAAACATGCTTCCATCATGAATTTTTTGTGTGTAAACAGAATGCTTTCTAATACTCGTGCTACCGTCTATTGGCAAGATAAAGACTTAAAAAACGTTAGGAAATTTTATGTAGTTATTTCAACGCGATTTTCTAGTTTTAAAAAAATTGTAAAAAGGTGACATATGGAGTATGTCACCGCCCCTGAAAGGGTTAATAATTGTTGATTGAAAATATTTGCTTTATATTTTCATAAATATTGCTTTAATTTTATGGTTTTCAGTTTCTTTAAAGAAATTTAATAACTTTAATATTCTATAAGCAAAACATTGTCAGTTTCAGAATTTTGGAAATAATGATAAATAAAAAAATGTATTGTAGCCTGTTCAGTTATAGCCAATCATTTGGTACAATATTTTATCATAGGCATTCATTGTTGCACCAATATATACATGGCGTTTATTTTTTCGTAAAATATTTTAACTCATTTTGAAAAAAAATTTAATACAAATTAAACATCTTTTAAAATTAGTTAAATATAAATTTAAAAACAAAAAACGAATACAATATTTTGTACTGAACTGTTTATCACATAGATTTCTTTTTACTAATAAAATTAGTAGAAAGAAATCTACTAACTAACCTATCAACTACTATTATCTTTTATAAACCGCCTTTTGAAACCATCTTATTCACAGGAATATGTTTAAAGTTTTAAAATCTTTTTTGCCTTAATGTCTCGAGAACTTATTTTTCATCATCAAGCTCTACTAAACATTAAAGAGAAATTATTTTAATAGCTTTAAACTTACTTTGTTCATTATGTACATCATTCTCCAAAAGTGATGTCCTATAATCCTGTACTTCATTAAAAATGTAAATTTCAGATTATTGCACCTTCTTGTAATACGTTGTCCTTCATGACAATGTGATTTCACTGTAAATTGAGTAGATAATAAACAAAAACTTTCGTCTATAATTTTCAAAAAAAGAACGTCTTACGATTAAATATCTAATAAAATAAAGAAAAATGTGAATTTCATTGTATAAATTTTAAATATTTGTAAAAGTTAAACGAAAAAATTTTTTTTTTGAAATTTTTAGATTTCAGCTCAAAAATGGCACGAAAAATTAATAGATATAATAAAGATTTTATTTTGAATTTTTAAGTAGTGCAAATTTATTTTTATACAGAAGCTAAGGCCAAAATCTGTCTTACTTTCTAATTAATAAAAATTATTAAAAAAATCTCTCCGAAGTACATTTGTATAAAATTTGATGACTTTATGTCAAACTTTGAATCCTATAAGTACACCAATATACACGCATGCCCATTCTTCTTTGTTACAAGTGGAGATATCGAAGTAACTAACAAAAATTACATTATTTTTTACTATTTTTAATATGAATAAACAATAATCTAAAAATACACAGCCCTGTATGTTCATTTATTATAAACTATTTTTTATCATGAAAATTCTAGAATTATAAAAATATAGAGATGAATAACAACATACATTAATCGAAAGTGAAAATCTCTGGTTTAAAGTATCATTGCATTTAATTGTGACTTGATTTTGAATAGTTTTTGTAAATCTTAATTTCTGTAATTTCAAGGTATTTGACGAGAGGAAACTGCTCTTATAAAATTTTAATAATACTGCATATACGATGTATGATATGCACTAAGTGTTATTGATTTTAGCAGTTTTTATTGACGAATGGAGCCAGGCCATTCTTTTTGTATTAAAAACATTTTATAGCAATCTTCTTATGACTTATAAAGATAAAATTCATAGATTTAAAAATATTTTAGAAGAAAATCCAGATATTTCTAATCCATTACCAACAAAAAAATGTGATCTGAAAACTGAAAGCATGCTTTTGCAGAACCAAATAGTTGCAAAAGCGTGTCAACTTTTACTCAATAAATCCGACTTTCAACATAAATGACACATCACTGAGAAGTGCAAACACGTTTTTATTTTTAAGCCTAACAAATGGTTTAACTTAGAATCAAAATAAAGAAAATTCAGCGAAAAACTTATAAATTGAAAAGTTTCAGAAACATTTTAGATAAACTTAAGCGGAATTTCACCTCAAAAAATTGAGTGAACACGAATGAAATTTTTAGAATATCTCGCAGAAAAATAAAATGTCACTATTAAGTTGCATGTCTTTTGGTTCTTATAACGCTATGGTACCAATTCGACCCATTTTTTGGAGGGGGGAAGAGTTCGGAAGATATTTCACCATTTTTTTTCTTGCAACACGTTTTAAATGGGTTTTATTTCTTATTTTGTGTTTTTGAACCACTTTTTTGAGTGTCATCCACGAATATTCAATGGCATTGATGTCGTGGTACTGTGGTTGTGTGTGTAACTGCTGTTCACAGGCAAAAAGACACCACATTTTGACGTTACGTGCATTCTGTTTGGATTCGTTGTCCTGCTGGAAAATGGAATTTCCATCTAAAACCAAATTTTTAGCACCTTTCCTTACATTGCTACGAAGTACATCCATATGGTTTATAATTCCATCTATAAGAAATAAATTTCCAACTCTGTATGAAGTCATGTTACCTGAAATCATACCGGAGTCATTATTTAGTTTAACTGTAGAAAGTAAATTTTTTAGATCCAAAGCAGTATTAGACTGTCTTCATACAATGCGATGGTTGTCACTGCCAAAAAGTTTTATTTCATCATTAAATATAACTTTCTTCCAAAAGTTATTGGTCTTCAATCGACAAATTTTTGCAAATATCAAATGCTTTTTCTGCATTTGCAAGCTGGTGAGTTTCTCTCTAACAATGTGACTTTTATATACAACTTTTCTAATGGAATTTCGCATAGTTTCAACACTTACACTTCTGCCAATGAATTGAAAAGTTTCGGCAGCAAGTTGGATGAATTATATGATCACAGCGATCTAAATAAGAGTGTCAAAAATGTGGGTTTAGATAGAAAATCCATTTTCCAGAACGTCAATGTCCCCAAAAAGAATGCATGTAACGTCAAAATGTGGAGTTTTTTTCACTGTGAACAGTGTTTGCATACGCTATCACAGTATCCCGACATTGAATATTCGTGGATGACACTCCAAAAAGAAATCCAAAAACACAAAATAAGAAATAAAACCCATTTAAACCCACGTAATCGGTGCTACGCCGCTTAGATGGCCTTATAAGAGCCAAAACACATGCAACTTAATAGTAACTCTGGTTTTATGCGAGATATTCCAAAAATTTCATTGGTGTACTCTTAATTTTTTAAGGTGAAATTCTGCTTAAACTTATTTAAAATATTTCTGAAACTTTTCAATTTATAAGTTTTTCGTTGATTTATATTATTATTATTATTTGATAAATTATTTATGGCCTCGTGATGGAATTCATATCTAAAGTTACAGATTAAATATTGGTATAAAGTCAAAGAAGCGTAATTGGAATAGTTTAGCTCTGAAAGGCGTAGCTAACTAAATATTCAGTGACGCATACAATGGGTCATTATTAAACTACTTAAATGTTTAAAATCTTTTACTTCAAATAACGGACGGGAAAACAAAAGATTGATATAAAAGAAAACTTATTAGAATAGGTGTTAACTATGTGTACCGTTTACCGTAATACTTAAGCGACTTCATAAGGCCAATTAATGGTATGCACGAAAAACATGAAACACTGTACTTCTCCAACCTGTTTCATGCAAGTAGCCATTGACCTAACATGTAACTAACTTCCACCCTCCGACTGTGTAGGCGTGTGTATAATTAATAGATGGCATTTAACAAATTGCCTTATTCTTGTATGCCTCTCTTCTCAAACTTTCTTAGATTGCTTTTTTCATTGTATATGATTAGTGATCGCTTTGTTCTGACTGACAAATTACTCAACAATCATTGCAGATTTTTTTTGTTCGTTTCGGGACAAATAGGAAGCATGTTCTGAAGCGGCTGCGAAGCTAATTACTTCAAGAACTTTAACCGAGTTGATTTTTTAGCTCCTTGCTGTCCATTAGACATATTGCCCGACCACACCCTGGCAGCATGGGTCGGACATTTATCCGATTAAAACAAAACAAGATTTTAGAATAAAAATTAACTTCATCAGAAGGATCTCTGATACTGGTAGCTCTTGTTAGCTGGCTCTCTAAGCACTGGGGAGGGGTAGGGTCTGTCAAAAGTTTCTAAATAGCTCGAGCTATTCAACTGCACGCGTTATATATTTTATGATTACATGTGTCGGATCAAATTAAAGAGTGTATCAAAAATTGGTATTAAAAGACTTGATTGTTCGAAAGCGTAAAGATAATACGAAGAAACCGGATTTGATTGGATTAAAAACGGTTCCCAACCAATCAAAAGTTCCATTAAACAGTGCCTGAATGGAATCTTGTTACCAACACATCAAAGATGATATCCTTTACAAATTGAACACCAAATAAAACTTTTGTTTTGTTTTGTTTTAAATTCTTGTAAGTGCTGAGATAAATTATTTTTGTGACTCACTATCATTTGTCTCTACAAGTAAGTGAGTGCACAGTTCTCTTAAAATCCAATTAAATCCTACAAGTTATAGGTGATGTGAAGTTTCAAACTTAAAATTTAATAATGATCTTTTGTTTCTTCAGTACACCGTTTAAACAAAATGATAAATGATTTCTCATTAAGCTGCTTCTTTCATTTCTTTAAAAATTTGTTTTATCATGTAATAAACAAAGGTATGACTCTTAAGATTTGAAAAATGAAGGTTCTGTTGTTGAAAAATATTTACTTATCTCAATGAAAACTTACTTTCATTGATCATTTCCTTAAGATTATATCATGATATTTAGATATCTTAAAACTTTTGCTTTGTTTTAAGTTCTTTATGCTTTGAAATAAATTACTTTTAGGCACCGCTGTCATTTGTCTCTACAAGTAAATGAGTATATTTGTTCTTTATATCCAATTAAATTCTAGAAGTTTTAGGTGATGAAAGGCTTTTAACTCACATTTATTGCATTGTTTATTTTTTATTCGTTGCTAATTTCTGACACATGTAAGAATGCACCACATATCACCTAACATCGAAAATATCTAAACATAGAAAAATTAAAGTTATTATTTAATGAAACAACTGCATGTATAAATAAAGCTTTGCTTGCAATAATTATACCTTTAAGAATTGTATAAAACTTAAATACAGTTGTCTTCTTTTTAACTTAATTAAATGTAGTAGTACTCCCTTAGCAACTGAAGCAGAAGGAATTTTAAACTGGAGTCATGTTAGTATTACATATTATATTATATTGTATATTATATTACATGTTGTATATTATATTATATTATATAGAGAGAATATAGACGTAGTTTTATGTGACTGAATTTATCTGATCAAATACAGTTCTTTTGCAATCGTTTGTAACTCGGCACACATCACATCGCTTGAGGATCGAAATGTCTATGTAAAGAATTCATGATTTGGAGAAAATTTCGTTCCTAGTTCAATACTTTTTCTATACAGCATATAAGACTACGAGTTGACATGTCTTTTCCCAACTTTTGCTCCAGAAAAAGCTTTCATTTAGGAGTCATTTTGTACAAATCGATTTTTTATTGATGTCTCAATTGGCGTTTGGACCTCACAAATTGATATTTAATTATAACAGGATAAGAAAGAATTTCCAAAATTAGAAGTAACACTTAATGAAGGGATAAAATACATAATTCCACTCCAACATAGAAATAAATGTGCCATACAGAGCAAAGAAGGCGATAAAACAATCTTATTAAAATAAAAATTGAAAAATGAATAAATCAGTTTTTTACATTTTTAAATGGCTTTTTAGCTGTACTGATTAGATAATTAAAAATGAAACTTCTAAAAATTGATCGATTAAAATATTTCAAGAATTTTGAAAGATTGTTTAAAGTCGGAAATGATTATTGAAAGAAAGTTACTACAATCGTAACTTGAAAGTTATTACTATTTATTCATTCTTGATATTTATTTTGCTTTGTAAATATTAATTAAATTTTGGTGCATTTACTTTGTTCAAACAGAAAATTTTAACTACAAACAAAATGCTTACCAAAATCAGTTTTATTAAAAAAAAATTAAAAATTAATAAATAATTGCTTCTTGTTTATTAAGATATCAAATTATGCAACGAATTCAAAAACTTTCAAAATATTGTTAACTTTTGATATTTATCTTATTTCGTAGATGTTAATTAAATAAGTATATTTAATATGTATGCAAATAGTGAAACTTATTTCTTTTAAATCCTTTTCAGATTTAATTTTAGAGAGTTTTAAAAAATTAACAAGAAAATACTACTTGCTCTTTGAGAAACCGATTACGAATACATTGTTTCCAAAAAAAACATACTTTTTAACGGCATGTTTAACGGCAATTCTCTGAATAAAATTCATTCATTTTAGTATTTAAAGCAATTTTTTTAATTCTCATTAAAAATAGAGTAATATCAAAATTTACTATTTCCAGACATGACTTTACTACGGAAAAAACTATTAACAAACGATAAAAAATTAATAATAAATACTATCTTTAGATCTGCAAAAATCGTTTTCAAAAGCAATTGTGATTTTTTAATAATATATAAAAATTAAAAGTATAAAAAGCAGACTTTGTATTAAATCGTTTTAATAAAAAATACTACGTAAATTCTTTCAAGATACCATGTTCCTACTGCTAGATTTATAAGATACATATATATTTAAACGTATTCTTTATTTCCAAAACATTTAAAACAACAAAAGTCAATCATTGTTTCTTTTTGCGCTGATTTAGAGCCTTTCTATGGATAAATGGGCCTTTGCAAAAATACCTTAACATTGTTTGAGTACATGAAATTAAAATCTTATTCCTCAAAAACCTTCATGTTATTTTGCAAAATAATAATAATAATAACCTTTAAAATACTTAGTGAAAGCAATAAATTCTATTTATCTTCAATTATTCAGAAATTTTATGATGCATACATTTTTCAAATAACTGTTTATATTGTATGCAATTTTTCTTTTTCTCTATTTGATTCAGATTATTGCAAACAATAAAACATTTATTCACTGTCTTTCAAAGCACCAACATGTGCCATCTCGGGTTACATTGATATAAATTTAAACCTCTTTAATGTCAAAATAACAATAAATCTACATGCATTCAACGTATGTTTATGCCTTCCAGTTTAAGCAATTTTTTTACTGTAACTCTCTTCATAATTTATGAAATAAAGGTTTTTCACTTGCATGTAATAGACTAGACTAGACTAGACTTGCTAGACTAGACTTATTTATGTTCTGGTTTTTTTAACATCTGTTTTGTTGTTGTTGTTGCGATCTATGTTCTTACTGTGAGGTGTGTGAAAAAATCTCCTACTTAAAAGTAAGTGTGCAAGCGAATATGTTTGTCATTTTCTCTGTAGATAAGTGAATGAAATGCATGAATAAATTCTCCCCTCCCTGCAAAAAGATTTAAGGCGGGTTAAAGTAGGCGGGAAGTACTTTTAGCACTAGATGGCACTACTGAAAACAAGATACCCTCTCTGGGCTTAAAATCGCTGATTTCGCCTATTCTTGTCTATGGCAGGTGCCATAAGAAACAACAATAACATATTTGTTTCTTTGGCTTCGACGTGGGCACAAAATACTTTAAACATCCCGAAACATGCGAATATGTTTGAGTTTTTACTAGAATTGCAATACAAACTGCAAATTGTTACTCCTTATCACCCCTGGTGATTAAACTCGTCGTAATAAAAAAATTTATACTTTTTCAACAATGTGTATACATTCCAAAAACAGTTGTTTTAGTATAACAAAAACATAATATATAAACAAAGCTATTATTTATTTAATCTCCTATTTGGAAAATACATCCTGATTTCTTAATATTTATAAAAAGTAATTAAAAAATAAATAATTAAAACTATTCAATTTACAGGTATTTCTATGACAATCAATAAATCAATTCAATCAAAACATTTGATTTATATAAATTATCGCACATTCTGCTTCAAAAACACATTTTTTTCAAATGGATAAAGAATGATCATGATTTTTCAGACATTTGGAAAATATATCATCATCAGTAAATGAGAGAAATTCCAACTACGTATTTCATCACTTAGGCCAAAAAAGTCAAAGATATGAATACTACCAATTACTACTTGACATCAGGTGCGTAAACATACATACTGATGATTAAAAAAATCGAAATATTTAAAAAGGAAATAACCTTGAAATCTCTTGAATTTTAATCATGGGATACTCAATCATGCTCTAATTTTGAAATTATTACTTGCCATGGAGTCCAATGACAACTATCGAATTACTCATTGAAGCATTTTTAAAAAGAAAATAAACAGGATACAAACAATCTGTTTTACATCTATCTTAAGGTTACAAGCGGTTTTTAAAAATATTTCAACCAAAATACTGACATTGTAGAATCGCATAGAAATGCAATTTGTCATCTTTTGAATTGTGTCTATAATGACGTTTCAACTCTCATAAACATCTATCCAGTCTGATTTATATTCTTGGAATAGTTTTGTCATTTAATTTTAGGGAATTCTTTAAAACTGTAAAAAAATTCTTTAAAACTGTTATTCAATCCGTAGTACAGCCCATGAAAAATTGTACATATTTACCATTTCACATCTTATAAATCTAACAATACATATTTTAAAAAAGATTTACGGATGAATTTATTTTTCCTTACACAATATAAACAATTCCGGGTGTGTTATAAAACATTTTATTTTTTAACTTCAAATGGGATTCATAAAAGAATTATTTTTGAAGAAATTAACAAGAATGGTCTTCCCAAAACTTTCTCTCGTATTTTCTAAAAAAATTACTTTCTTCCCTTTGCTCCCCTCCCATAAAACTTTGGGTAAGTTCATGAACACTATGAAAACCTTACAGATTGAATTTTAGAATTCCGTACATGAGAGTTGTATGTTTGTACAATAAAGAAAACCGAACATGTATTTTTTTATAACTTTTCTCATTCAAAACTAAATGGCATTTTTGAAACATGAAGTTTTACTAACACATTCACATATCGATACCCTTTAAGCTATAGCTTTTGTTTTCGAGTTAATAAGCATCTGAAAGTACTGGTCGATAGACAATCAATTCTATCATAGATTTGGTTCAAAACGTTATTTAATAAAACTACATATTCTCTGCTTAGTTTCGAGTTTTAGTCTTCCAGTTCCTGCGCATCTGAAAGTACAGATGAATAGGCTGACAGTTCATTGACAGATTAGATTCAAAAGTTGTTAAAAAAACTACTTATTATGTACTAAAATTCCGTATTACATTTCATTTACTTAAGTGTTTGGCCTCTGAATTATTTTGATTGCACGCATGCAAAAATACAAACCTACGGACAGACAACACCATTCAGGATTTGATTCCGAAATTGATACGGATCTTCATATTAGTACAGAATCTGTGTTTTATCTTTCATACATCCTTTCCCTTATGTTAACTGGCAATCAGATAGATGGATAGATACATTTCTTTTGAAAGATTTTGTATGAAACTAAGCAGCTATCAACAAATTATTTTTAATGACAATATAATACATTTTATCCACAGGGTTGAAAATGCTTTTGAGGTATTGTATTCAAATACACAGAGACAGAAAAACAAAAAGACAAACACCATTCAATACCTCTGTAATTAAAATTGATACAGATCTTCTCTTTAGTTGTAAAATTAGCTTATAATTTGTTGTAAAAATCAGTTAACTCTTATTTATCTTTCCCCTTATCTTTTCAAATTATTGAGTTTACTTGTAATCAGATAGATAGATAGATTTCATCTGAAAGGACTTTGTATGAAATTAGACAAACAAATTTTGCTACAAATTGTGTTTAAGGACAATTTAAAATTTTTATCTACAGTTTAAAAGTACTTTCAAGTTATTATATATGCAGACAGAGGACAGATAACCTAAACTCAATTTCATGTCTTTGCAACTATAAACTTAAGATTGTTTAAACAGTGCCGTATACATGAAGAAAACTCACATCAAAATGTAATGACTTTCCTTGGTTCTCGTCAGCAGATCAACATGATTTAGTTCAAAACGATAAAAACATTCTACATTTTAGAATGTTAAAATTCTGTACCAGATTTAATTTACTAAAATTGCTGGTTTCTTAATTAACATGCAAAAATATAGGCTTGGAGACAGCTAACCTGTTTACAGATTCGTTTCTTAAACAGGTTATCATTTTAGTTTTGTCTGTGTATTAACTTTTATTTCCCCTTATGTTGTGAAGATCTTCAGTTAACCTGTAATCAAATAGAGGGCTAGATAGATTTTCTTTTTTTTTTTGTTGTTGTTTTAGCCAGTCACCCTGTTACCATAGAACTGATTTATATTAACAGGGATTATTTTAACTAGCTGTTATGCTTATTAACTATCCAAATTTTTTCGTAAGAAAACAACGGCTATCAAAAGCTCAAAGAATCTTAAGATGCTGGTAAAAAATTAAAAATATTTTCCATCACTTATTTCAAATTTGATTTTCTCTGAAAGGAATTTTTTGAAATCAACATTTGTTTACAAAATTTACGTAAAGGCAATACAACAAATTTTATCAGATTGCTTAAAAGTGTTTTTGATTTATATTCACAGACAGACAGTCAGACAAACACAACAATGCGTGCTACTGTAACTATAAATTTAAAATTGTTTAAACAGTGATGTGAGTATGAAGAAAAATCAATTCAGAGGGTAATGATCTCTCTTGGTTCTTGTTAGCATGCTAACGTCGAGATTCAATTGTTTGATATAAGAAATTTGAAGAACATTGATCAGTAGCGAGTTCATTAGACGGGCTATTCTTGTGAGTTACAAAATGCAAGCTTGACAGGCGTAGCAAGAATACAAAAGACAAAATAGTGCAGGAATGAACATGATAAAAATAATCACAAAATATAAAAAGAGCAAATTGGAAAATGATATTTACAAATCGAAATATTATGAAAAGTAAAAAAAAAGGAGAAAAATAATGAAGAGAAAATCAGAAAAAAAATTCTTTAATCTTTTGATATACAGGGCATTTAATTTTATTTAAATTATTATTATGAAAGATTTGATACAGGATTTACACTATTAATTTCTTTTCAAATAAAATGGAAAAGATAAGTTCATTTTTTTTCAGAAAGTCTTTTAGCATAATTAATACAAATATTTTTTGGGAACCTTGAAATACTACTTTTTTAAAAAAGATGGAAAAACTATAAAAGAAATAAAGTGTGGGAGAGAAAATAAAGCAGTAAGTAAATAGAAAAGGATGAAAACATTTAAATACACACATATACAAGGTGGCCAGAAATAAAACACCCCTACTCTGACCTCCATGGATATCGAACTACTCAGTGTAAAGGCTCAAAATTTTGTACACATACTATTCAAAATATGGGGAAACGGATTTCACGAAAAAAAAATTAGTTCCTGAAATCACCGATAGGTGGCGCTGCACAACTGGAACTATGATCAAAAGACACAAATAATAATAAAAATTAAAATGTTTATGCGGAATGGAATGCTTCCATGCTTCCTTTTTAATTTTTCTGCCCCTTATGGAAAATAAAAATAGTAAAGAAGCTAGAACTCCCGTTGTAACTGCAATTTCATACTGTAACCAGAAAAATTTGCATAAAGCATGGTTAGAAGCCATGTTCTGGGTATAAAAGAAGTTAAAAGGTGGGGAATGTCATTCTTATTAGTGATGGCTGTCACGCTGCCAGAACGCGCTTTGCTTGTGAAGTTGTTTTACGAGAATAAAGGAAATGCTCCAGCAGCACTTCGAGAGTTTCGCCGACTTAAGGATTTGCGTAAGGGACCATTGCTTCCACAAGCTCTCAGGAGAATGATCGCTCGATTCGAGGAAACTGGACATCTTGGAGTTCAGCCTGGTCGAGGACGCAAACCGGTTCGTTCAGATGTCGTTGAAGATGTTGCCACCGGTATTGTTGAACAGTCAATGGATAATGTTTTAGGCTGCAGTAGTGCACGTGCAGTGTCACGACACTTGGGTGTTCCCTATAGCACAGTGTGGAACGTACTCAGAAAAATGGTGCATTGTTTCCCGTACAAAATCCGCCCTAATCAACAATTGCTGGCCACAGACAGGGAGATGCGACTGACCTTTGCATTGACATTTCTTGCTAGAGTTGAAGTGGATGCATCGTGGCCGTGGCAGATTCTGTGGAGCGATGAGGCCCATTTCCACCTCAGTGGAACAGTGAACACCCATAACTGTCGCATATGGGACACGACAAACCCCCGTACCTTCCAAGAGATTCCACTCCACTCACCGAAAGTTACAGTCTGGTGTGGATTCACAGCCACATTCATCCTTGGACCGTTCTTTTTCGAAGAGGTTACTTCCAATGGCCTTGAGACATGTACCGTGACGGCCAACAGGTACAAAAGGATGCTCGAAACATTTGTTGTACCCCATTTGCAGCAGCGCCAATGCCTTGACACCATTACTTTTATGCAAGATGGAGCACCTCCACACATTGGACTCCCTGTGCAACAGTTTCTTCGCCAACATTTCACCACTGACAGAATAATCAGTCGCGCGTTTCCGACAACTTGGCCATCTCGTTCACCGGATCTTAATCCGTGTGATTTTTGGCTTTGGGGACACTTAAAAAACCTTGTTTATCGAGAACGTCTGATAACCTTGGCAGATTTGAAAGAGAGTATCAGTCTGCATGTGAGAAGCATCTCAGATGACCAGTTACGATCCGCAGTTGAACAAGCTGTCCACAGACTTCACATTTTACATCTTCAGGAAGGGAACCATATTGAGCAGCATTCCCTGCATCGATAACGTCCTTGTTTCATGTATGCTTGGTACTTTCAAATAAAATGTGTTTAAAACGTGTTTTTGTGTCTTTTCAGCATACGTCCAGTGGTACAGCGCCACCTATCGGTGATTTCTGGAACTAAATTTTTTTTTCGTGAAATCCGTTTCCCCATTTTTTGAATAGTATGTCCACAAATTTTCAAGCCTTTACACTGAGTAGTTCGATATCCAGGGAGGTCAGAGTAGGGGTGTTTTATTTCTGGCCACCCGGTACATAACAAAAAATAATAATTAAGTAGCAATACTGCAGCAAAAAAAGGGGGGAAGGGAAATTTCATGTATAAAGTGAATATAAAACGAGCTGTGAATTATTGCCACCTCATCAGGAGGATAGATCAATGAAAAGATGAATATACTTTAGATTGTTCATCTCCAAACACTGTTTCGATATCGCCATGCATTGCAGTTTTGGATCCATGATCAGCAAACACGGCACCTATCTTGATGACATTTTTCTCATCCCGAAAATATCGATTGAAATATGATGTGCCCGTTTTTTGGATATACTAACAGTCTCAGAAACAGATACCAATTTGAATCTGTGTTCCTTTATAATGTTTTTGTGAACTTTTTTAACGATTTCTTCTATAATAGCTTATTTTGATCTTCCAGAACGCTCAGCAACCAGAGTACTTGTCCTACCATATTTAAAACCTTCAACCCATGTTTAATAGTTATAAATGAAGAAAAGATTCACTAGGTTTAATATCTAACTCAGTTTTAATAGTTTCAACTCCATTGAAGATAGGTCTTTTATAAAAAAGTACTTTCTCTGAACTCCCAAGTTTTCGCATATTCATCTAAAAAAAAGAAGAAGAAAATTTTAAAAAACAGAACAGTATAAAAGCAAACAAACTCAAATAATTCAAAATGAGCAAAAAATACTAAACAAAGATGACACTTTTGAATGCTTTAGTCAATGTAATTCCGGCCGAGTCACCCCTGGGTCAGACTGGAAACCTTTCATTCCACCCTCGATTCTTCCACTTTTCAATCAGCCATTTTTTGTTGTGTTTGAAATGGAGATTTTTTTCAAATGAGCGAAACGTAATTTTAGCTATTTCTTTTTTACATTGATATATGTTAAAAATTCACATCTTGCTGGTGATTATCATGCTTCGTAGCGTTTACAAATAAACACTAGATAAAATAGCAAGAAAGATTAGAAGTGACTATCTAATACAAATGACTCTGCACAATAACAATAATTTAATTCGAAATATTTTTGTTAGAACATTTATAAATTGATTTACTCAATTTTAAAGTAAGAATAATCACTGTTAAAAAGGAATTCCATACCTTTTGACAAATAACTTGTACCATACTATTGGCGCAACATGATCAAATCTGTCCCTTGCACCAAAAAACCCTAACTTACTAATTAAAAATAAATCTGAATTTTTTTTAATTGATAGCTTGTTTGAATCCTCAATTTTTAAAGAAATAAGATCTCTCCTTTTTGAAAAAAAACCAACTTAAATCATCTCAAAATAATAAAAAATTACTAAATAAATAGTCAAAAATTTATGGGACGGATCAGTTGAGACTGTATAATTTTAAAACAATAAAAATTATATATCTCCAAACTTCTTAATTCCATATAGTTTGTGGTTTTAATAATCAAAATATACAAATAAAATAATCAAAGCATCACTTAAATATTGCCATTTAAAATAATTGTACTAATAAACGATTAAAAATAGAGAAAAAGAGGTGAATTGATCCCTTCTGATTACAATGGAGCTGTTATTTCTTAAATTACAAATAGAAAAATAACAAATAAAACAGATGGATTGAACAAAAAAAAAGATATTAAAATGTTTATAAATTCAATTTTTTAGTTCCATCTTCTAAAGAATTTTTTTTTCACTATCAGAAAACTGTAAATATTATATCTATTCATCAGACATTAAGTAAGCTGAAACTTGACTATTCAGTAAATTTTAATTAAATATTTAAATCAAAATAATTTTTGGACTTATTTTTGATTACAAATAATTTAAAATTTGAACGAATAAATTGATCCCAAAAGTTTCGGAACTTTTACTTAAAAGATACTTTTTATCAATGATTAATTTGATTCAGTTGTTCCAATTAATCTACGATTAAAGAAATCATCGCAAACATTGCCGAAAAAATCATTACCATCAAAACAACGCAAACATTGCAGAGAAATTAACCGGTTGATAAAACTGATGTCGGACACGATTATTTCTACCAGTTAACCCGTCAAAATCCCGTTGGCGTTAAACAATGCTTGCCTATGCTATTTTTCTAAGAATTTCAATAAATGTCCGAAAAATAGCAAAAAATGCATTTAATTACATTTTTTAAAGTATTCATGTGCGATATAAAAAATAATAGTAAATTAGTCTGTGTGTTATCTACGTATTACCCTAAATAATAAAAATTCTGCAGTTCCTTAACAGTAAAAAATATTATTTATTAACTAGATTAATATTTAAAAATGCGCAGATACAGATAAAATGATGAGATATTCAACCTGTAAAGATCACTTCTTATAACAAAAAGAATGAAAAAAACTTATTTTAACGGTATGTATTTTATTATGGTTGAGGGAATATGATACTTTTTCGATATTTTTCTATTTTTACTATCGTAAAGAAAATTCTTATTCATTGTTTCCTAGCATTCATAATATAGTATTCTTATAAAAAAACCATCAATATTTTTCTGCTGAATTTAAATTTAAAAATATTCGATTTTAATTATTGAAATATTAATATCAATAATAATTAGATATCACTAAAATGCATATCTAATGAGGAATGGAGACATTTATTTGTAGAATATTTCCTTTTATTTCGTATTTAAAACTGCAAAGCAATAATATTTATTCCATGTTGAATTTTATCAGCAATTTAGAAATAAATAAATATTTCAAGCTTGTAGTATAAAACTTATGATGGTTCTAGCAATTTTAAGATTCAAAACGTGACAATTCTTCAAAATCTAATGGTTGACATTCCCAATATTTCTCTTTATACTCGGAAAAATATTTACAACAGAAATATCCGTTCCAACAACAGAAATATCCGTAAAAAAGGTTAATTATATGCATAAAGCATAAATATGGCAAATAAATTTCTTTAAATACTTGTCCTACATGTTTCTTCATAAAATTGACTTAATATATCCATTTATAATATTAGTGTACAGAGATAGAAGAAAGGTAAGTGTTTATCTGGTTTTATAATTTTTAATTTTTTTAAATTTTTTTATTGGTTGTTATGCTTTTGTATTCTTAATCATGTATAAATTTATGCTGAGCACAGATGGCACAATATGCTCCAAGCCATAATTATGCTTGAAATGTGAGGGGAGAGCTCTTGAGATTTATTTATTTATTATAAACAATTTCATCCGGTGTGTTGATGTGAAATTGTTGTAAGCAGACAACGCAAGCTCTCCGTTAACGGCAAAAAAATGCTATTTGTTTACTCTTTGTTAGCGGCATTTTCTATATTTCAGTATATATATTGTGTTTCCTTACATATCTGTGATCATTGTCCATGTGTGTGTTTATATGTCTGGGGGGGAAGGGTAAAATAAACAAGAAAAAGTAAAGAAACAGTTTTTCCTTGGACAGAACATATACACCCTGCTACAGCGAGAGTTCGTCTTTTATTACCAGCCAGATATTATATGCTTTAATGTGTATTGTAATTCATGTAATACACTGTACAAAAATGTGTAACTGGCTTAACTTAAATGTATAATTTGTAGGCACGTGCCCTGCTTGCTGCCTCTTCCTGGAACTACTTTTGTGTAATCACTTACTACATTACACAAAAATGAAACAAAGCTAATTAATTTATCAACTTCAAAGTAAACCGCCTTGTCAGCAAAAATGCTTACTCACTGAATTACTGCTGGATGTAGGTGAAGAAAACTTCACCACCTTCCGTGCCAAATAGAAAAGGAAACCCACAGCAATTAAAAACCAAAAAAATTATACCACCTCATCTATTTTGTATCAAGTGCCTCGAATTCTACACCTGTTCTGCATAACAACCTACATTAAGAACAGGAAAACAAAAGGTATCTTTTCACAAAATGGAACGACGTGCGATGCATTACTCCCCCCTTTTTTCCCCCAAGCATTTACATATTCGCTACCTACTGGCCAGAAGGTAGCAATATCGCTGAAAAATTACATTCCACCAATAAGATTCCAATTGCCCAACTCGACTTAAGTCTGTGATTGGACTGTTAGGAGAACCAATCCTTTTCTTTAAAGTGACGTCATCGTTTAATTTTTTTATTGGGTTTTATAAACTTAGGGGGGGGGAGAAATGTTAAATGTGCAAAAGAGGTCGACAGCGGCGAAAATGCCTCTAAGCCGACCGGGTCACGTCCGAATCCGACCTCTTTTTTTGATGACCTAAAAATTGCTGTCTTTAATATTACTTAAAGTTGTTTAGGAGTTGCGTGATCGAAATGGTAGGATCTGTTGTTTGTTTGTTTGTTTGTTTTTTCGTTGCTCTGAGGAGATCGTTTCAGTTTTATCCTGGAGGCAAAAAAAAATTTCTGATGCATTCTGGATAATTCATGAGACTTTATTTGAAGTGCTCTGAATTCCGTGTCAAAAACTTATGGAAACCAAGAAACATATGGAAAGAATTTTTTAAAATAAATGAATAAATTAGACGGAATAATTTCAGAAAATTACCGAGTTTATTTTTAGCGAAATTAGGATACTTTTCTGTAATCATTTTATTAATTCAGAAAATCAAAACGTTATAAAAATTGCTTTACAGAAACCAATATTATAGCAGAGATTGGATTTCGGTTGTACATTTGATTGATTTGAATATGTATTTTGATTGTGGCTCATCAGCTTTCAGATAAGTTTCTAAGATCTATCTTAAAATTTAATTTAATCAGGCTACAATTTTTACCTTAACTTCAGATTTTCCCATAATTTTAAAATTTCTGAATCAGTTTTAAACCAATATATTAACCGTTCGAAAAACATGAATTTCAAACACTCATATGAAGAATCTTCATTACTTTTTATGTTTTTTTACTGCTGAGATTCTCTGAATTCTCAATCAGTTTCTCATTTTTAGATCTTGTAGATTATTATCGTATTTAACACTAGTCGCCTTTGACGACCAGCTGGTTCGCCATGAGGAATGCGCTCTAAAATTTTCAATTAAATACATTACACTCAATACTTTAAGTTAATTACTTTATACTCTCTTTATAACATATCAACCAAATGTATTTAAACTTCAGACTTGATAGTTACGTAACTCGTATTATTATAGAAGCATTACGATTATTTGTTCATTATACTATATATTTCTCTGATTTGCCATCAGCTGCTGTGGAATCATGTGGAAAATATCACATCTTGTATTTATTTCATAACATTACATTTCCATTTCAGCATGTGCTGGGAGTCACATTTTTCTCGGTTTAATTTGCAATAACAGTTAATTCAATCATTCCGTTTGAGTTTTTGTCCAAGTGATGGCAGAGCATTGGTACACTCTTAACGTGCTCTTGCAAGTTAAATTCTATTTTCATTTTGTAAGAAATCTATTGTTGGAAAATTTAGTTTCAGTATTTTTTTTAAAATTCATTAAAAATAAAAACTTAATTTATAGGTTAAAACATACTTATCAATGAAAGAAAAAAGTCATTTTTAAGTGAAAAAAAAAACAGTTTTGTGCTGTAATATTTTCAAAAATTATAGCAGAAAAATGTCAAATGTTAGCTTAATTTTTGTTTCATTGAATTTTCCTTTAAAAACGCCCTTCGTCTAGGTATATTTTTTATCCTTCAAAGCAAAAATGTACATATCAAGTGTGGTAGCTCTAGATCATATGATCTGGTATAGAGCACTAACACACACACACTCATTCATATACACAAACACATATTCCTTTGATTGCCAGCATTAGAATGGGCATTGATTGGCCTGAAACTGATATTTTCTTTAAGATGGTGGATAGAAAGAATTAAAGTAAAACATTTTCATAATAATAGTCTTTTATTTTTATAAATTAATCAATTTTAGTGATTGATTTGAAAGATTGATTAATGTAACAACTTTTGCTTAAAATATAAGTAAAAATGTTTTGTAAAATATGGCTCATAGAGCAAAGTATGAAAAAATCTAAAATTCATTATTTATTGTTTGACTCAAGCTACATTGAATGTTATTATTTACTTCATTTACAATAAGTTAACAGTACTAAACAATATGTATGCCTAATACATATACTACTAATGATTTACAAATTAGCCATTGGGCATGAATTTAATGCATATCCTGTATAAATTCAACCATGTTTACCATAAACAAAAAGCTGATTTATAGAATTAATGATCTAGACATTGCAAGCGATCGTAGAAACCTTCGTTTTGCCCTCATTTTTTAGAAAATATCATAAATATATATAAAATATAAAAAATATAAATATTTATTTAATTTCATCCAATCCCGTGCTGAATATTACATTTTTTTTATGTAATTTTAAGTTATAGTTCATTTAATTTTTAATTTGAACTTCTGTTAATATGATGGCAACAAATTAATAAAAGCTATTTTTTCCCCATTGCTCTTTTGTCATTTTTCGTCTGTTGAAAAAAAAAATCCGAAATATATTGTTGAAAAACATGGTTAACATATTTCTTTAAAAATTCATATTTCATATGACTATTATCACATTTTATATATGTTCATTATAATAACATTTTTACGTGTTGATTCAAACCATATTTTTATATGTTGATTTAATCACATTTTATTGATTATTAAAACAATTATATCAACAATATATTTAAAATGGGCGTTTAATGTTCAACTGCCATATGGTGACGAAGTTAGATTTGCCCGACAACACGAATTCTGTCATCATTTATTTGAGGGCATTTATATTATAAATAATCTTCAAGTTGTCCTCACTAGAATCAAGTTCAGGGCTAACGACTTAATATTTAAATTAAATTTTATTAAATTTTAGCTGTATTTGTGGGTCCTAATGAACAAATAAAATCTATCATAAGGAAATGAACCAAGGCTCCATCCACAAGCATTGCTAGGAAATCCTTATTATTGTATAGAAAAAAATCCATTTTCAAACATCAATTTTTGCCAGTTTGGATATAATCATTATGAGTACAAGCAAAATGAAATCGAATTGAGATACGGAATCCAGCCTCTGACTCTCAACCTGTGATTTAAACATAAATCCTCATTATTGTTTACATTTCGAGGAAAAGATAACTGTTGAGAGAGATTGTATTGATGTTATTTATTATGCCTTTATCATTAAATAAGCAATATATATTTTGATAGAAAAAGGGTTATAATAACATTTTTGATGAAAAATGGGAATCAACCCCAAAATTTTTATTAATGATTTGGAAATACAAAATTCTTCACTTTAAAAACTGTTCAACATCTCTTCGTCCATATCAATTATAACTTTTTTCAATTTTTTTTTAGCAGATGTATTGTACGCATTACATAATCTATATGCTATTCACAATACATATTTACAACTTCTTTTTAACGAAATATGATTAATAAACACAGTTTATATTTAACATATATTGAAGGAACCATAAAGAACCACAATTCAAAATCAGTTTTTCGTCTCTTAAAAATGAATTTTTCAAATCGCAATTTGTTTATTATTTTTCTTATAAAATCGACTTTTACCATATTGCTAATAAATAATAGAATATGGTCCACCTATGCTCGTATGATATGCCTAAAGTTTTCATTGCGTTTATAAATAAAAATTTCAGTTTTAATGGTTTATAAATAAAATTTATTTTTTTATATATTGTTGATATATAATTTTGATTTGATTTCGTACTAATTTTTCAGCTAAAAACAAGCTAATAAAATTATGTATTATATGATATTGGATGATATAGAGATTTATGAGTGAAGCGTAACCTAACTACATGAAAGTGACTTTGCTATATTTTATAATGAATAATTAAAAATCAAAGACTTGAACTTGAGTTGAACAGAGCAATTTTTCTGAAATAATATAAAATATAATTTGAGAAAGTCATGTGAAACTAAAATATATATTTAAAAAGTTGTTATAAAATTATCAAATTGATTTTGATAATTGTTCGACATATCTTTATTAGCTCATACCTAATGAGTTGGGTTTTCATATAAAAATAAAAACGTTTTCACGTTATTTTCGATATTTCTTGAAATATAATAAAAAACTAAAAATAAACAACTACTAAAATTTTGAAGTTTATTTAAAATCAAATAAACTTTAAAATGTAAATATTATTTAAAATTTTATATTTAGGAAGGATTTCATTAAAAGTATGAATTAAAAAGTACTGAAATTTAAGTGCTCCCTTAAGGTCATTTCTAAAATATGGATTATATTAAAAAGCCGCTTTTCAACAGAAAAGGTCAATTAATTTTTTTAAATTCTACATTTTATGGTTTATGAAATAAAACCGATTGAATATTTTTTCACAATGTTTTCTTTGGGTGGTCAATTCATTATAATTGCTGCTTTTCTGTTCCTTTTTGAATGCTATAATCACAAATATTAAAATTTGATAAAATCAGTCTTAAAGTCATATAATATGAAATCTAATGCATATTTTTTATTCAAATTTTATATAAATAGTTCTCAAAGTTAGAGAATTCTAAAACCAAAAATTCTTCTGCAATTTCTGATGAACAGAATAAATAATCTATTCATTTATAAAGATTTCAGAATTGTTTTTATTCACTAAAACGAGGAAAATGGCAAACTATTTATTTAATGAACCTCAATACTTAAAAACTGAATAGGAATATTGGTTATTTCTTATTTCAGAAGCAAGGTGTATTCATATGTTATTCTAATCTTGAATAAATTGTTGGATAAGTTTCTAAAATAAAAAGTTTTAAATAACTCTTTTCGAGTTTTTAAAAAACTCTTTTTGATTTTTTTAAAAATTCTATTTTTTCCAGTTTTATAAAATACTTGTGATCTTTTTGTTAAATAGATACAATAAATATTAAATAAATCACTGATATGTTTCTGAAATAAAAAAACTTTTAATACCTCTTTTGGATTTTAAAAAACTCTATTTTGTTCAATTTTTAAAAATACTCGTGGTCTGTTTTACAAAATCTAGAAAAATAGATTGTATTTTTGAATGAATTTACTCACATACGTGTTTTTCGGACTCTTTCAAAATTATTAATAATTTAAGATTGAAAAATTTAATTAATTTATAACATTTTTCGGAAACTTTATATCGAATGAAGCCAAACACCTTAATATAAAAGTAAAAAAAATAATAATAAATTATTTTCAAGTTTTATAGAGAAATGACAGTAAACGTTTTTTTAATTATATTAAAGCGTTACCATGGTAACAGGTTTGCGACTTCTTTGCACCATTTTTCCACTATTTCACTTGTATCCCTAAGGATAGTCTGAAAAAAATTGCACAAATCGATCAATTTTAGGAATGCGTCTTCCAAAATTATTTGTCTATAATCGAGAGAGAAAACTCTATTGAGACTAATGAGGTGGAGAAATGTTTTAACGTAATTTCGAACGCAAAATCTCTTTATTATTTATAAATGATGCTTATATATATCTTGCTCAGTTCCTGTCGTTATACAAGTAAATATCATTATGTATAATAATACTCTGAGTTTCTTCCATTAATAACAATTATCATATTTGTCCATTTATTTTTAAGCCCCATTATCTGTCCAATGCAAATATATAGAAAACAGAAAAGAAATTGCATAGGAAGATTAACCCTGAAATGACTAGATCGTATGAATCTATTTATAACAAAACTTAGATCAGAGTATTCATAAGGATACTTATACAGGTTTTTATCCGAGCATTTGCAAGTCTTATGTCCTGTGAACCACGCCTAGATCATTTGAGACTCAACAGGTAATATTTTAACTAAATTTGTTTTTAAATATTTGCATTTTTCTTGCTTAAAATAAGACTAGCGGATATATCAGAAGTTGTATGGATAATTAAATAATTTTAAAATATATTAAAAAGTCGGTTAACCGATTATCAGATTATCGGAAATCTTTCTGAGCTTGTGAATTAAAAAAAACCCTCAAAATAAAAAATAAAAATCCAAATTATCTTTTTTGGAAATAAAAGCGATTATTCCATTAAATTAATAATATAGACTAATAAAAGTTTATTTCAATAAAGAATGTAAATGTAGCCGACAGTTTAAATGGTGAAATCCGTTTTCTTCTTAAAATATATACGAAATTGCAATTGCTAAAAATGTAAATCGTATTGTCGAAAATGATAATTTGATATGTTATACCCCCTATCAGTTCGAATAAACTGGATTATATATATATATATATATATATATATATATATATATATATATATATTTGTTGCCAAAGCAAGAAGCACTATATTCTCTTATTCATTTAATCAGAAAACAACTCAATGCTTTTTTATTATTGTTATTAGTATTCTCCCTAGGTCTTTTTCTACAGTAGAGAAAGTCACCTAACGGAGCAGGAGGCAGTAACGTTGAATGGCCTGACACATTTACTGGAGAAGTAAATAATTTTTAATTAATTGAAACATCGCAAAATAGTTAAAATAACGCCATCTATATTATATAATAATTGTTTGTCCCTTAAGATGGTTAAATCATGTAGTAATTATTGCTGAAGTTTCTGGTAATAAAACAGCTATAATATAAAAATTTGACTAAGCTTTTTATTCAGACAATCTTTTTCAAAAAAGATATTTATTTTTTGAAATTCAAGCCTTGAAAAATTAAACTGAAAAGTACTTTAGAATGGTATATATTAATTCCATGCCTTTATAGTTTATCGGAGAATATCTTTGGACAAATGTGAATCGACAAATGCAATTTTTATATATAAATAGACAGCTTTAAACTCAACACTGTTGATAAAGATGATGAAATTCGTAATTCATTCCAAAAGTGGGAATTTTCTCCTCTGGATCGATCAACACAATATGGTATTTTTATAGCCTAGGAAAAAGAAACAATCACCTCTTTATTATGATCAAATAGATCCAAAATTTGATATAGATCCAATATTTGGCAGATTATTTTGACATTGCAGAGTGTATTAAATGCCATCCATCTTGCTCGAAAGATTTTTTGAATCAATCATGCTCAAACCACAACAAAAAATAAATATGTAACCAAATTTCTTTTAGAGGGATCTCTTCTTTAAAGTCTTGTCAAGAACTTTGGATTAAATATTAAATACAAAATTCAATCCCTATAACTTGACGACTTTTTTGAATATGGAATTTAAAAGTCTAAAGAATTTTAAAAGTCAAAATTCCAAAGAAAACTGTTTTAAGAACTCAGAGATATTTCCAGCGTGGTGATCCATTACAATATAGAGGTTGAATGTTTTGTCAATTACAAAATTCTGTTTGTATACAATAAACTAAAAAAGAGCATGAAATCAAGTTGTTTTTGATAGTGAATGGAATAAGCTAGAAGAATTTATACGGGAATCTATTTTCAAACTGAAATTATGAAAAATATGTTTAATCTTTTCCAACTCGTGAAAAAAAATCACAATTCCTTGGAAAACATGCTCTTTATTTTAGTATTCCAATTATCAGTTACTGAAATGAACATTTTCATATGAAACGTGACTTATTTTTTTTATTTTTTTATTCATAGCTTTAGGGATATTTCATATTTCTTTGTTTTCTAAATAAAATTTTTAATAAACTTCATGCAATTTTTTCACAAAAATGAAAAAATCTATTCCTTTCTATACCTTTCCTTTTATGTTGACAAACCAAAAAATGCAAGTTATAATGAAGTATTTGATTCTTCTTTTTTGCAAAGTGAGATTTTAATATCTTTTGATTATGTTGAAAGAATTCTTTTCAAATGTATTTGGCAAATTGCATAAAGTTATGTTTAGAATTCCAGCTAAAAATGAAAATTTTCATTCCTCTGAATTCTTATTTAAGATAAGCTACTTGAAATGCATGACGTTTCATAAAACAACTAATAAGCAAATTCCACTGTTAAAAATTCCATATCAAATGTATTAACTGATTTAACAGGTCATTCAAATGGAAAAAGAATGCAAATATTTTTTCTTAATTAAATTGCTTACTTCAATTCTTATTTTTATTAATTTAATTAATTTTAATTCCTTTTATTTTTTTTCTCTTCTTATTTTAATTAAAAGAATTTTAATTTGAGCATTAAATAGATGAATAAAAATATAACTATAGTACATAAATATAAAATAATAACAAATTCAAAAAAATTTATTGCTAAAATTATATAAAATTAAATCAAAACTTCTTATTAAATAATAAAAATTATCATTTTTAAATGAAAGCATTTAACTACTTCTACGAAACGTTTCTTAGTAATTAATCTGCTTATAAAAATTTAATTTTGAATTCTTTAAATAGTATAGCTTTTTTAACCACAAATTATAATGGAATTCTTGATCGGAAAGGTGGTTAATAGTTCTTAGATTTTCATACATGCCTTCTAACTTCGTTGAAAATGTCAGCAATTTTGGTATTATAATACGCAAAAATAATGTCTCTTCGAAAACATATAATTTTTTCAACACTTTAGCTACAAAAATCTGACTTTGATTTATTATAATTTGCAAATTTATTAGGATTATGTCGGCCTCATTTGTAGTCATATTATTTTAGAAAAATTGCGAATTTCTTCGTGATTTGTCATAAATTATTTTCAGACACCATTTGGTACGAAATAAACTCAAAATACCATGCCTAAATTAATATTTATGGTCATAAATATCTAACAATCGGCTTATAACCCTATAAACAAAATCAAGCCAAATAAAGATCAAGATTTTTAATTAATTAAATATTTTGCTGTCAAGAAATCGGCGATTTAAAATTACTTTGACCATTAATCTTTTGATTTCATTTTTAAAATATATCTAATCTTTCCCTTTTAATAAGAAAAATTATCAATACAAATATAATATTGCTAACTTAAAAAAAATATTAATTTTTTTCCCAAGGGATTAGATTTTAATCTTGCCCTGTATTTGGAAAATTACATTTTTATTGACCCTTCTGTAGTATCTAAAAAATAGTAATTGTTGATAAAAAAATATGTATCAATAATATAGGGTCTGTTAAATCTGATTTAACAGGCTTTCAAAATCTTCAAATGGAGTCAAGTTGAAATAAAAGAAATTTTGAGTGCTTCAGGGATTATCAATAGAAGAATTTGTTTAAAACCACTCGTTTGTTGCGTGAAAGTCCGCAATTTACTCTACTTCCTAAATGATCGTTTTTTATTGATATTATTTTTTAAAACTTTTAACTTAAAGTTAACTTTTTATAAAGTTGTACCTTATAAACAACTACTGAGAGGGGTCTATCCAAATTTTGTATGCCTTCCTCGTTATCTGACCGTGGTTCAAAATTACGAGGTCCGTCCCAAAATAGCCCTAGTGTTGCTTCATAGTGGGACGTTAACATAACTAAACTAAACTAAACTAAAATTGCATGTTTTCCGAAAACGCTATTCTACTTCCATGCGTACAAATATAGAACTTAAGTAAGATTTTAAATGTTTTATGCAGCAATGGCGAAAAGTAGAAACAAAAAATATATATTTGACAATAATCTAGCCGTTTTATTGATTTTATTGAATTTCAATACAGTTTATTTTAATTGAAATTTATTGAATCTAAATTTCATAGATATATGTACCTTGGCTGTTTTTTTTTTGACCTTGTGAAATTAAAATGTAAAACGGAGCTACTGTTGCGATGGCAAAATCACATAATGAATTTCATTGATTTAAGTTATTTTGTTTAAGAGTTACTGCCTTTATATGCTTCTGACAGTACAGAACGGCAGACGGTAAAGGCTCTTATCGATTTAGTTCATGATTTGATAAGAATCAATAATTTAGATGCTAAACCTGGGTACCAATTTTTTTCTTTTTTGCGTTTTGTGATTATCGAATTAGCTTGTGCTCGAACAGCAAGACAGATAGACTTCATTTAACCCTTCTTTGCATGATTTATATTGTGAAATAAGTCAAGCTGATATAATTCATGCTATATATTAAAGTAAAAATGTATCAAAAAAGCCTAGTATAAGTATATAAAATGAAATAATTAAAAAACAGTAAATATCTGTCATCACGCAAATTTACATGTTAAGTTCCTTACAAAATTTTCAGTGTCCTTCTCTTCTAAATTTTTTCATTTATTATCGCTTTTATCGGAAAAAATCTCATATTAATTATAAAAAATTATTCTAAAAATCGCACATTTCTTCCTATTAC
>JAPMOQ010053704.1:1126856-1158537 GCA_026543055.1 Argiope trifasciata | reverse complement strand
TGAACCTATATTGATGACTATTTTATAATGACTATTGATATATATACATCATATGTATTAGAAATTAAAACTAAATTTAGGTCGAAAGACTAGTTTTTAAAAAAATTTCTAACAATTCTAAATATTTATCCTCTATTTATTTGCCAGTTCAATTAACTCCCTATGTATTGATATATTTTTATTGATGAGAAAATGGGGAAAAGTGGTAAGATAATACACATTGTTTTTTTAATTGAATTTCGATTCTGATCTCATGTTTGCATTGTGTATTAACGTATCTTTAACGTATTATAAATTATATAAAATAGTATAAATTTGGTTATTATTATTATTTCTTAACTCTTGCCTGAGTGATGGAAGTAATCAATTTCACAAATAAAAAAAGGTGAAAACATCAAATCGAGTTTTAAAATTATATTTTATTAATGAGAAACTTGCTGTGTATTTTTGTTAAAGATTTTACAACTATTATTAAGATAAGTTTGTTTAAATAGTTAATTCAGCGATACAAATTATACCTTCTTCATCAACGGTTGTGTCCTATTATCCTAAATTATATCACCTTAGTCAACAAATCACATCATTTTGGTTTGATCATAAATTTTTGTGTCATGGATTTCGCAACGATTAAATATTCTGTTTAATAGGAAGAATATGTTTCAACAATTCAAATACAGTATAACGGTTGTAACTTTGTAATTAAAATTAAAACGATGCTTCAGTAGTCCACTATGATATTTAACTCTGTGTTGGTTAAATTGTGACTTATTTCTTTCACTTATTACGATGAGATAACAAAAAAAATAATTATAAGGTATATTGTACTATTATTGTATTATATAAGATAATGTAATATTTGTAAAGTACTTATCAGCACAGATTGGAATTCAGTGCATACTGTGGTGCTCATTGGTAAATTTATAAAAAAATTTCAATTGCCAATAATTTTTTCATTAGTTGATTTTTATCATTATTGTAGGGCGACACGTGCTATAAATATAAAGAATTATTATTACACCATACTTTGATACTGAAAAATTAGAATTATATCAAGCACTTTGACACTAAAAAATTAGAGTTATCAAGTATCAAGACACTAAAAAAATGGAATTATATCAAGTATTTTTATATTAAAAAATTAGAGTTATCAAGTACTTTGACACTAAAAAATTAGAATTTCATCAAGTACTTTGACTCTAAAATACAAAAAAATCGTAAGTGGAGTTAATAAATTAGGCTTGTGATTGAATCGAATCTCTCTCTCTCTCATTTGTTTTTGATCAGTAGTGAAGTGCGTTCAGGATTAACTTGAAGATCTCAACCAAGAGCATTTTCATTCCAAAATCAAATAAGATTGCATGACTTGGATAAAATCTAAACAGTATTATTCTGCATCGTATGACTTCGTTTGACTAGCCACGAATTTAATATGTATCAAACGTACATCTAACTCCGGTCTATGATGGAATGTATCTCAAACAATCATTACTTATAACTTCAGAACACGAAATTTTTTTTCAATGATTTTTAACTACTGTATATGTTTAATATACTGAGCTATCGATTATCTTTCTATAACTAGTTATTAGTTTTAAAAAAAAACTGAGTTAGAATAACTAAACTATCTAATTTTTTCCTTGATAGATCATAAGTATCTCAGATACTTGCGAAAACATTTTTCTTTCTGAACCACATCTCAATTTACTTCCGACAAGTTAAAAGAGTAATAAAAAATAGAAAAAGAATGATTAAACTCTAATAACAAGCATAATTAATCATATCATAACCAATTTGTCGCAAGATTATGCCTTGAACAAGTCGTGTGAGCCCTTCATATTGTCGCAGTCATAAATAATCCAGGCGACATTACATTTTCGCGTGATTAACCTATCTGGCTGATCTGAAGCAGAACCCTGAAGCTTTGAAATTCCTTAGAGCGTCAAACAGAGACTTGAAATGATTAGCAGAATGTTCTTATCAGGAAAGAAAGAAAAAATGGAACAGGAATATTTGTTATTGCCAGGGAAAATTCCCTGTTTTCTTCATGAATCAATATTTAGAAAATTGAAATGGGGGTGGAGGTGAATTCTTACAATACAGGCTAAACCCTCTATGACATTTTTAACATATCGGATTGTAATCAGATCATTTACAATAACCAAAGACTCAGCATTAAAAAATAACAAGTGGTTTAATTTATATCCATTCACAATTATTTTTAAAAAAGATGTCAGTTATCAAAACAATTAGAAATGGCTATAAGTATTTGAAGATAAAACTAATCAGATATAATCGGAAACGATTTAATTCTTTTATTGCTGATTATTCATATATATAATCATATAATGAATAAGGAATATCAGAGTCACATATTCTATATTACATATTCCAGCTTATTGTAATATAATTAAAAATACTGCTAGCTCTTTCAAAATAAGGTGTTCATATTAAGTGGATTCTTTTATAATTATTTTTATACAAGCATACGCATAGCCATCAAAATGTATTTGTCATCTGAATGTCTCTTTTGAATTGATTTATTTTTTAACTTTAAAATCAGTTTTATAAATAATTGGTAATTAAATTGCACATTGTATTAAATACTGATATTCATTATGTGACTCTGATATTCCTTATTCATTATGTGAATATATATATGAATAATCAGCAATAAAAGCATTAAATAATTAAAGCCAATTTCCTAGAATTCATCAAAAATTAAATTATTTCGGAAACTGAAACTAAAAAATATTTTGGAAACGAAACAAATTAAGTCGGAATCGAAATTAAAATTTAATTTGGAATTGAACTACAAAAAGTAAACAAAAATAAAAGTCAAATGAAATAAAACCTATTTATGAAACGAACCTAAACTTAAATAATTTAGGAAGCGAAACGAAACTAAAAATTGGAATCGAAAGTGAAAACTAATTCGGATTCGAACAAGATTGAAATTTTTAAAATTGAAAAAACTATCATTGTATTTAGTGAGCGCTAATGCTTCTACTACTAAAATACAGATGAATCTAAATAAATTAGCTATATCAGCCAAATAAAGAGGAATAAAATAGAATCAAAATTACAGCAAATAGAAAAAGAAACCGACCTGAAGACTTTTTTTAAGGGTCACCCTCATGAAAGGATTCAAATTAAGGGTGACAATGTACAACAGTATTGACCACTCGTGACTCGAAAATCTCCCAAAAATTAAGGCCAAAGATATACATCAATTTAACAGCAAAAACACAAAACAAAATTAAAAACATCACCAAATAAAGCAAAAATATGTAAAATAAAACTACATAAGAATATTCAACCAATAATTTAAAATGTTCAAATCAATAATTAAAAAAAAGAAAAAAAAAATATACCAGCAACTGGCGAAGTAATTTTAACTGTAGTATCTTATCTGCAATTCGATTTGAATATTGTGTCATATAGAGAATATAATGATTTTAACTTTATATATATATATATATATATATATATATATATATTAATAAGAAGTTCGATAAAAATTGATATACTTAATATTTTTATGCAGATTTCCATCAAATTTGGAAGTTCCATTAAAAAGAAATCTGACTGTTGAAGCGAGAGCAAGTAAACTAAATATCATTAGAATGTAGATAGATTAGATAGAGTTAGATTATGAGGTTAGATTATGCGCAGGTTTAGATTCTAAAGAGGATTATGTAATGAAATTATTGACCATCTTTCTGTCTGTACTACTGCATGCATTAAAAACAATAGCTTATGAGTATAAATGAAAATCATTGAAATTCGATATATGATTTTGTAATTAGAACGGTTTTCTCTGCCAAATTTCGGTTTCAGGCGATTGCCATTAAAATAATCATGGCCTATCTCAAGGTCCAAAATTTTCTGAATGAAAAGAATTTCAGTTCTTTATTAGAAAGTAAAAGAGAAGGTTTCGGTAAAATTAATCCCATGGTATAATTTGATTTTTTTTTACGAAGAATCAGGAATTTTTGGCAGGATTTATTCTCTAGACAAAAAAAAGTTTTAGCTAATTTTCTGATATTGTACTGGACCATTTAAAAGCAAACCATTTTTTGAAGAGAAATGTTTGTTATTCCGCGGTTTATTAACATTTTTCTAAATAATCACGGGCAATGTATTTATTCTATTAACCAAAAATTTTTGAATATAAGTTTTTGGTTTTTTTTTTTTTTTTCGAATTATTGATGAAAAAATCTGAAAAATCATTACATTGTAACAACTTTTGTGGTTATTAAAAAAGAACTGAAAACATTTATATTGCATAATCATTTTGAAAATTCTTGCATTTCATGGTTCAGAAAAACCACAAAATATTTTTATAATTCCTTTATGGTGAAACAGGCTGGTTAAAAATGTATCGAAGGAAGTTTCTTCCATTAAATATCCATTTACGCATGCAAATCAGAAAAATTAAGCCACTTAACCTCATAGTTATTATAAAAATTAGTTCAACATAAACTAGTTGTAAATCTCAGCTGTATTTAATGATAGTTTGTGGTATGGAAGTACCACATCTTACCGAATACATCTCTTATGTATTCTTTTAATTTGAAAAAAAAATACATTTTATGTTGAAGTATCTAAAGAAAATTGTTTCAGCACTTTTTTAAATTACATTTAGATGGTAACTAAAAAGATTTATATTTTGCAGTGATTGTTTGGTTCAATAATGGATGGAATAACAGCCTATTAAAGAATGGGCAACAAAGACAGAAATATTCGAAAAAAAAAAAAACAATTTGCCATTAAAAGTTACAAAACTGAAAAATAATGTTCTATTTAAATAATAAATGTTAAATATGACTATATTAATTGCAAAATTGTTGAAATGCGAGATCGTTTATAAACAAGATGTCATGTTTTCAATTTATATTCAAAACTTTTTTAACATTTAAGATTTTAACTATAGATATTCAATTATTCATTGCCTTTGTTTTATAAGCAAAGTTTTTAAAACATTTCAAAATTAAAGAGTCGAATTCAAAGACGATTAAAAAATTGTCACAATAACATTATTTCTGAATAAACTGTTTACTTGGCGCAGGGGGGTAGGGTTCAATTACGCAACTGATTAAAAACGCTGGGGTACCAAGAAATAGGACCTGAATTATTATCAGCCTGTTTGAAAAACGAATAAAGATACAAATTCTATGAATATAAAATATTAAGATTACAATTCATGCTCAAAAATTAAAATCATTATTAAATAAAATAAAATTAATTATATATTTATAATACAAGGATATTAAAAAAGCAAGAGTAGTTTTAAAATATTTATTTTGTTACAGAATAGTTAGGGATGCAAACTGCATATAACTGGATATAGGAATATTTCAAATTTTATTTGAATAATTTAATTTGATCTACATTGAAACTAACATCGAATCGAAAGATTAATTCTTGCCACATACTAATTTAACTCTGGTTACAGAATGGACAGTACTATCTTAATATATACCCAACCACCTTCTACAAATTACTCTTATGATCTGTAAATAGGTTTCTAACAAGATAACTTTTAGGCTGTAGGCTGCAAGTAGAGGATTCATTCTTTGCATACTGCAGAACTGAACTCTAAATAACCCCTCTTCTTAAACCCTAAATAAATATCAGCATCACTTTTACTTTATCATCCGAATGTATAAAAATAAAACTTCAAATTTTCCTCAAACCAATTTTAATCGTTTATCGCATGTGTCTCAATTTATTGTTGCTCTTGAGAAATACAAATTTCAAAATTGTACATTAGAAATAAATACTTAATTTTTTGGGAATAGCCTAGTAAAATGGTATTATTAATGAATTTCTAAAATCTTTAGTTTTGTTATTATATTAAATTATATTTCTTTTAGTATCTTCTGTGAATTAATAGTTTTTTTAAGTTGCATTTGTTTCAGAATTCTTATTTCCTTATTATTTGTTTAAATTATTAAATGAATTTCATTTGTAAATAAAGAAACCCTTAACAAATAATTCTCATTAGTATCTAAGGAATTTAATACATTTTTGTCCATGATATACATATTTTTTTAATTAATAGGAATATACTTTTTAAAATATTAGTAAAATAAGAGTGACATGATTCAATCACAGAAAATGATTCAAAACTTGAAAATCACTATGCGGACGACCCCTTTAACTATCTAATCACCTTTTCCCCGACGAAACTCATTATCGCTAACCTGACTCAATCGCTCGACAAGTAGGTCCAAGCTCATGGTATGACAGTATGATCGGCTATTGATTAATTGCCCACTATACGACAAGCTCGAGGAGTGTATTATTTTAAATACGTCGCTCGCACATGTGACAGCAAGGTAGCAATTATCGGGAAATTGCCGCGATTTTCCCCCTTTCCTTATCAGTTTTCTCGCAGAAGACAGAGGCAGATGGAGATTTATTAGTCCGTATTTAAGTCTTAGATGAGTCCTCATTGCTCGGAATCGGTCGCATATTTTCTGCTTATAAGGTCCTCAAAAATTGCCTGTGGATGATCTGGCAAGACAGTCGTAACACCGGCTTACTTGGCGATCAGAAAAATCTCTACAGAGGATGATTACGACCCTAAAAGTTTGTGGTTAGCGTTAATTACAGGGATTGAATGGTGAAAATAGGGTATAATTGGATCTACCAACTTTGTGAGAGAATGGCTGAAGAATTTTTAAGGCGTTTACTTCGATATCTTGATTTTAGAAGATGATAATTCCTTTTTTTATATTATTGGCAGCATTATTAGCATATAGTTTTTTTATAAAATATATAAACATCTTCATTAAGTTTTCATATGAAATTACTATCTAGCATTCTATGGATAGTATATATCATATTGCAGTATAAAAAAAGAGATCTGGTGGAATGGGTTGATTTTATAACAAAACGTTTGTACAGGAAAAGAAAGAAGCGCATTTTTTTTCTTGCAAGAGACGAAATTAAATATTTATAATGCTTAGGTATAATATAAGATCCAGGATTCCACTTGTTAGACATTAAAGTCCTTTCATTTTAATTGCTTTCTTTTTCATTGTATTTATGAATTTCCCTAATAGATATTACACCCATGAACGTCATAGTGCCATTAAAAATGTAAATCTATCTTCTAATATTAGCTACATTATAGCTTCATATTTTTATCCGTCTTGTAAATTACACATACGTATAAATAATCCTTCTTACTTTGGTCTTGGGGAGGGCAAAAAAAGCTGTCATTAATTATTTGATGAAGCAATGAAAACGGTTTCAATTTCAGGATAACTAGGCCAACTATTGCTGAAAATTAAGTAAAAAATTACTTACAAGTTTTTTGAAAAATTCAAGAAATATTTTTACGACAATTCACATGGTATTGCTGAAAAGATATTTTTTAGAATTTAAAATGACGTAAAAGGTAATTCTTTTTAATTTTAAGATGTTATAAAAATTGCTTTTGTACTGTATTAATTTCGGAAACTATTAAGGATAAACGCCAATATTTCCTTTAATTTTTAATCAATGAAAATTCTAATAGAAAATTATAAAAAAAGCATATTTCACGATTCAAAGTATATGTGTGCCAAATTTTGTAGTTGTATATCTAGCGGTCTGGCTTGAGAGCAGCAACATATACATATACACATATACATTTTTTATCAGTAGTATAGACTTACCTCTATTTTTCCTTCAAACTTTAAAGTCTAAATTACATAATATGATTAAATTATATAATTCCATAAACTAAATAATTCTAAATCATTCCTAAATTACATAATTCCGAATTTCCCAAGCCCTGTCAAGAAGACATTTAATGAATTATATCACCATAATCGTACATTTTCGTAGAATTATAAGTTTTTATTTATATAAAATTGTGTAACATGCTTCGTAAAATAACATTTCCATCCACCAATGAAATGAGCAGCAGTTACTTTTAAAAACTGTAAACCACATGATCATTCAGTGAGAACCCAAATACATAATATTGAAATTCATATAGTTAAAACTTACAAGATGATTGTAAAAAGTTACAAATTCCATCTGCAAGTCTTCCCTGCTGAGAGAACAGAGCTCTGTACCGTTGTTTGATGAAAATGAATTTCTTTACTGGTTGGAAAAAGTTTTTATATTGAGTTTTTGTTCCCATTTGCGCATGTTATTGAGAAAAAAAGTCCAGGAAAAAAAATTCTTGTACAATTTTGAAAGATATTTAAGAAAAAACGATTAATAACATAGTTATATTTCCTTTTTTTTTATAAAAATTAACAATTCTAATGATGTTATGTGATTAAAAGTAAGAAAGTATAATGCATAGAGCTCTATTTTTCCGAAGAAAAAGATGGGAATAATATTAATGTCTTCCGTGAAAATAATAAAGTTAAAGTAATCTGATTTACTTTGTAAGAATTGAGAAATCCTAGCTGAATAAATTGGCTTTACATGAAAGCTGTCGAACGATTTTGTTAAACCCTTTTGCAGTCTCATTTCTCTGTTAGCATTTGATCTATAGAAAATCCGCATACTATATTTACAAAAAGGTAGGATTAGAACCCTACTCTGAGATAATCTGGCAAAAAAATTTAAAAATCAAAATAGTCAGACATAACAAGAACAAAACTTCTCTTTTTGCAAGAATATTTAATTATTGTTATTTGAAATTTGCCTGAAAAAGCCATTCGAACACTATGAGAATTGCCAAAAGTGTTGCATATAAAATTCAAATTAAGTGTATCTTTACAAATCAATTATAAATTGGTTTCGTTGGAAAACAGGTGCGAAATGATATTGTGATTTTCTTTAATTTGGGGGGCAGTTACGTCGGGAATAATAATTATTGAATCAGTTTATATAAAATTTAAACAAAATTTAGAATTTTCGGAAACAATCTATTTCTGTAAACTGTATTGTTTATATCTTCTTCAGATCTTGAATATCTTTATCTTCCTTCCAACAGCAAAATAATCAAATTTTAGCAGAATTTGTAATAAATATCCTGTATAACTTCCTATAAAAATAATGTTATAACAAATCTATAAAATTTAGTCTTGAGATTTATATTTGATTTATTTAAAAAGGTCATTTTGAAGTGCCATAAAATTCAAACAGTTAATTTTGAAGATATTTTTTGTTTGATCTTTATAATTTACCAAAAAATACCATTCCTTTTTTCTTTTATTATCTGATGGTTTTACTTGCTTGCTGCTTTCTCCCATAAGATTTCATTTAAAAATAACAATTCCTTTTACACATTGTATATTTATTTTTAGATTTTTTGATATTTTCAACTAGTTTCTATAAAGAGATTGCTCTTTTCAATAAGATTTTAATGTCATTATTATTAAACTATACATCTAAGACTCAGTACCTTTGTCCCAGAATAATTCTGAATACTTATTCGTAACTGAGTTGCTTAACAAAGTCAAATACATTTCCATTTTAATCTGGCTAATGGGATAAACCTGGGTTTTAAGAAGAAGCAAATATTTTCATGATAGATTGTTAACAATATAGCGTTTAATGTTTTAATTTTTCCTGAAATACAATCGTGGTTCATCATCTGAAAAATAGCAGCGTGGTTCATCATCTAAAAATACTTATAAAGACATTTCTTGTTTTAAAAAATGCTACTTTATCCTTAAACAATCTGATTTTTTCAAAATCAAAAATAAAACTCTTTGTTGCCAATTATTACTATATCTAATATATTTCTCAAATAATTTTCAAAATTTTTGTACTTTTTCTCATATTTTCAGACAGATGACTTAACTAATTCACACCATCAACAATTCTATTCACTATCTCTATCATAAAATAATCGTGTGAAAAAATCATGTGTTTGTTTTTACGTTAAGCAACATAATCAATCATATTTAGAATAAAATAAATTTGCCTACAAACTTTCGGTCGTTTTTGAGCACAGAATTTTTGGGTTTAAACTTTTAGATCAGGTAAAGTTACAAGAATGAAATTTAAAAAAAAATTACACTATTATTTTTAAAGATTTGTAATTACTATTAAAGTTTGCATTTTTGCATGTAATTGTTAATAACAATTTATCTTCATTATATAAAATTTCACTTTGTAGAAAAGTTGTAAAAACTATTTATGTATCATTTTTAAAGACTGACTTCTAATAGAAAAAAAAATATAGTCAAAAAATTATACCAAAAATTCATTTTGCTGTTTCATATTAAACTTATACCACTTCCTAAAATTCGACAATGGTTTTTAACTACGGTTTAATTATTTATAACATACATATTATAGTATTTATAGAGTTATTATTATTTTATAGTACTTTTATTTTGAAAATACTTTTCTAAAAACTTTTGAGAATCCTGTGTGTGTGTCGTCATAAATTATTTACTTATATATAAAAATAGAATTGGACCTATCCAGGTTAATTATATACCTTTATTAAGTTTATAGATGAATAATTCTAGAAAAATAAACATTTTTTTATGCAAACGCTACTTCGAAACATTTTTTTATTTATTCTTTCAAATTTTTCAATCTTTCATTGCCATGCGCATCAAATTATTTATTTTATTTTCTTCCATATCACAAATAATAATGATATTAATAAATTTATGATAAATGTAATCAAAGTAGGGAAAACTATAACCTTCTCCGCCAGACAAATTAAGATGGCCTTTCTCTATATGTGGTTTAAATGTAAAAGTTTAGAAGGTTCTAAGGATCTTCAAAAACAGATATTTTTAATGTAAATTTGTTAAAATGATTATTTTAAAAACCAGAAATATTTTTTTATTTATTTTTTTCAAAAATTTCCTTATTTTAAGTAAAAAAAGGATCATTTTGTCATAGGCAACTCAAATTCGGGAACATTTCAGTAATGATATTTACGGCTGAGTTCTCAGATAAATTTTAAATAACCTCTTAATTAATTTGTATCTGCTCCGAGTATTTTCTGACAAAAGTCATACCACAAATTTAAATCTTACAAGTTGACTAAAACTATTATAAAATAGTTATATTCTTTAAAAAATTATTAAATTTCAACAGCTTTTTGTTAAAATTATGTAAAATGTAAATATTATATTATTGTATATTATTGTATATTGTATATTATATTATTGTATATTATATATTATTGTATATAAAATATATATTCTCTTCTAAACAAATATATAAAACAAACTGAGAGAAAAAAAAACCTTTTACTTTAAGCAGCTACTATGTTCTAAAAACCACATAAAAACATAAGCAAAACAAATAGCTACCACTTCAAAAAAAATATGACATACTATATCTTTCAACAAATGTTTTATCTTGATGATTAATATTTATCCATTTAAATTCAACAAACGAAACTGGAATTATGTGAAAGTTACAACAACAACAGAAAATAATCATGTCAAAAAAACATACGATATATGTTATATAATAGCAACATAAAAGATGCTTCCAACTTCTTGAAATTAATAAAACAGTGTGTGTGTTCTCTTCCAAGTCGTAAAACATAATCATCTGAAAGTTTGGTGGAAAGGTAAATTGGAGTTTTCCATTTTGCTTGTCTGGCAGATAGTTTCAATGCTTCGTTTACCATTTCTTTCTAAACAAGAAAAATAATTGTTCTTAATATGTAAATGACCATCTTCTTAACTGGCAGCGATCACGTGTGACCAGATCTAACCCTGTAATTTGATACATAATCGTCGACAGCAACGTTCTTTTTTTTTCTTTCCAAGTTAATTACAAAAACGGCAGAGCGAAAAAATTAATCATTCACCTGAAAGGCAGAGAATACATAGTCGCATGAGGGGGTTTCCGAGGCTCTTTCTAATTCGAGTACTTCTAACCATAATTGCTGCATGAGCTTTGAAATAATTCTAAGTTGCAATAATAGAATTTCGATTGCATTTCAAGTAATTGCATTAATATGGTTCCGCCGTAAGCTGAGTTAAAGTGAAATCATAAGATATTCTAAATAGAGAATATATGAATGATTAATCTTCAATTTGGGCTTATTTTTAGTGAAGTTAACTCATGCCCATGTGATACCATCTAATCGTGACGTAAATTTAATGTGGAATCCATTGGGCATCAAGCTAGTGAAAAAGTGTAAGATGACATATACATAGATAAAATATACAATTTTATTTACCGTACTCTACTGTCACTAATTTTTGTACTTTCTTTGTCAAAATTTCTTTATAATCAACATTTTTATTTTCTTCTACTTCTTTTTTACCACGCTTATTCAATATATACTTAAACTCAAAACAATTTCGAAAGTTCCTTTTTATCAAGGTTACCAACAAAATACCTTTAACAAAGTCTACTTATATTTTTTTAAATAATAGTATTTTATAGTAAAAATGATATTCAGTGCAGTGCCACACGTCACCTAGCGGTCTTTTTTTAAATAAATTTTCTTTTATTCTTTTATCGTATCAATTAATTTCCCATTGTGTAAAAATCAATGGTTGTGTGTGTGTGTGTGTGTGTGTGTGTGTGTGTGTGTGTGTGTGTGTGTGTGTGTGTGTGTGTGTGTGTGTGTGTGTGTGTGTGTGTGTGTGTGTGTGTGTGTGTGTGTGTGTATGTGTGTGTGTGTGTGTGTGTGTGTGTGTGTGAGTGCGTGTGTGTGTGTGTGTGTGTGTGTGTGTGTGAGTGTGTGTGTGTGTGTGTGTGTGTGTGTGTGTGTGTGTGTGTGTGTGTGTAATCGGCTACGATTTACTTTTTTTAAAAAGCGGAAAAACTTAAAAGAGTAAAATTGTTTTTCAATAAAATGGCCCAAAAAATATGAAATAAATTATATTTTTTTTTTTCTTTAGGTAAAACTCAAACTGCCATTTAAATGTTTCAGACTTTTATGACAAACTTCATTTTCAGTTGTTTCAGACTTGTTTATTTAAAACATACATTATATTATTATATACATAACAAAACATATTATTTGCTTTATAACATATTATATATAATTATTATTATGTGTTTCTGACTTATATTATGTATCATAACAATCTTCTTTTATATATGATACAATTTTAAAGAAAATAATTTATGCCATAACTTAAATTACCAAAATTCCTTACTAAAACAAATTCTTGTTACATAAACAAACTTTCTGCAATAACATACACAGCCCAAACTTCGATTTAAAATACACACAAAAAAACAGAACTGCTAAACTAAACTGAATAACATCGTATTTCATACGTCCTGGTAAATAAGAAATGAAAAACGTTTCTTATAACGACCTGAAAATTGATAAAATCAAAAATTGTATCCAGAAACTCTCTAGAAACTTCAGCTAAATCAAGAGTCATACATACGAGATAAATATCAGTTATCAAACTTTTTTAGATACAGTGAAAGGGAATTTGCATACACAGCCTAGATGTTGCGATTTAAGTTATAAATATGAAGTAAAAAATTGAATTTAACACAATTAATAATTTTTTATTTATTGTATCTAGATTTCAAAATCAACAAATGAAAAAAATTGTACAGATCAAATTTAATGCTTTGATTCAACATTTAAAGTGTAGATGTTTATCAAATTTTGTCTCAAATCCATCAAAAGGTTGACCGTCGCTTTACCGAGCATGTAGATAAAAGCAATAAATCAAAAACGAAGAGGAAATTTGGAAATAAATGAAATTTGGAATATATCTTTTAGTTATAATTGGAAATCTGTAGGGAACTAAAATAAAGAGTAAGGAGAAGTCTTCCAAAAAATAAGCATTAGGTGATTTGGTGAAGGTGTACATAATCGCAATTATCAATATTTTTGGATTCTTTCTAAATAATAACTGTTGAAGATATTTCGAATATTAAAAAGTTCAAGGAAGGCAGAAGTGAAATTGTGACAAAAACGCAGACCTTTTCGGTTCATCTAAAAAAGGCAGAATAATGATTGCTTATGCTTTTATTGCAACAAAGCTACTTGTAGTGGGTATATTTTTGAGCATTTGCAAAGAATGCAAACGCATATTTTAATAACTTTCTACTTTTTAAATTTAAGTATCATAAAACTTCACCTAAGTTACCCTAATTAGTTATGAGTAAATAAATTAAATACAAAAATATTTTTTAATCCGTAGTCTATAACTCGGAACATTAATTACAGAGAAACACTAACTTAAATTTAGTTAAAAACTGTCTCCTTGAGGTGATTTTAATCTGATCTTTAAATCAAACTTAAAGTATGTTATAGCTAAATTCCCTAAATCAAAGCACCTCTTTTTAACGCAGTTTGAAAAAAGCGTATAGGTACTTGCATTCATTTGATTATCTATTTTTGAAAATAATCTTACTTGGAAACACTTTGGGATTAATTGTATATGTTCTAATAAATAAATAAAAATTCTGTAAGGATTATTGACAAAACTTCTATGCGCCATACGTCTTCCTTAAACAATGTTATATAAATATCCAATAGTATTTGACGATTGACTGACTCACCTGAAATAATAGCTGTTTAAGATTTCAGTTAAATATTTTGTGCAACTTCATTTAAATTGCTTTTTAACGAAATATATTTAAATTATATTTCATTAGCCTTGCGCTGTTCCCTTTATTGCGCAGTGTATTTCCCTAATCTTCTATCTTTAACATTATATATCAAATTATATCTCGAAAAATAGTGGCTATGTTCAAAAATTGGCAAGTTAAAAAAAAAATTACTCTTGTTTAGTCATGAAGCAAACCTTACTTTTAAGTACAACAGTTTTTTTTTTTAATTAATCATGCCTTATCTATTCACATAAAAAAATAAGCTGAATTTTTATATCTTGAACATCAAAATCGGAATAAATGTCATCATGGAAGTTTAACAGTAAGGCTTAAAAAGAGTTAAATTTAATTTCAATAATAAAATATATTATTCTAAAGTATGCCTAAAATACAATTTAAATTCATTAAAAATAAAACATTGTGCAGCAAAAGATTGGCATAATTTTTAAAAAATCATTTTATGGTATAAAATTATTTTTTACTTCACTATAGTTGGTACATTATGGCGAAATAAAAAGTCAGAAAATCGATCGATTTTTAAACAGTTAAAATTTCAAAAAATATTTCTCCAAGATACTTATCTTAAACTATTAATATGCATATGTACCAAGTCTGGTGGCTATAGATCAAGACTTGATCCGAGGCTTGTAAAAAACGCACACAGAATTTTATTTTTAGTAGAGATAAAAATAATAATCCAGTCTTATGGCTAATAAATTTATTTCTTCTAATTTTGAAACAATAACACATAGTTTTACTTATAATTTAAATTTTTGAACTTATTATTTTCTAGATTATTAGAATACTAGAACTGAAGAATTTGAAATGAGTGAAATTTCTGATATATTTCGTTATAACCTCTTTATAAAATTTTATGGGAATATATTTACCTAAATGACTTAGAACTACCAAATTATCTTGGATATGAGCTTTTTTGTCATCTGTAAATAGATTCAACATTAATGTAGTTATGATTTTAATCCTTGGACGTATTTAGTTTTTATGCCTCTTATTTTTTAAGTGAATAAATGCAATCATTATAAAATTGTTTCGAAGTACAAAAATCAATAAAAAAAAGTTTGAGTCTATTTTTATAATGATATGAAGCTAATAGACTTTAGAAGATGGGTAAAAACAAAATTCCCATCAATAATTTTTTAATTTTGATTGTTATCGATTGTAATTACTAAAGTTATTGATGAATAATTAACTAATTATTTTAATTTTTTTATGCAATAACAAAATTTTTACATTAATTTTTTAAAAGAATATAGAATATTAAAACTAATTATAATAAAAATTCAGTCTTATAGATATATTAGATGCAACAAAAAATTTATAAAAATAAGATACTCATCCGGCTGTTTTAAGTACAACTAAGAGAAAATTACAAAAAGGTTTGTCTTCAAAGCCTCTTGCTCTGAAACAACGTAGATGAAAGGCCAGATAAGTCTATCATTAAACGTTTATTAATGCTTTTAATTAAATCGATGGCATTAATAGGTCACGATAATGTTTAGAGAAAAATACTTATTGAAAACAATTACCGGTGAGGTAGAAAGTTCGCAGAACTACTGTCCACATCAAGAAAATATTTCAAGAATTTGCGTTAAGTACTTTTGACCGAAAAGTAGTAAACAACCACTGAGTGTCTAATGAAGCGCAAATTGCTAAGCTCAGAATATAATATTTATCTGAAGAAATCGTCACTTTTAATTATAGCAAATTAGAGATGTTGCAACAGTCACAAGCCCACTACGCACGTGATTTGTTTGTGACCTTATTCGATCACATGTTGAAATTTTCTAATAATGTTTGACTTGTTTATTTTTCACATTCATGACCCTGTGAAATTAATTACAAGCGCCAGTTTAGGACTACACACTGAAAATATCAAATAAGTTATCATGCATAACGGATCCTTCGTTGATTCGTTTATGATTTGATCATTCGTTTATATAGTGACCATTAAATTACAGTAAGTTACTGCGTTTTTCAGCTATCGCATTTACATTCTAATAAAAGAATTTTCCAATAGACGGTCTTTGACGGATTTTGCACAATATTTATTTTTTTTAAATTAATATTTTAGATGCTTAGTCTGTGAACCAAATTTTATCTACTTTTTTTCTGTTTTATATTTATCAGGGTTCACTGTTACTTGAACCATTAGATAGACTGACATCCTGTGAATAGATTTCGTTCAAAACTAGGCAAAAATTTATAAATTTTGTCATAAGCCTGTATATCAAACGCCATCTATCCAAACTCTCATGGATATTTCATATCCATGAGAGTTTTTGAATCATCTTATTCAGAAGAAGACAGCCAAAAATGTGTGTTTCCGAGTATGGAAATGGTCTGAAACGGTGAGGTCAAAAATTCGATTTCGAATTTTTCAATGATTACAATACTTTCTTTATACTTTTACTTTCTACTTACTTTCTTATACTACTTTATTTTATAAACTTTTTGTATGTGAAAGTAAAAACAAATGTCCCTTTTATGTATTTCAAAACAGTTTTATAAGTAGAAACACAAACATGGCCCTCGCTAGAAATATATACGTATCAGAGTGATCACAATCACAGAGGAATAAAATGTCTTATTGTTCTTCTGAAAAACTACCTTACTTGACAATTGAAGATAGAATATTTCAAAATTTTAAAATCAAGAGCTTGTTTTAATAAAACTGCAGAAAAAGTTGTGAAAAACAGTTCTAAAAATCATGAAAAATAAAACCGAAAAAAGATCAGAAATGAATTTAAAATCAAATAAACATTCTTCATACCAAGTGATTTTAAAGAAAAAAAAATGAATTCCTCAAATGTTAATGCTACAGTACTTGTTTATTTATAAAAAGTTTGAAGTAAAAATGATGAGATTGTTAGAATTGCAACTTGTCAATCTAGCGCAATAGCACAACGGTAAAAGCTTATACAAGGGAAAAAATCTTTTTTATACTAGACATGAAGTGAGCCCTGAATTCTAAACATTTTTTTTTTCTGTTCTTGATATCAAACTCAGTAGAAGCTATATATCTTCGACTTTAAATCTTTAAACAGATGGAAGTGCTCTGTTTTCGATTTTTTTAGATATTTCCAGAATATGTCAAGTTTTGTGTGCTCTAAAATCAAGTATGCATTTTGAATTTCTTTTCGATAGTTAAATCAAGTTTGCTAGCGGTCAACAGTTTTTAACGTCAAACCAAATTTTCAGCTTTTATTTGTTTATGAACAATACTTATCGAAAGACGATCAAAATTCCAACGTATTTGATTTGAAATCTAACACAAATCACAGTTCTAAAAACAAAACAATTTGCCATATTTCACCGATTTAGATTGCTAGATTTTTGAATTATTGTCTTTATATCTCCGCAAGTAGATTTTATTTCATGTAAATTAAGGCAAATCTACTCTTTTAGTGCAACTCTTCATGGGAAAGGTTTTCAAAGATATATTTTTGGGATTTAGGAACTTCCAAAATGTGGAATATATTTTTTGGATTCAGAACTTCCAAAATGTGGAATTATCTATCAATTATATTCTTTTACAGTTAGAGTGTTTAGCCTGTCTAAAGCAAATAAAAAAGTGAAAAAATATCTGAAAATCATATTACAGTAAAACCTCAATATCGCCCAGATAAATAGTCATTTTCCTTTGGTCCCAACAGGGTCTGATACACAATAATGTAAAGTAACTCTAATTACATCTTCACCTAATTTAATCAATCGCTTTCAAAACTAGAGATATCTTTTTTTTTCTTGTCAACCCCCTTCATTTCAAGAAATGCAAATCTTCACAAGGAATTTTCGATCATGGTTATAACTTCAACAATATATTTGTAGATTCATATTGTTATGAAGTATTCTTCGCATACAACGCCCATTTGGGCTTTAGGAATTTCTCAGTTCATGTTTATCATACTTCTCACTACTAATCATTCAAGAACAATTCTGTTAGAACTCTGTCGAGTGTAAAATATTTTCCTTGACATTTCCTGAATTTGGCTTCATTTTATAATTCAGTAAACTCAGCTAAAAAAACTTTTTTCTCTTTGAAATTTCTTTATTTTATTAAGTTTTTAATATGCTAGAAAAACAAAAATTTACTTCGTTATCTTTTAAAGGAAAAAAAAAGACAATTGCACTTTTTAAAAAATCAAATTTTTCGGAAACAGCTTTTGAAGGAACACCATATTTTACACCTTTTGACAAGGAACACCATATTCCCAGAACTACATTAAACGATCGAAACAGATCATTGCAGAAGACAACTGTGAAGACAAAAGAAAGAAAACGAGGAAATCGAAGTTAACGAGATTCAAAAGGCTTCGAGAGTTCAAGTATGCTGAAGAGCAAAAAATGTCAAATTTTGCGTGATTCTCAAAGAAAAAGCAATGCAAAGTAATCAGGAGGTGAGCATTAAAGGTTTTTGTAGCGGTAGCTTCTGACCAGAAGTTTTCAGAGATAGCCTTTACCTTTCTTTCAAAATGATCTGCGGTGAAAAAGAAAATAGTGATGACGATGCAATAGAATTATCGAAGAAAATTATTATCAACGATATTTTACCTAGTTTAATGCACAAAATGTCTTTAATATTGATGAAACTGGCTTATTTTAATGTGTTGCTCCTGATAAAATTCTTTCATTTAAGGGTGAAAAATTGTCTTCTATGAAAGACAAGCAATCAACAGCTGATACTTTAGTGTGGAGCTAAACGATCTGAAATGAGAAACTAAGCTCACTTTTAATAGGTAAAGGGAAAATACACATTGCTTAAAAGATGCTAAATGCCCTCCAGTTGAATATAAGAAAATTCAAATGCATGAATTACTACAACGATTTGAGAAAGATATGTCCGTAAACTGGATTCTCAGTTTTCCCATTAAAAAAGAAACCTTGCCACTGTTGTCGATAATTGTGCCGCCCAAAACCAACCAAAACATTTAAAAATAATGGAAAATGATTTACTTCCTCCAAATATAACTGCACTTCAGTCTTTAAACCAAGGGATAATACGTGAATTCAAACGAAAGTACAGAAAAATACTCAAAAAGGGCCATGTAGGAATGATTTTCGGTTTTAAATCAGATTAAACATGCATCCAAAATGTTGAGTTCCCTTTAGTTACAAGCTGTTTTGAATAGTTTCCGGAATTCAAGGTTCATAACAAGAGCAGAATCAGAAGAAATCTGAAGACATCATCAACCCGGAACCAATATAGACTTTATAGCAAATCCCAATTAAAAAGAAAGCTGCAACTTCAATGAAACTATTGTGTTTGAAACGTTAATAACTATAATGGAATATTCTCACAAGCGACTATAAAAACTTTGACATCTGAATTTTTTGAAAAAAGATAAATTTGTCGGGTCGACGTTTGGAGGATAACGATGTTGAAAATACGAATCAAAAGTCGCCCAATATAGCAGAAATTGACAATTGAAACCTTGGAGGAAGCTCGACCATATTTACTATCCATTCTAGGTATAAATGACAAAGAATTTGGAGCCTTAAATATATTAGAAAATAAAGTCATTTCCTATAATTAGCATCTTCATCAATCAGCGCTGATGGATTATTTTAATGTTCCGAAGCCATTAAAAAAAACAAAGTATAATAACTATACAAAAAGTTTCATTCATTCATTTTCATGTATTAATTTCTGAACAATTAATTTTGTCATCGTATCCTACAGTAATTTATGAACAAATTTCTTTTTTTTTTAATTCCCATTCCATCTAAGTCGCCACTCTGCTTATGTTGTTAAAAATATCCTGTTTTTTCAGTGACGAATTATTTTATATTTTGAAAATATGAAATAGAATTTTTAAAAATGTGAATTATATAATAATTTTTGTAGTTTAAGAAAATACATAAGTTTCTAACAATTATTAATTGTTTTCTTTCATTTAATTCATCAAATTTATATTCCTATATAAATTGTGAAAGTAAGTAGATTTTAAAAAAATAAATAACGGAAATATTGTTACTGAAGAATTATTGATTTCACTGATTCTTTGATTTGAAAAGATCTCTAGAATGTATCAATTATATTTATTTTTAAAACAATAAACAAAGAAGAAATGTCCTCATAATTCGTGTGACTTAGGAGAGTGGGATTCACAGAAATTGAGCTTCCAATCCCTAACATCTAAACAAACCAAATTTTTCTTTGTTTTCTTTCATTGTCAGGTTAATTAAATATCATTAACAATGTGAACATAAAAAATTCATTTAATATGCGATACATTAAATGCAAAAAACTGCCTTTAATGCATCGCAATGAGCATAAAAGATTAAAAAAAGATTAAAGAAACATAAATAATGGGAAATATATTTTAAAAAAATATTAAAATTTGAAAAATTGTCACATAAATAAAATGTAATCGCTGAAAAGCTTTTTTTCGCTTTAAAGAAATGTAGAAATGATTATTTGCATTAATCTATAACAAGATTTTTAAAAATTACTTAAAAAGTAGCTAAGTTCCAAATTTCTTGGCTGTAAATCAAATGACCAGCTCTGTAAAAGAATTTTGGATGTTTTTTATTATGAGTGTTCTGATCATACAATATACGTCTATAAATGTTATCCTGGTAAAGCGTGAGGATATGATCTAGAAACACATAAAGAGTTTTCCATTTAATCAAGGCTTCATTCTTTTTTTTTTCTTTCATCTTGATCACAGCAGATGTTTGCATTGTTCTTATTAATTCATCCCTTCATTAATGATTAACGCAGAAGAACATAAGCTTTTATTTTACCGACCTCCTAATGGATCGGTAAACATTAGCTCAAAGCCAGACCTCAACACAAAATCCATCTACATCATTATCGCAATGCGGCAGAATTCGCGAGTCAAAGCCAACCCTCGGATCATCTCCTCAGAACACATTTAAAGCCGTCTAATCAGTCTAATTAATTATTCCTCTTTTCTGAGCTCTCCTCGAAAATGAGGAGAAAATAATCACTCTCCTGGGATTTTTTGAACGATCGAGCTCGGAGAAAATATAACGATGGATGGAAAATGTGTGCTTTCGTCTCATAAAAGAAAAGAAGAAAAAAAATAATAGGATGAGTAAAATGAAAAGGCTAAGATAAGGTTTTGAAACTGCGCACCGAATTTTCATGAATATTTCAAAAGCTTTGAAGAAATTGAAATGATTAGGAGTGTCACGAACAACGCTTTTAATGTGAGCTTTTTTTACCTTTTCGTCTATCTATTTATCTATATATATATTCCTTATCTAGAACTTTAACGAGAGGCTTTCGGTTATAATTTTCGTGTTTTGATAATGTATTTTGCTCAGGTGATATAGACCGATCGATTAATTCAATGACAAAGAGAAAGTTGTTCGACATTTTGAAGACCTGGATATGGTTGATGAATATGTTCGGATACGCCTAACCTTGACTCTTTTTCGTGGAGGAATGTATTTCTATGATTTTATTGTTTTGCAATTAATTACAAATTTTATTGAGTTATTTGCTTTATTTATGTCAAGAAATCGGAACAAAGAAAGTATTTTAATCATCAATAGACTTATTTTTATTTTGTTCTTTCAGGTACAAGTTATGAAAAAAGAAAGCATTGCAATTGTCAATAAATTCATTTTTGTTTTTACTTTTTCGTATATTAACAATGAATAAAGAAAATATTTCAATCCTCAGTAGATTTGTTTTTGTTTTTGCTTTGTCGGGTACAAACTATGATCAAAGAAAGCAATGCAGTCATCAATAAATATATTTTTGTTTTTACTTTTGTAGTTACAAATTGGATAAAGAAAGTTTTGCGATTATCAATAGATTTCCCTTTGTTTTTACTCTTTCGGGTGCAAACTATGAATAAAGAAAGCAGTGCAATCATCAATAAATTAATTTTTGCTTTTGCTTTTTCGCATAAAAACTATGAATAAAGAAATTATTGTAGCCTCAATAAATTTGTTTTTATATTATTTTGGGAAAAATTATGAACAAAGAAAACATAACAAATCATCAGCAAAATTTATTTTTGTTTCCATTTTTAGGGAGCAATCTTCTTCTTCTTGCATACAACCGACCACCTTTAGGGAGCAATCTATGAACAAAGAAAGCATAACAATCGTTAAAAATTTATTTTGTTTTTGCATTTTTGGATACAAACTATGAACGAAGAAATCATTCCAGTCATCAATAAATTTACTTTTACATATTAGGGTATAAAGAAAGTATTGCAATCATCAATAAACGGAATTTTGTATTTCCATTTTGGACTTTCAAAATATGAAGAAAAAAAAAAAATATTGCAGTCATAAGTAAATCTGTTGTTGTTCTATTTTTGCGTATGCAATTTCTGAATAAAAGAAGCATTATAATTGCTAAATTTTTTTTCTTATCAAGGAAGGGCGTTTGAATAAAGAAAGTATTACAATTAACAAGAAATTTAAATCTAAAATGTTTACAGATCAAAAACTTTTACACTTATAGAAACGGAAAAATCTGGGGAATTAAATATTATGAGTCTATTTATCTGTTCGATACCTCTTCGATATACTTGTTATATTCTTGTTACATTTTGTCTTACTATTTAGTAATTTTTATTTATCCTGCTATTTTCGAAGTTATTTGCCTCTTTTTTGATTTGTTATTTTAATGTTAATGTTATTTGCATTAAATATATCATTACTAATTTATTAGCTACGAAAGAAACTTTAGTGAACAGCTAGTTCGATAAGAATATTGGTTTTGTTTGATTTCAGTTCAATGTTTTATGCACAAGTAAATGTTCATTTTTTCTTAAATAAAGCATTTTCAAGTTATAGTTTTTGGAAATATCAGTTATACTTACTTTATGTTATACGAAATTTTGATTAGTTTTTAATTAATTAAAACTCCCAGAAATCTACCGGAGAGAGCGTTTTTCACCTTCCAGAATGTAGTTATGCCAAGTTTCGCAGCTCTAAGTACATGAACCTATTATTTTTTATTATTAGAGATTCAACCTCTAGGCCTTCCGTAACCCATTCATGTGAGACTTCTGCTGGGCGATCATAAAACGCCTCAAGCGTTCTTCTAAATTTTTAACTTTTTAAACGTTCAGCTTTTCAAATGTTTACTTTTAGAGGATTTTATTTTTGTTATGTTTGCCCTAATGCGGGGGAAAAAAGAGGAAAAAGAGAAATTTTTAAGGACAGTAGAGGACGGTGAACGAGTTAATGTAAGGAATTATTTTTATGTAAAAGTACGATAAAAAAAAGTAGACGATTAAGTAAAATAAGAACCAAAAAGCGAAAGAAAAACCACTTGATCATATCAAATCGTCAAATTGACACTTGGCATTGCAGTTTGATAATTTCCATATGCCCTCCTAAATTGGTACGTGATATGAGAATTCATGTAACGACTTCATGAAAAGGTGCTTGTTGTGATGCTAAAAAGTCTGTCAGCCTATGCAAGATCACAGTAATTCAAAAATGAATTAAATCAGAAGGTTAAAATTTAACACTTCTTTACAACAATATTTGATTGTATTATAATTTGACAAAAAAAATTGATTATAAATGATGTGATATCCTAATACAAAAGCAAATATATAAGAAAATGATCATGTTTTATTTTCATATTATAACATGCATGATTAAAATTTTATCATTTTTTTTATTTAATTTTGATCTGTGAAATGAGAAATTAGCCTTAAAAATTTAATTATTGCCTAACTTTGTTAACTATTATGTTTATATAAAATAAATTCACACTATTTTGGTTGCAAAATGCCTAATTTATGGATACAATGTCTGAAAATAATCAACAAAAGGATTTTCTAATTCAAACTCGAATGATGAAACATTGTAGAAAGAAAACAACCAACCGAAGTACAAAATTATGGATTTGTGGTTTAGAAATAGTCAACAAAACAATTTTCGAATCAAAATTAAAATAATGAAACATTGTATAGAAAGTAAAAACTAACGAAAATATAAAATGATCTTGCAGAAATGTTTTTCCATGATGGCAGTATCATTAATCATCATTACATCAACACAAAACGTAACGCCGATTGATTTATTGCATGCTTTTGATTATTTAATCATTTTCATGAGAGACACAGTTTAAAATAACTAGCAGAAGAAACTTAAAAGGATTTAGGGTTCTTACTAAATTATGAGATAATTTAATTGTATAATGTAGAGATCGATTCAAAAAAAACTCTCAACTAATACAAATAAATTTTCTTAGAACATCAAAATTAAATAGCTTTTTCCAAAAAGAAATATACAAGTAGAAGCCAGCTGGAAGGAAAGTATTAATTACATTTAAACTAACAGAACAATAGAAATATAAATGCATTATATTTCTCTCTTTCTTTTCTATTTATGTTCCTAACAACAACAAAAAATGCTAAAATAAGACACAATTTCAAAACAATCTAAAATTGGAAAAAAAACCATTGAAAATACTATTTTTTAATGATCATACGAAATAACAAGCTTATAATATTTAAGGTTAAAACTAGTACAAATATTAGCACAAAAAACTAGTACAAGCTGAGGATAAAACTAGTAAAAATATTTCATTATTTATACTAGTTCTATCCTGAGAATTATTATTAATTATCTTTACCTGAGATTAATTCAAATAACGTCCCCCCCCCTTCCGAAAATGTATCGTTTCATTAAAATAAATGAAACGTTTTATTTCATTACAACAACTAAATTTTTTACGTCTTAATTCCTTAGATATTTAATTTTTTATTTATTTTTCATTTTATTTTATTTTTGCATCGTTCAACATAAATCTCAATGTCGGGGTTTGTGGTGGCTTGGCAGTTGGATCACCACCACCGGGCAGAAGGGCTCCATGTTCGAGACCAGATTGCACTACAGAACCATTGTAAAAGCGGGTGTGGTGAAAATTAAATCTGACGTGGCCAAAAGTCCTCCCTCTGGCCGAAGCTTAGAGAAGTGGTGTCAGCTCAGGAGCTGTCCTCATTATCTGACCGTAGTTCAAAATATGAAGATCATTCCTAATATAATCCTAGTATAGCTTTAAAAAAGAGTCTTTAATATAATAACAAATTCAAAGAATGGTTCATTTTAATTGATCAGAAAATGTCTGAAGCATTTAATAGCAAAATCATGCACTCCTTTTTTAAAGATTTCATTTAATTTTGTTGCAAAAAGTAAGTGATATTTCCAAAATATACAATTAGATAGTGGGAGTGGAATCTACCCACCCTCTTCCCGTATAAAATTGAACAGGGACATGAATGTCATTAAGTATACATATCCTTATTTTCAGAATTCCTTTCATTAGAGATTCATGCTTTGTTTCTAATGGAATTCATTATTGACAAATCCGCTGACTAAGAGCCATTGTGATTTAATCCGAATTTTACGTGTTTTTTTTTATTTTCAGTGCCGCCATCTAGGGCCAAGAGAACGCCCTCGCTACTAACGCATCACAACCCTTTTTAACGGGTGGACTTTCCTTCATACATTTTATTCACAGATCGTAATTTAGACCTGTATTAGAGAACGATCACCTCTGAACCAGTACTCTCGACATGGAGGACTTTGTGACCACGACAAATTTACACGCGGGTCAGTCACCAAACACGCAGAGATTCTTCGACTAGCGGGGTTGGAACTCACAACCTAAGGGATGCGAGTGCAATGTCCTACCAACCAGGTTATCTCGGCCTTTCGTACTTTTTAGTATAGTGAAGTAAATCAAGGACACATTTTGAAACTTTTTTCCAACAGACTAAAACCAATATTTAGCACGTATCTAAATATTTAATAATATCGCATAACAAATGCCATTTATCAAAATCATTGTCTTGTTTGTTTGTTTTAATAATCACGTTTTCATGCATATGAATGCACAAACTGGCATACATTCAAACATTTCATAGATTTTGTTCGTAGTTTGATATTGATCTATGCTTTAGATGCTAAATTTGTATACCAAATTATATTGATCTAACTCTTTGTGTTTTGTAGGTATCGCTTTCCCCTTTGCTCAAATAGCTAAAAAAAGACTTCCTCTAAACGGTTTTCGTTCAAAATTTGATATAATTTCAAAATTTAACTTTAAAAATCGTTTGATAAATTTCAACTGTCTAACTGAAAACGTTTTTGAGTTATCCCGTTCAAAAACAGGTTTATCAAATCTAGGGATATTCTGTAAAGCGTACATTTGCCAAAATCTCCAGGTCGGATATTTTTATAGTTACAGTATTTCTTTTGGGATGAGAGATTTCTTCTTCTATATAAGAGAGAAGAAAGGAAATACTTTTTCAAGTTTTTAGAAAGATTATTTAATCTGATTTATCTCTTATCTATGAAAATATAATTCTTGTAAATGATTTTTCACTCTTTTATCTAATTCGTTAGAAATTTTCTTCACATCGCATTTCTGATTGACTATGCTTTATTTTATATTTAATGAAATTTCTTTTCTATAGAAATAAAATAACCTACGAATGAATTTTGAAAGAAAAATATTTCGCCACAGTATTTGAATTTTTAAAAAAATTAAGAAATAGAAAATAATTTAAATAAAAATATTATTTTTAAAACAGTAATAAAAGTACTAATTAAACATCTTTTATTTTTTAAAAATTCAATTGTATGTTTGTGTTTTTTATTCAATCACTAAAAATATTATTATAAACTGAAGTTATTATAAAAACAGAAAATATTTTAACACTTTTTTTTTTAAATTTCGAACATCTATATGAGGAAATTTTAATATTATCAGTTCCTTTAAGAGTATAAAATCTTATTAAGATACTTGATGGCGAATTTTTTTTCCTTAGTAAGTAGATTTATAACATATTCATCTATATATTTAAATAATTACCAGAAAAACCAAAAAGTCTATAAATCTTAGTCACGTGTCCGATTTTGCCAACTGGTTTTTAAGGGCATGTGATTTTTAAATGTGTCATAAATGATCACTTGTATCACACACCATTTCTAAGCAATATCTCAACAGTGTTTTATTTCCTATTCTCTATGAGAAAATACCTTGGCGGCACTTCCCAACCTCAGGTAATTTAAAGATTTCGGTAATTTATATTTCATTTAAAAGCTCATGAAGTTTATACACGTCATTAATGGTTGTTGAACGGTTCTCCATTAGTGGAATATATCGCGAAATAAAATCCGGATGCAATTCCCAACTGGGCTTATATTGGTTAACAAATTTCTATGGTCTTCACGTGATTTAAAATAGCACTGTCAGTTTAAGTGTTGACATTATTAGATATTGAGTGATACTGATAAAATATAATTAATCAAATTTGATACACATGGCTTAATTTATACTATTAATGTACTAGTCACTTATTACTTCTTTTGTTTTTCACTAATACTCTCTGTCTTATCAATACTTTTCCTTTTTATCGTTGCACAACATCTCTGAGATGGTTGTAATATACCAATATAGCTCTACTATCTTCATCCATTTTCTTGATAACAAAACCACTTTTCTCCATCTGCTCTCTGAGCATTTTAATGATCTTTAATTATTCTTGTACGACATGATGGAACTCACGATAAATCCAGTTTAATTTCCAGGTTCCCCTTAATCTCTTCCCAAAAAATAAAAGAAGGTGGGGAACGAGAAATCGAACAACCAAACCTGCAAGATAAATCTCCCAAAAACGATAATTCTCAAGATAATACCAAAGTGGGATCTATTCGATAAGACCGGACTCATATATCTCCAGAACTGACTATTACCTCATTAATCTTCATCTGCAAGGGAGGTCCCCGTCCAATTAAAAGCTCTAATGACGCTATTTAATGAGTTGTGCCTCATTATTCATTGCAACTTTAATCGTAATTAGTTCGTTACCAATTGATGAGCTCTGGGTTGATGTGCGTGATTTATCTTCTGGATTCGAGCATTAAGTGTTCCTAGTGTAAATTTGGGAAATTCCAAATTGGAATAGAGAGAGATATGAGGAGATATTTATCTGCATAGTTGGGTTAAGTCATTAAGACGATAAAAAATATGATTAAAGCTCTGTTCGTTTCGTTCGGAGGGTAAAAAGGGCACTTCAAAATAATTTTAGAGACTCGTTTAATTTTAAAATGTGGTTATAAAATTAGAAACTGGTAAAATCATGCTTATTCATATAAATTATTGTTTTGGTGAAAAAAACATTGACATTTGTGAGGGCAATAAAAATCCAATGTAGAAGAGAAAATATAATTTGGATTGTAAATTTCTGAAATTCCAAATTAGAATAGAATGAGAAATTCGAGGACCTATTTATCTACACATATCTGGTTCGTAATCTAGGAGGATAGAGAGAATTCGGAGATAATTTTAGGAACTGATTTAATTGGCATTGGATTTTAAACTGTGGCATTAAACCTAATAATCTGTTAAATTTATATAAATTTTTATTTTGAAATTAGAATTATTATCATTTTTATTTAAAAAAGAACTATTGTTGAAGGAGAAAAATTCAATTCCGCTAGTAAATTTGAAAAATTCCACATTAGAAAAGAGAGGAATGTACGATAACATATTTGGAATTGAATCATCAGAACCATAAAAATATGCCATTCAAATTTTGTTCGTGATGTCAATGAGTAAAAAGAGGGATTTCGGAATAATGTTCAGAGCATATTTAATTGAAATTTGGTTTAAAATATAACTATAAAATTAGCAAAACTAGTAAATTTCAGTTTATTCACATAAATTATTGTCATGAAAAAAAATTGTGAAAAAAAATAATTATAAAATCCTTGATAATCTTATTTTTGCCTAACAACGGAGTACCTATAAATATCCTTAGAGTTAACTGCTAAAAGTATAAAATTTTGAATTATTATTGCAAATTTCCTTTTTTATTTTGAATTTATTATGGAAGTTATTTTCTGAGATAATTTACTTAGCAGAATTTTACTTAGTTTTCATAATCTAAAACCTCTGCTATCGTTAAACATATTTTGTGTTGAAAATTTGTTCGCGAAATCTTCATTTTTCCTGTCACCTTGTAAGCGATTGATCTCTAAGGTAGTGTTAAAGCTTTTTTTAAATCCCATTAAAAATGATGTCAAAACACATGAAATCAAAATGCATACAACAATAAAATTGAAATTTTAAGAAACAGTGGTATAGTTGTTCAAAGTTACCTGGTTAAGGAGTATCTATAAATAAATCTTTTTATCTCAAGGTCATCTGCGATAAATTTTCTTTAGAACCAATAATAATTTAAAGAAAAATTACACAAAAATGAAATTGGTAAAAAGGTAACAATTTTAACTTATTGATAGTGTAATTATTTCGGATATGTTCTTCTAAAGTTTCTGTGAAACAAAAAGCAAAATATGTATTAATTTTTCATGGCTTAAAACGACTGTTGTCGGTGCATACCTGATTTCATTTACTGGCAAGGGTTTTTATTTTATTTTCTCCATTTGAATGGTTGAATTATGCTTGCATTTAGGCATTGGCAAATCACTACTTTTAAGGAAATGAAACCAGATTTAAAAAAAGACATGAATGAAAGAAAAAAAAGGCTTAAAAATTATAAAATAAACCAAAGTTACTGAAATTTTGATGCTTTAATTTTTTTAATTAACGAAAATTGAAGTAAAAATTATGCAAAAATGAAAATGGTGTCAATGAAGTAGCCAAATTTAGAATTTTAAGAAGGTATTGAGCATTTTTTGTAAGATTATTTTATCCGAATTTATTCTAAAAAAATAACTACATTTTGGTTTAATTTCTAATTAATTGAATATTTAATTAATTTTGACAGCTAAACAATATATATAGTATTCTTTCGCTTAAATTGAACAATAAGTGTGTAAAGTTTGATTAAAATCAATCCAGTCGTTTAGAAGGAGATGTGAACACAAAGCATACTCATAATGATTTTTATTTTCATTTAGAATAAATCAACGATATGCATGGTTTATTCACAGATGAAATTGGCATGCATAATTTCGCAGCGACTTCTGTAAAGCTATTTAATCCTCCAGAAAACTTCGATTTTTGAATCAAGCAACTCAGAGTGGGTTTTTTTCCCCTAAGTATACCATGGAACAATACTGAATTATGAGATCATCACTTCACCTTTTATTTTCTTATTTTATGCTGGATTATAGCAAGCTGATGCCTATAGTTTTCATTATGACAAATTGCATTTTATTTTGAACATATTACATTTCCACATTAGCTTGGAATTAATGCAAGTCATGTTCGATATGATGGCCACCATTGTCAGCTATCCTCTGAAATCTGAAAATGGCATGTTAAACAGTAGAGCGCAGTGTCGGCGTTGAAATATTGAACACTTGGCGGTAAATACTGGCTTTAAGATCAGGTAACGTTCTCGGGTTGTCACGGCTTACAAATCTTTAAAATATCCCCAAAGCCAAAATTCGCATGGATTATAGTGTGGGAATCAGACAGGCCAAGCATTATTGAAGTGACGGCTTTTTACTCTTTCTTCTGTAAAATGTGTTCTCAGAATATTTTTTACACAATTTGCTGAGTGGAGTCGCACCATCCTGCATAAAAAGCGTTCGGTCAAGACATTGACGTGATGGTAGAGCCGCAATAACTGCATTCTCCAACACCGATGCACATCGCTCTGTGTGTGTGTGTGTGTGTGTGTGTGTGTGTGTGTGTGTGTGTGTGTGTGTGTGTGTGTGTGTGTGTGTGTGTGTGTGTGTGTGTGTGTGTGTGTGTGTGCGCGTGCGCGCGTGTGCGTGTGCACGTGCGTGCGTGCGTGCATGTGTGCGTGTGCGTGTGCGTGCGTGCATGTGTGTGTGTGCGTGTGCGTGCGTGCGTGTGTGTGTGTGTGCGTGCGTGCGTGTGTGTGTGTGCATACCTTTAGTACCGTCTAAGACCTCGATTAGCAGATAAAAGCATCTAATCATTTTATCTCTGTATTTGATATATATACACACAGAGAGAGAATAAAATAAAAAAGAATCCAGCTTGAAGACTTCCTCAAGGATCACCTTTTCAAGATAAAGTATTTTTTCTGTGAAGAATTGGACTCTCTCATAACCCAAGGAGTCAATTATTCAACAGTATTGACTCCTCATGACTCGAAAATCCCCCGAAATTAAGGCCTAAAAGATACACCATTTTTTGCAGAAATTACACAAAACAATGAAGTATTAAAGAATACCACCACGATTTAAACGAAAAATACAATAATATAAATAAACTATATAAAAACACGCA
>JAPMOQ010053704.1:1104237-1126846 GCA_026543055.1 Argiope trifasciata | reverse complement strand
TCTTTGTACTTTATTAATCTAATAATATGTTTTATTTTATTAATTAATTAATATCACTGAACATTTTTGTTAGACTTTGGATAAAATATCCTTTTTTTCCGACAATTATTTTCGCAATCATAACAAGAAGATAACTAAAATCAAAATCTAACATTAGCGTTTTGGAGCTGTAGGTAGAATAGTTAATTTTGGAAAATCTCAAAAATTATATATGTTAATGCTTATCTAGACTATTCCTTCATAAGAGACAAGCAAAATAATATTTAGTAATATCTTAAATTTATTTCCTCATGGGAATATGAATAAGAGAGAAGATAAAGGAATTTCGATATATCTTTATTTTTATACTAGCTCATATAGCCAGTGTGACCAGGGATTAAAGTCTTTATGTGTATAATATTTTTAACGTGAATTTGAACAGAACGTTAACAAATCTTTTTATCTTTAAAAATCAAAATTTAGACTATTAACTTAAACGGATGATTTAAAAAAATTACCGATATATAATTTTTTCCAGAAGTTATTGATATTTTTAATGTTAGCCCGGCAATTTTTGTTCACAAACACTGACGTATAAGAAAGGTTGTCTTATTTGAGCGACTGACTTTAGCTTAGTTTTAAATATGGTTAAATCATCAGTCTAAGATATAAAAAAAGCTTTCTCAAAATGTCTATTAAAATAAAAGAGAAATTTACAAAATATTGTTAAAATAATTCAAAGTATTGAAAAAAATCTAATTGCTTGAATATTGAACTAACTTTTGTTAATTTCTAATTAGTTTAATAGTTAATTTTTCAGCAGTTAATAGAATTTCTTGTGAGTTATTGTTTAAGTGAGCAAAATTTGGTTTATTTGGCCCAGGTATTTAACAGCAGATGTGGACCATACACATATGCATACATTACAACAATGACCTTTATTTCTATTAAGTTCAAGACTATAATTTTTAAGGGTTCTCTTTTCTTTCTTTCAAAACTTTATATACGTAAGATTTTTATTTATTTATTGTTAATGTTCAAAGTTTCGGAAGACATTTGTCATTGGTTTTGACATATTCTAAAGAACAAAGCAAAAACCTCTAGAGAAAAGCAATAAAAATTATAGAATAAGTGAATGCAGAGTAAAGAAATATCAAAATAAAGGAATAAAATCTTTTCCTAATGGCTACTCTTAATTTAAGCATTCTTGTCACGAAAGAGAAATGGCTTAAATCCATCAACTCATTGAAAATTCTGCCTTCTCATACAAAGTTGACTCAAATGCAAATCTAAGGCTTTATCATTGTCAGACACAATTTTCAATACTCATCTGCGTCTGCAGTACCTAAAACATTATTAAAAGCCTAAATATATTTATATATGTGTCGGCTTTAGTCCTCGTTTACACAGCAAACAAAGCTAAAGCAATTTAATATCATTATCGCTAGACTAACCAGTTTTTTTATGAATGTAGTTATGCCTGTTGTTTGGATTTTCCTCTACCATTAAAATGTTCGTATCTACACTACGAGATGTTAGTAACAGCTCTAATTTAAATAAAAATGACTATTAACATCTGATGGCCCTCGTTTCGATCTAGTGGGAATAAATGTTTTGCAAAGCCAAACTGGTTTGCATCTCCGCTCCGGGCTGCTCAGCAAAGGGTCCTTTCTTCTTCATGGAAAGCTATTCTTATCATTTAAATGCCATTCAAATTCTTATCATTGAACGAAGGATTATTTAGATGCTGCACACATAGCATGTAACCAGGAGTGGTCAGTTTCAATAACCTCAGCGCTCGATGTTGGAGTAATCAATATTAAAGCGAGAGAAACCATTGATAATGGACACCAATTTCATAACAAATGAGATAATTTTTATTATACGACATGTTTTAAGTGTCATCAAATAATTGACTTTTGCATTCAAATAGGATAAGGAAACCTGTTCACATTTATAAGTCTCGAAATGAAACTGAATTTCGAGTCACATAAACAAAAGTTTGGATTTTAAAGAAACACAAAATCCCTTTTGAGACACAACTCGTTAATTAGAACCATGGTTAGATAAAGAGAACGGAACATCTGCTGGAATCCCTTTATCTCTCAAAATTTTGAGTCTTACAAGCAAGGGGTAAACAGATCTCCGTTGAAAGATTTCACACTCACTACGCACCTTAAGTAGGTCTTCGAAGGAACTTGCATTCCTCCAAGTCCTCAATCGAGAACACCTCGCAAGGTCATCATTGCAGCCTTTAATAAATAATTGTCTAAATGAATAATAAAAATGTCAAGCCCGATTTTCGTAATATATCTATTATTTTACCTCAAAATACTCAAATACAAAAACGATATCTTCATATAGAATCAAAAAAATTAAATTTAGAAAAGTAATCCAAACATTGTAAAGTAGCCACCGAAAACCTTTTATTGCATGCTTCATTTCGCGCGAAATCAATATATCTTCAGAGAATAAAAATTATTTGTTAAATTATTCTTTATCTTATCGAAACCTCGAGTAGTCTTGTGTAGAAATTCCAAATGTTCAAAGTCCCAGAAAATTAATATCTAAATTCAAATTTTTAATTTTTAACTAACAAAGTAATCATTTCAAAATCATCAAAGTCATACCATATAAATGTTTAGTAAAAATAAATTCTGGTACATATGTTAGTAAGATAATAAAGGACTGAAAAAGTTTTCAGAAAGTTATTTTACTTAAAAGAAAAAAAAAACATTTAAATATTTTTGTCTACACACAAATGGCTTAGATTTACAAAAAGAAACATTTAACTTTATTCCGAAAAATTCGGATTCCTTTAAGCGATTAGGATCGATTTCGCGTCCCTGGAACCGTAATGAAATTTTGAATTTTTAGAACGAGCTTTTGAATTTTCGGGATTTTCATCATTTCAAAAATTTGAATATACACAATGTCGGCTTTGTCTGAGTTTTGAAAAATCGGAATATTTACTTTCACGGAATTTTGAACATGAATTTCGATCCCGACGGAATTTCATCCTTGTTGACTTGTCTGTATATCGTCTATCGGAATTTCAGGTATTAAAATTATGCCGGGATATCGTCTTGGGCATACTTACCTCTTTGTTACATATATTCAAAAAGAAAGAGATAAATTATTTTTTTCTTTTTCTGACATAGAATACAAGTTTCGTTCCAAGAAAGATCAAGAAAAAACTGTTTTTTAATGAATAGTTATTATCACGAGAGTATAAAAAAACTTAAAATAATTTTTATTTCTTTCTGATATAATTCCTTTTAATTCTGAATATATCTAAACTAGTTTTACTACCAACATATTTCTCTAAAAAGAATGACATTCTTATGTGGAATAAGCACTGGTGTGTTAAAATGAATTATTCATATTTCCGCTAAAATGTTACCTTTAAATAAATAAAGAATCGAAAATGTCTGCACTTTCATTATTATTTCTTGCTTTTGAAAATACAAACGTATTTTGAGTTTTGATCCAAAAAAGTAGCCAATATTAAAAATTGAGAAATTATAATATATAATCTTAAAAATTTCTTTTAACGTGTGGCATTTTATGTTGAACCTTCTTCTATGGTACATGGTAACCCCAAACTAAGAAAGTTTCTACTTGGGTTCACGATAAAGCCCTTTGCAGAAAATATGCTGAATTATCTTTTAATAGTTATATCAAAATTATTTCCTATTTTATGATTGGTACTTCAGTATTACCAACCTAGGTTGGAGTTTTGTCTGGATGATAATAGTCCTAATAGGTACAGATATAGATGATGTAATAGTTATTTATCCTAAAATCGAATTTGTGCAATGTTAAGAGACAAAATGGTTATTTTCAGCAACCCAAAATCATAATTATAATCGTTCCAAAGATAGTACACAAGAAATATCTTCAGAAAATATTTCCTAAAAACAAAGAATACAAAATATTTTCAACGATATAATAAAATTATAAATTAACTGTTTACACCGCTAACCCTCTGTCATCACTATTTTAATCATTAAATAGTAGATATGTATCTAGCGAATATAAAATCTATTCTATTATATTTTCATTCAGCTCTTCCTATCAGTGTTATAAAGTATACAGTTCTTATAATAAGAACTTAATTAGTTATAATAGTTATAAGAAAATGCAAAGAGTATCAGAAAAATTAATAATTAGCTAAATACTGTTAAAAAGTTTTTGACTGCATGATTATCTGTCAGATATTTCTACTACAGCAGGTTTATGTTCAACTTTTATGCTTGCAATGACATTGAAATTTATCTGTGGGAAAATAAGTCAATTGTTTACTAATTTTTAAAAATTTCGGATTCAAATAAGAGGTTAAAAAAGACAATTTTTTCATTTTGAAATTTTTGTAAGTAATTATCATCAATATCCGAATAGATTTAGGAAAAATTCGAATTTTAAAAAAACCAAAAAAAAAAACTTTTGTAGCTCCTTCACATTTTAAATCACAAATATTAGTATATTTCTGATTTCTGGAAAATACACTTATCGCTTCAATAAATTTTAAGAGAAAAATAAAATCCAACATAGATTTTGCGTCAAACAAACAGTAAATTAAATCAGTCCAAAGTTTCGGATGACTGAGAAACATATTAAATGGGGTATTTTTTAATATTCACTTCCTTATTTTGTCATTTTACCTTTCTCCTTTCGTTCTACGAGTCGTATATATCTATCTGTCTTACAGAATAAAGAAAAGGTTACAGTAATTTTGCATTCAAAACATCACAAAATTTATCGAAAACCAATCCTCAAAAGGAAAAGATATGTAAGATTAATTTTATTTGCCGTCCATAGCTAACAATCACTATCTTCTGATAATTTAAATATAGTTTATACTATTCACTCTTATTTTGCATAAAATTATTTGAAAATCATATTTAAAAAAAATAACAAAATATCCATTATGTGATTTCCAAAAGGAATATCGGAAACTCTAAAATTTCAATAAGTACAATAAAGTACCCTCCAAGATGCCACCTCACATGACAAGCCACTTCCTTGTATTGAGTTGACAACAATTCAGGTAGGAAAGAATCCAAATTTGATGTTTTTTCGGTGTTTTTGAACAAAACGTCAAAAACATAGAAGGACTTCCTCAATGGGCAATTTAGGAATGAAAGAAAAGGTCAAAGAAAGAAGCACAAAAACCGAATTAGATAAAAAAAAAAGCAATAATTGAAGAAACAGAAAAATGTCTTTCAATTCCCGCTCAGTTAAAAGATTTGCCTAAAAGGAATGGCAACACAAGGCTAACAGAACGACGCGAAGTCTTTTTATTCGGAAGTCCTGAGTGACAGCCTGAGCACAACTGAGAACTAGGTGTAGGCGTTATGCGGATTAGTGTCACGCGTAAGAAAAGAGTGCGCGCCTCTATGAGTGCTTTATCGTGACAAATGCCTTCAAAAAATAAGCAGAAAATCAAAGAACAGCAAATGGTGCGGGTTCTTTGAGATGCGAGCGGCGTTTGCGAAGTGTTTTTGACAGTCTTTTATTCGCTTTCTTTCTCAGACATTCTTACCAATGGCACAAAGGCACTTCATGATAGATTGGGATTTCACAAGAGTTGCCGAGTTAAGATAGATATTATTCATTCGTGAAGGATTTCCGCAGCACTAGGGAGGAGTCAGTTTGACCGGAAATAAATAAGAAAGAATTTATTTGCAGCTAGAAGAAACCAGCCTTTATGAATATGTTCAATAATGGTAACGAACGGGAGGAAATTATGATGTTTAAGTTTTAAAAAGCACAAACAGTTCATGTAAACAACAAAACAGGATTTTCTCAGATCAATGAATTTAAGTGTGTGAAGTGCGCTGATACGACATAAATACTTGATAAACAGATAAAAATATCTAAATGAATCTAAAGATAATTCGAGTCTAATATAGAGACTCTGTAGAGAGATAATATTTTAAGCCTCCTTCATTAATCTAGAAATTATTTTTTAAATCGTTCCTCTATTATATAGAATTAATACTGGCCACAAAAAAGTATTAAATCTAATTAGAACACAGTTAGGAATAAACGCAATTAATAAAACAAAAAAATAAAATTGTAATAAAATATTTTTAATACATCAAAATTTATTAAAAAGATTACTCAGGAAATAAAATTCATATCGCTGAAAAAAAAATTTCGCTTAATTTTGGCTAAATTTTTAAAATGGTGAAATTTAGATACTTTTAATTTAAAAATCTAATTACATTTTTAATACTTTTTTAATGAATACCTTCTACACATGCATTTACCTACCCATTTGATAGATCTAGGACCAAAGTTCCATACTTTGCTGAGTTTCAGATATTTTATGTAATAGATATCGTAATTTACTAGTAGTATGTAAACAACACCATTTGCATATAGTAGTATGTAAACATTATCATGTATATGCAGTAGTATGTAAATATTATCATGTGTATTTCTGTAAGCTTTATCATGTTAATCCTACAATACGTCGTCTATATATATATATGTGTGTGTGTATATAGTTCAAATTTTTAATTGTTGATTAAAAACTTTTTCTCATCCACTCAAATTCAAATACAATTTTTAAACTTGTAGGGAATGACATTTGATGTTAATACAGTTTTTTTTTTAATATTAATACATTAATAAAATTTAACTAATTTTTAATACGTTAAATAGAGTGTTAGCCGTTTGTATTGAAAATGGAAATCAAAAGTCAGTAGATCAATCGGTAAAGGCAAGACAAAAGATATTTTTCGCAGGAAGGAGAAGAATGCGAGTTCAAAACTTGAGAAGATATTTAGAAGGGTTTAAATTTAGGAATAAATACCATCAGTGGCGAAGCGTGTTGATCGCTGGATTCTTTAGCCCCTTAATATTGTAATTCTATCATATGTATACATATTGTAATTATTTAATAAAAAGTAACTAAAAAATTTTCTTTGCTGACCTAAGTAGGCTACTTTAAAAAAGTTTTTTTTGTATTATTTCTTTTTAATCCGTTTTGATAGACATTGTATAGAAGAAATGTATTTGAAAACAGAATTAAAATTAGAACTGGAAATTAATTTTAATAGAAAATTTGGAAAATGCAAGATGATTGTTGTATAAATACTTCTACCATTAAAAATGTTAACAAAATATTTTATTTCCAATGTAAAAATTGTATTGGTAAAACGTGACTTTCATTTTTATTACTGAATTGTAATGTGACTTGTATCAATGGAATATTGTTTAATTCATAGTTTAATCAATCAGCATATTTTAATTGTTTTATAAAATATTTTGTTGAAATTCATTAAAAAATACATTTTTTTAATAATTTGCCTAAATTATATGCAATTATGTATTTTTTGATGGGTAGGAATTAAAATCATGCATTCTTGGATTAAAAATAATTATTAAAATAAGATAAGTTGTGTAAAGAGAAAAATAAAATGTCGCCATTAAGAAATAATAAAATGCTTATGGATATTATGAAAATAATCGTGAATTAGTTGCTCGAAATATATTTCAATGAATGGAAAAAGAAAGATATCTCAAAAAAATATTTTTTAATCGATGTGATGACAGCAAATACTGAAATTGAACTTAAAATGCTTTTAAAAAAAACCTTACATAGTTTTTAAAGAATTATTATCTTTAAAAGTCGAAACTTTTTGAAATTCCCATTTTAAGTCAGTGGTTTTGAATGTTTTGTAAAAAGTAAGTAATATTGCATATGAAGATTTTATTCAAGGCAATTTCAACAAAATAATTTTTGGCAAAATAAGAACTAATAAAAAATTTAATTGTGGAGGGAGTATAAAAATAGCTACTCTGAGATTCCCAGTTTATAAGAAAGAAGAATTTCTAGAATGCAAATTTCCGAAGGGTAACGTTCTATTCAGTTTTGCTGGTCAAACTAAAGTGTCAAAACTATCTAAATCACTGATGGGTAAATTAATACCCGATTTGTAGGTCTATAAATCAGTCACATACATTAAAAAAATATTCTAATAGTTCGAAATTATAGCATAATGGCATAATCACTGTATCTCATTTAATGCAGATTATGGGGAACTTTTATTAATGCAATCATAGCTTCCTCAATCTATCTGCAGTATTAAAGATTTTTTTAAAAAATATTATTAGTTTAAGCGATTACAAGGTTTTATAATAAATTATATAACTTTTTTATATATCACGTTTAACACAGTTTTCACACACTCTTGATTTTACGACGAGGGGGTACTTTTATCTGATGTATTTGTTATAGAAATGTTGACTTCAATTGGTTAGTTATTTAGAGAGTTTTAATTTCTAGGTCACTGCTGTTTTTTGTCTTCCTCTGATATGAATAAAATTATATATTTTATTCAAATCATTAAACCTTGTTTCTTATGTTTTAATGTTTAGTTCAGCTTTAAAGCAAGGGGTCGTTCTTTTGCAAGGACTATTTTGGGTCGGAACTCGTAAACTTAGATAACTGTCAGATGATGAGGATGACATTTGAGTTAATCAATAATCATTCTATGCAGAAAAATGTAAAATTTTTAATATTTTGTAATTATTTTTTATCAAGTATTAAATTATTTGCTTCTTAATAAAGATACTTGGTTCTAAATAGCTCATTATTTCATTGAAAACTCTATGATAATATTCCCTGTATCTATGGAGAGATCATAAGAGATCATATTTGATGGCAATGCCAGATTTCAACTAGATAGATTAGGCAACTTTTCTAATATCACTGAACTGAGCAAGACCTGAACACATGAAAATTAAAAAATGTAATTTTCCTGACTACTTTATAAATAAGTTGGTAAAAAATAAGAATTGTATGAGTTATAAAATATTAGGATGTTATTAATATTTTGCAAAATATAACTGATATTGCCCGTATTTCTTTCATAGGGTTCACATCGTTTTAATAATATTTATAAATAGCAAACACTAAAATATTATTACATATAAACTTGACAGAAAATCAATAGTAAGTTTGATAAAGGAATAAAGGCTGTAATAAATAATATATTTAGTGAGTTATTATTAGTTGAATTATAATAAATAATAAATCTATAAGCACATTAACTTAAAATAAATTAATCTCATACTTATTAAATTAAAAATGTATTAAAATATAAGAAATAAATTAGGAATATTTCTTTGAAAGAAGGGAATCATATTGTACATTGCATAAGGTTAAACTGTTTAAATTTGCCGATATTTGAAAAAAATTAGCCTATAGTTAATTAACCACATTCTGGTTAAATTAAAATGTATTAAAAATTAGAAATAAATTGTGATCCTTTTATTAAAAGAAGAGTATCATATTGTATACTGTCAAAAGTCACAAAAACTGATAAAATTTGTGAGTATTTGAATTCACTTGTAATAAATTTATGATAAGTGTGCCTGTAAGATCAGTAGTTCCCAGCGAAAGGTTAAAAAATATATCAACTCTTTTTTGTATGTTCTCCTTTTTGTTCCGCTTGAAATAATTTTTTATGCTTATCTCTCTTGCTACCTAAACATGCATTGATTCCTTTTTACTATGCGCAACGTGCAACACAAAAAACTACACTATCCTTCCTTATTGGAATTTCACGCATAATCAGATCATTTGCCTACCATTTGCAAATACTTCTGAGAAACTCAATGCGATGCACACAAATGAAGGGTTTTTCCGCTTATCTCACCAATCGATATTACGGTGCACACACACACAAAAAAAACTCTCGAACTCTCACGTCTTAGCCAATGCCGCGATTAACGTGTAATTGAACAATGCAAAGATGAATTAAGATCAAACAACACTATGTAGAGCACGCGCTTCGGACGTTATGTAATGGTCCAACAACTAAATCGGCACAACTGTCCGTCAAGAAAAAAATGACTGACGTTCCCTGAGCAGCTCGCACCACATTAGTACCAACGGCTTTTTACTTTAAGAACAATGATTTGTGAGGTTTCGCCCTCAGCATCTAATTACACGTTCTGGCCGTTGGAAAAGCTTTATGTCTGCTATCCATAAATCAAAACGCAGCCTTTTCCCGACTACCTGAATATGTGGAGAGCAATTATTAATCGACGTCTAGTTGTCTTGGACGCAGGAGTGGTCGAGACTGTTTTCTCCTGCACCTGTGAGTACCGAAGACAGGTTTCGGATTCGATTGGGACCTTGGGGGGTTGACCTTTTCAATTGCATAATTCCCTTTCACTTGGCCTATGGAACTCACTTGAAAACGGGGATGACCTTTTGGTGATTTTTTTTTTTTGGGATCACAAAGAGAAGAGGAATGGGGGAGATATTTAGATCAGGTAAAGGACATCTGGTGGTCGCATATAACGCAGATTGAGTTGCATTCGTCTGGTTAATAGAGATTTAAACGGAACGAAATATTTTAAACTCTCCTGCTGCGCAACCCAATATTTAAGCGGGATTAATTTTGTCTGTTTTAATTTCCATGAGCTAGTTTTTCAGAATGTGTATTACTAGCTTTATTAACCGGCTCACCCGATATAGATTCTATTCCCTTCTTTATTCATTACTATTTGTCTTTGGCAACTAGTTAATATTCGTTGAGAATATTAGTTATATTTAATTTATATCGCAATGCATAAATCTCTTGTGTATAACTTGATATTTATGATTCGCTCAAGAAAATATTTGTAAGCATCATGCTGTGATAGGAATTAAAGTCTTGCTATTTTATTCACTTTGCCCCTTTTCTGTTTATTGTTTACATGGGAATGCCAAATTGAATCACGTCCCATGATTCCACAGTGCCATTAAAAATGTAATTTTCCGGGACATCTGCTTTCTAACTGGGAACTATCTTTAGAGCTTACTAATCATTGCACAGATTATAGTAGAATTTCTCTACATTTGTCTTCAGCATTGGAATAAACAACACGGTTAAAATATTTAATGAAACAATCAGTATGTTTTGAATTTCTTACTAAAACTGAAAAGTATTGCTGAAAATTATGCAAATATCTATTTAAAAAAACAATTAAAATTCACGAAAAGACTGTTTTACAATTAAACTCATAACTCTGAAAAGATGAAAAAAGCTAAAAAGTTTTTTTTTAAATTTATTTTTATGAAACAATATTTTTGAAAGTTATCATAGAAAAATGTCAAGATCCCACCTGAATTTTACTTTAAGAAAATCCCTCAGAAATTCAAATTTTCAGTACAGAAATTATATTTAACCAAATTTAGTAATCCGAATTTCCTACTATGGAGTATAGTATCCAATATGACATATACAAAATCGCTATTGTAAATAGTGGAGATAAAAAAACGAGAAAAATCATTTTACTCATTTAAAAAAATTCTCTATACTATATTTTACTTTTTTTTCTTTTTAACCATTTCTTAGATAAATATTTTTAGTTAAAGAAATTCATTTAAAATGTGTAATATATTTAATATATCTATTTTCGCATTTAATTCTTATACAATTTTATACCTTCATTTATTTATGTACGATATTCGTAATTTGAAATACCAAAAATATAAATATATTCGTTATTAGATGAAAATTGTCCAAATCAAAAGAAAAAGGGGACATTAACTAATGCTTTATTTGTTATTATGAAAGGCCGTCTCTAACAAGAAAATTCACCAATATTAATATATTTATAGCATGTATGTCAATATGTAGTGTATGCTATAAATATACTTCAATACATTATTTTTCTGTTACAAAGATGACGTAGTTTTTGGTTGTAAAGAAAAAAAACAAGAGTACATTAACTAACATTATTTTTTTCTTTTGACCAATACTCTTATCTGTAGTATAATAATGATATTTGCGTCGCATAATAACGATATAATGAATAATATATACCGCAATGTTATACCACAGCGGCCATGAATTAATGATTTTACATGAACTCTAATTTTTACATTTATATGTTACACTGTTCATCGCAAAAAGATTATAAATTTTTGTAAATAAAGAATTTAAGATCAAATATAATCCACTGCTCACTTCGGATTGCCATTAGCAATCAAAGACTTAAAAAGTCAATTTCTTAATGAATGGTAATTATAAAACCAAATTTATAAAATTAGCAATAAAAATTTGTATTAGATCAAAGAATAGCAGCACAGTTAATTTATTTAGTAAGAAACATCTAATTAACGAGCATATATATATATATATTGCATGTTGATAAAATAAGATTAATTAATATTTTTCTTTCGATGTATTGAATTAAATCAGCTTCAGCAACTCATTAAGACAATATTTAATTGAATTAGCATTAAATTTGTTATGCAGAGTAACTCCATAACCTAGCTATCAATAAGAAAACATCCTTAGAACTAAAATGCCTCTCTGGTAAATCGGGTATTCATCAAGCCGACATTCTCGAATTTTCTAAGGCACGCTTTTAATCAATCAAGTGTTAAAAAATGAGAATTGTTGACGTCAATTATTTTCACTTAATTAAATACGTCCCAAATCCTTTCGTCCTGTCATCATGTTTGACAGGTAAAAGCGCCTAGTATAAAATCTACATGTTAAACGCCATGCAAGATAATAAGTTACGTGCATCTTATATCGATTTATCCATACATTCTGTTTCAGCTGTAGAAAATGCAAAAATTCTTGAGCCAATTTTAAATATTTTTTTCCCTCAATGAAATTCGAATTTTTTTTTTTTTTCAAATTTATATTCAGATATTGCATGTTAATGCTTTTATGATAATGAAAGATTTTCTATTAATTTCAGACCTAAGTCCGTTATTTATTATTAAATACTATCTAGTACCGGGCGTGTTGCTGCCACGGAAGGAATTATTTTGGAAATATTGTTTGGAATTTGAAATAGCTATCTTGTTTAATTAGGAATGATAGAAAAGACACTTATTTTCTTATAGACAATGAATGCATTCATTGAAATGAAACGATATATAAAGAAGTGTAAATAATAATAATTTTTATTTTTATTATAGATATAATAAAAACACTAGGCCTATAACTTTCGCGCGAGTGTAAGAAATAAGTTATCACATTTTTATCGCAAGTAGCTGAACGGTACGGCAGCGCATAAAATACAAACAAATAGACATTCATTTTTATATATTAGATATAGCAAATGTAATTTGCCGATAATCTTTGTGTAAGTGTAAGCAATAAGTTGGCAAAGTTTTATCACAATCGGATGAACGGCATGGCATTGCATTAAACACGAACAAACAAAAATTCCTTTTCCTATGTTAAATAACTTATACTGAAATATTTACCAGAATACGCTTACAGTATTTTTTGTTCTCTTTAATGCAGAAACTAATACGAGTATCGTCTAATATTCACACAATTAAAATAAATGTGAGTCTAACCTCTGTTGTGTAACCAATGAGAAATTCATATTTCCTTCTGAATAGAAGGAAATTCATAAATTTCCACTTTCTATTAACATTCTTCCATAGAAATTTTTCTATTAAATTCCATCAGCATTTTTCTATCAAATTCTATCAACATTTTCCTACTAAACTCCATCAACATTTTGCTGTTAAAGGGCTTTTCCATTATCGAAACACATTAGAAAAATAGAATGGAAAATTCTTAACTTTTGCAAAATTGAGCTAAATATCATAATAAAATGAAAAAAAATATTTTTCTTTCAAAATCAAATTGGGTTAAAGGAGTTTTAGCTATTCTTTACAAGACAATAGCATGTATCGAACCAATCAACTAATCGTGAACCAGTTACTTAATCTCAAAACCGTTAAAGATGGGCATATATTACAACCGGAAAAATGCTTTAAAAGGCATAAAGACATATTTTATGTTGCTAGAAATAAATATGTACCTGAAAAAAGAACATTTAAAACTTTATGTAATTCAAACAGCTCCTAATTGTACTTTTTAAAATCTTGACGCATCAACATTTTAAAAGGAAAAATCATTCTTCTTTAATTAAAATTGATTGAGCTATGAAGTTTTGGATTTTTCTATTTTAAGCCTGCTCTGACAGAATTTGAATTAGATGAAACTCTTTCTGGTACCTCACTCGCATATTCAAAATGTAATATTTTTATCTTTTTAGACTTGTAAAAAGAGCTTCGATGAAATTAAGCAATTTTTTTTATATACAGTTTCATAATACAAAATAAAAATTACTGAAAGCGGAAACTAATATCCACTTATCAGCACTTATTTTATTGATCATATCAGCTCTTATTTCACTTTCAACTAAATTCGAGTCATATTCAGAACTATTTACCTTAAAGGAATAAGACAAAGGCAAATTTTTCTGGCAACTGGAGTTGTCTTGGCATATAAACGTTTACAAAAACTACAAACAAAAATTTTCAGCTCTTTTGAGTTAAGCAACAGAGAAAAGATATTTCAAATGTACCAAAAAGTTTCGTCGGCTACGTTATTTAATTGATACAAATGAATTATATTATTATAAATAACATTTTCAAAGCTACCGATTAAATATCTGGTCATTCAGATACTTCCAATGACAGGTTTCTGTGGGCTAAAATTTGTCACTTATGTCAGTTTGAAAAAAGTTAAATGAATTATATTATTATAAATAACATTTTCCTTAACATTTTCAAAGCTACTGATTAAATATATCTTCTTTCAGATACTTCCAACTATAGATTTCAGTGGGCTAAAATTGGTGATTTATGATGGTTTGAAAAAAGTAAAGGTATTCTTCAGATCTGTATTAGAAAATTCAACCTATCTAAACTGGCATAAGAGACATATATTAGACAATAGAAATATGCTATTGGAAATATCTGAAAGGCAAGATATCTCGTCGGTAGCATTGAAAGTGTTAAACGAAATCAATTTACTTTAATGTTGCATATAAACAGAAAGCTGCTATAGTTAGGAAGGTAACTCATTCGTAAACGCTGAACATAAATAGATATTAAAAATAATCCAAAAGTTACAGAATAAAATTTCCTTTCACAAAAGAGAAAAAAACCACTTCGCGTGTTGATCAAAAAATGAGCAAAATCCATTAAAATCATAAAAATGTGGAGAATTAAGCTAACGTTTATAAACATGTTTATTCAGTTTTCTTTTTTTTTTAACCATAATTCATTCGCCATTTTCCTATTTCCTCTTACTCTATGCAGATTTGAGGTCGAAAGGTTCGCTTTTCGCTTAATCGGACAATAGATATTAAAATGATTTGAGAGTGAAAAATGTTAAGCGACTCGCCTTACGAGGGGGGGGGGGGGTCACGAAGAAAAAAAAGAACTTTTGTGATGCTGATGAGAACTTGATACATAATCTCTTAGTAAAGACTGGAGAATAATTTTCATGATATATAAACAATCATTAAGTAAGTGAAATGAGCTTTTATTGCAATAGTTACAGAATTCGCGATACTTTGCTTTGTATTTAAAATTGCTCTTTAATTTAATGATATTAAAAAGATGCATTTCTTTTAAAATAACTAATTTAAATCATTATCTTTCAAGTTGGCAAACAAAAGTTTTGGAGCTCTACCGATTTTAAAATGGTAATATACACTGAAGTGACAAAAGTCATGGGATGACTGTTAATATCGTGTCGGTCCTCCTTTTGCCCGGCGAAGTGCAACAACTCGACGCGTCATGGAGTCCACAAGTCGTTGGAAGTCCTCTGCAGGAATATTGAGCCATGCTGTCTGTATAGACGTCCATAATTGTGAAAGTGTGGATGGTGCAGGAGTTTGGGCACGAACGGACCTTTCGATGATGTCCCATAAATGCTCGATGGGATTCATATCGGGCGATCTAGGTGGCCAGATCATGCGCTGGAATTTGTCCGGAATGTTCTTCAAACCAATCGCGAACAGTTCTGGCCCGGTGACATGGCGCATTGTCATCCATAAAAATCCCATCGTTTTGTGGGTACGTGAAGTCCATGAATGGCTGCAAGTGATCTGCAAGCAGCTGAACATAACCATTTCCAGTCAATGATCGGTTCAGTTGCACCAAAGGACCGACTCCATGCCATGTAAAAACAGCCCACACCATTATGCAGCCACCACCAGCTTGAACAGTGCCTTGCTGACAGTTTGGGTCCATGGCTTCTTGGGGTCTGCGCCACAGTCGAACTCTACCATCAGCTCGTAACAACTGAAATCGTGACTCATCTGACCACGCCACGGTTTTCCACTGGTCTAGGGACCAGTCGATATGCTCACGAGCCCAGGAGAGTCGCTGCAGGTGATGTCGTGCAGTCAGTAAAGGCACTCGAGTCGGTCTTCTGCTGTCATAGCCCAAGGAAGACAAATTTCGCCGCACAGTCCTATCGGACACGTCCCTCGTACGTCACACATTGATTCCTGCAGATTGATTCCTATTAACATTGACCATTCTACACAGACGTCGGCGGTCTCGGTCGTTAAGTGCAGGTGGTCGCCCACTGCGCTGTCCATGATGGGATGTGATGCCTGAAATTTCATACTCTCGGCACACTCTTGATACTGTGGATCTTGGAATGTTGAATTCACATAAATTACGAAATACCTGTACCTGTTGAATTGCCATAAATTACGAAAAACCTGTTCACATGAATAACTTGAACACAAATGAAAGCTCTGGAAAACGAACTGCGCATTTATACTTTTTCGCTGCGATACTACTGCCATCTGTATATTTGCATATTGCTATCCCATGACTTTTGTCACTTCAGTGTATATAAGTTGTGGTTGTTTCAAATAAGTTTAAACTGGTTAATGGCTTAAATTAATTAAGACAATTCGTAAGAATTCAGAGAATGAATAATTTGGAAATCAAGTTGTAACTTTAGATGGCGATAAAGCGCCAAATGTTACAACCTTTTGCATTATTTTCTAATAACCCTAAAAACGAAAAGTGGTTGTCTCTAACTCTCCATTTTGTTGTCTACGCATTCAAAAACCTCAAATCCAAACTACATCATGTTCTTTTTGATAAAAAAAAAAAAGTTTCAATTGCATTTTGTCAAAAATATCCTATTACATTTCTATGTCCTGTATCTTTAAAAAGTTGATAGCTGACCTTTAATTTTGTAAAAAAACTACTTCTTAGCAACAATTAAACAACTCCACTCACTCTGATTATAATTAAATTTCAACATTCGCATTATATCAGGAAATGCAAATTTTTTGGAATCAAATTTTCTGTAACGGCTCTTATTGGTTTTCCTGTTAAAAATAATTCTCAACATGAAATTAAATAACGCATTGTAACTAAATTATTGACTCTCACATAAATTACCTATCACATATAAATCAATGAAGAAATAACAAATTGAGTTATTATAAAACAAAATAGCTTTTCATAAGAGCCTCTTCAATCTTGGATTTCGAGCATGTCTTTTTATTTGGCTCGAAATTGATTTAAAGTTTAATTTCCAAAAAAAAATTCATTTTGATGAAATCTTAGCATTTTTTTTATAATGGGGCTTAGCGATTTGGACTTAATCTGAAAGTTTCCATATAAATCAGAAATTGTAACCATTTTGATATCCTATACATCATGACAATCTCAAGAATGAGTTGAAAACCACCAAATAAATCTAGTGAGTGTAAAAGTAAACAATTGTTTGTTTATATTCTTAATGGTTATCTATAGGCTAAAAATTATTAAATTGCTTACTGAAATCAATGCCCTTTTTCAAGCTAAAAGCTGTATCAATAGTTTATTTTGTTATAATTCAATGGGGGGGAAAACGAAGATAGAATGATCATTATTAATAATGTATCTAAACCACGATCATTAATGCAATAAAAGCAACAACTACTACTACTATTAAACAACGCCTTCAAATGCAATAAAAACAGACTAAATTGGCAAAGTAATTGGGATGGAGAGCTCTGTTGTCATTATTCTCGATAAAGAATACACAGTTAAGTACTGTTTTAAAAATTTAGCCCAAAAACAACGAGAAAAATACAGCGTTGATGATATACCTAAAGGTTTTCAGTTTAGATATAATACAAGTATTACAGGAATCGGACCTGTGGGTAATTCTGTACTCCTGTTTATTTGGTTTTACTAACTATTAATACATAGCTTTTTAAAAGAAAGTTAATTAGTGTAATTGATTTATAAAGAAACTGACATTCCTAATTTTTGGAACGCTTAGATTATAATAATCCAAATTCACATGGGAAAGAAAGTAGCATTTGTCTTAAAAAAAATTGTAAAACTCAAATATTAGTAAGTAAACAAAGTGGACTGCAAGTAGAGAAACATACGCTTATTCCAAAAAGAGAATTTTTTTAATGAAAGATCAGAGACAACGATAATATTAATGATTTTTTTCTCTACACTTAGCTTTTTTTATCTACTACCCTTTCCTTTTCCAATGGTAACGAAATATCCTGCTCAGAGTGGCTGCCTTCTTCAACAATTGATCCAATGAGAGTATCAATAGTCATTGAAATAGCAGGTGCCTTATTTGCTTCCATGAATAAAAATTTATATAAGAAAATAATGTATTTATATGTCATTTTTCCAGTATTTTCGGTTATTGCGATTGGCGATTATTTGTGAAATTCAGGTGCTCCAAATTTTGTATTTTATCTTCAAACTTAAACCTATTAGATCTCAATTACCTCCAAACATATATAATTGGATATAATTCTTACTATTATGAAAAATATCAAGGAAAAAAATTTGTCAATGATTTAAAATCTCCATGATGTTGGAAATAACTAGAAACGCGTGATAACTAGAAAAGCAGACATAACACAAATAGTAAATCACTATCAAGTATATTACAATACGTTATTAAAAATTATACATAATTAGGAATTCTAAGAACTAAACAAGAAAACTTTATTAAGGTATCTGTAATAACTGTGATATAACCAGACAGGAATATTTTCACATTTTCCTTCTGGACTTTATTACTGATAGTTTATACATATGATTGAATATGAAATATATTATTTACAATTGTGGATGGCTTGTCAGGTTATTAGTAATTAATAATGACTCAGAGTTCTCTTCAGAACTTCTACAAAACACGCACACACTCTCTGCGTCGAGACTCCCTCCTATTACTCATGATTTCAACTCCCTCTCCACTCTTCACTTCACATCCTTTTGAGTAGGGCCGGAAGAGTTCCGTGGTAATTGGTTACATGAAAATATCGAACTAGTTCTGATGAAATTTTTTTGCAAATGATGTATAAAAAAGTCTTTACAATTCTAAATAACTGAAATAGCCTTATAAAGTTAGGCTATAAATAATAAAATAAAAAGAAATTATATATATTATTAATTTTTGAAAAAAAAACTGTTTAGCTAATTAAAATTTAACAAAAGTTTCTGATTTAAGAAAAATAATCTATGTAAAAAGAATAATAATAATTCATTTTTAATTCATGTATACTTATAATGCAATAGTATTGTAAAACTATCTATAGCGTAATAGACCACTAGATAAAACTCAGTTTATTAACATTTAAAGGGTTTTAATGCAAAAATGAGCTTGAGTTAATCAAAATATACTTGGATATTAGTTCAACTAAAAACAAAATTGTTTTCAAGCTTTTTGAACAAAATTTCCTGATATAAATAAACTGTGGTGGGAGAAGAAGATAGTTAATACAAACATTTCAAGTAGCGTTTTTCTATAACTTTTGGTTAAAAATAAAATAAATACATCATTTCAAAATATCATTATTTTCGACTCCATTTTTATGTAGGAACAAAAATTTATATTGGACAAAGGTTGTAGACTTTTGAGAAAACATGTAAACGAACTTTTATTTTTATGTATATAAATTAAGGTGTAGTACCTTAATTTCTCTTATTATAATTTACAGTAAATTGTTTAAATGTTAGATTAAAGAATACCAGAATGTTAAATTTAATTTTTATAAAAAGTTACCTGCAAAAGAATTCTCTTCTCCCTTATTTTTTACAGAACGTAAACTATTCATCCAAATAAGAGCAATATAAATAAGTTAGCCTATATGAAAAATTATTTTGTAGTAAAATTTATTATCGTTTTGTTATGTCGTCCTGAATTTTATGAAATGTTTTGATAATTAAATATTTTGTTGCTTCTACTGTTGATGTTTTTACGATTGTATTCACATGAAGAATCAACAATTTATTTTTAAGAAATGCATAACAAAAGCAAATTTAAATAAACCAAACTGTGAGTAATTTTCTAATATACATGAAATAGGCGAGTATAATTAATATTTTCAAGACGATAATACTGTTTGACCCGAGAAATAATTTCAAAGACAGGGCGAATTTTATAAGCGCAATTTTCATTAAAATCTCAAAATAAAATAGTAATCAGTGATAGAAAGAATCATCTAGTTATAGAAAGTATTCAAAATTATTCATTTTATAAAATATCCATTTCAGTTCGTAACGTTGAAAGATAATAAACAATACTCAACTTTCAATCAAATTTTTTAAAAAAATGATAAACCAAACTGTGAGCGATTTTTTAATGTACATAAAATAGTCAAGTCGAATGCTTATAACCAAAAATTTTAAGCTGATGATGCTGTTTGATATAAAAAGTGATTTCAAAAACTGAATGAAATTTATGTAAATAATTTTCTATGCAATCTGTAAATGAAATAGTAATCAGAGAGTAAAAATCTTCAAGTTATAGATGGCATTCAAATTCATTCGTTTTATAAAATATCCATTTCAGTTCATAGTGGTATAAAATAATAAATAATATTCTATATTCAGTCAAAATAAAAAGAAAGTTTAAATAAATCAAATTGTGAGGGATTTTTTAATATCAAGAAAATAGACGAAACAATACTTTCCAACAATATTTTCAATATGATAATACTGTTTAGTTCGGGGAGTGATTTCAAAGACTGGAAAAATTTTAAACCAGCAATTTCCTTTATAATCTGTAAATAAAATAGTAATCAGAGTTATAAAGAATCATCAAGTTATAGAAGGCATTCAAATTAATTCGGTTCATATCCATTTCAATTCATAGATGTGAAAAATAATAAATAATAGTCAATTTTCACTAAAAAAAGCAATTTTATATAAAATAATAAATAAAAAATGAAATATGCTGTCCCAAATTTCAAGTTATCCTGTGAGAACATTTTTTTCGATGAAATCCTGTGACAACATTTATTTTCTTTTTCGATAAGATCCTGTGAGAACATTTTTTCTTTCGATGAGAGCTAAAAAGAGATATTTGAAATTCTGAATCGAAACGGTGACATTTCGCGTTGAACGTTAACGGTTGTGATTCGGAATCCAAATGGACAAATTTTTGTTTGAAGTTGCGAGTTGCAATTGAGCATTTACAGCACACTGCATACGTTTATGCTTTCTTCCTTTCCGTTGTAAAGCTACTTTACATTCGTATTTAATTCGATCAGCTACTAATTTTAAATTTTCATCATTCGTTTTTGTTGATTGAAGGTTTTGCTTCGGCCTCTGTTTCCTTTTTCGTTCCCTTTCTTTTTTCTCTTTGCAAGGCTTCGTCGGAAGAAAGCTTAAGACGCCTCATTTATGCATGATTCATTGCCTATGCAATTTCGAACTTCAAACCTACTTACCCAAAAAAACATCATATTCATTTTCCGTTCTCGTTTGACTTTCTCGACTTCTAATAATGTAAGCGACGTAAATGTGGTAGAGTGTTTGCAAAAACTAGGTCGAAAACTTCGTTCAAAATTTCAAATTTTACCCTTTTGAGAACCACTCGCGAATCACTCGGAATAGCAACCAGAAACTCGTATCGTTGCGTAAATTTCGGAGAGTACTATCTAACGATACAAGCAAATGCAATGTAACTCGAATTTGTAAATTTCTAGATCCGATCTTGGACCCCATCAACCACGAATTTTGGTAAAAATATCAATCGACTCTATTTATCGAGACGAGTGTTTAGACGGGTCGCACTCGTCTCTACGTTGCATAAAAGCTGATATATAACAACTTCCAGTCTGATCGGAAGTTGACGTCATCGACATCTTGAGACCCATAGGTATGACGCAATGGTATTTATACGACACAGATTTGACCAATATAAAGCAAAATCTGCACTGTGTATGGGCAATGGATCCAAAATTTTAGGGAATTTAGAGGACATCGGGGTACTTTTAAGTGAAAACCCCATGTCTCTAACATATGTAGTTTACGAGATATAACGAAAAGCATCTGCACATGTGCAGTAGATGACTTTATGGGGGATCTTCAATAGATCCATAAGATTACTATGGTGAAAACTTCATGTCTCTAACAGCAAGCCAATCTTTTAAAAACGCATCTGCTTTCAAAGGAGCATGCATACATAATAATAATGCAGTACTGGTAAAAACCGGTAAAAAGATATATGAGAATAAAAAAATTATGAATATTGCCGCTTATGCTTTATTCCTTGACTACGCGATTTCGAGCTTCAATTATTTGTTGCCTTCAATTATTCAAAACCTCCCAACGAAAACAGGATCATGTTCTCACATGATAATAAACCAAATCGTAAGGGATTAAATAATATTCATAAAATAGATGAGTCGAATGCTTATAATCCACATTTTTAAACTGTTAGATTCTAGAAGTGATTTCAAACAATAAGCAAATTTTATATGAGCAATTTTCTTTATAATCTATTCTTATAATAAAGCTTAAAATAAGTGTGTGTGTGTGTGTGTGTGTGTGTGTGTGTGTGTGTGTGTGTGT